>CM052892.1:29165306-29213541 GCA_028534135.1 Potos flavus
GCATCCTCGCCAACATCTGTCGTTTCCTGACCTGCTTATTTTAGCCATTCTGACTGGTGTGAGGTGGTATCTCACTGTGGTTTTGATTTGTATTTCTCTGATGCCGAGTGATGTTGAGCACTTTTTCATGCGTCTGTTGGCCATTTGTCCTCTTAAAATGCATTTACTTAGGAAAGGAAATGTCTCATGTCAGTACATACAGACCCATCAGACTCTACCAGATGGGTGACCTCCCACACAGATTCGCCAGCAGGCCTCTCTCCTGCTCGGGGGGCTGTTGGGGGGCTAAGCTGAGAGCTGGTGTGGCAGCCGCTGGAAACAGGTGAGCTCAGGGAGGGTCCACAGTTGCGGAGCCTGGCCCCCTGCGCTACGCTTCCTCTCCGGCAGCCACCGCTGTGAACATATGAAGCCTACCACGGGCAACCCGAGCTCGAGAGCCACGGAGACCCCCTCCTGGCAGGTCCAGGGATGGTGGGGCAGGTGCGCTGAAGGGTGAATGTCTACGGGGCAGCGGCAAACGACAGCTCCAAATGTAGAAGACCCGCTCTCTACGGATGATGCCTTCCTTGGAAACGTGTTGCTGACAGACTGTTAAGCGAAAGAAAATTCCTTCTCGATCCCAAGCTGTGAAGAGTGGTCATCTCTGGGTGGTGGGATCTTAGGTCATTCTACTGCCTTCTCATGATTTTTTCCGAACTGCAGCACACAGAAACAGGCTGCCGGACAGCTGTGTCCGTCTCTCTGAGTGCTAAGAACAGTGTCTGCACAAAGGAGAGGCAGTAAACACGTGCTGAACGAATGAACGGGTCGCTCTGTGATAAGGGGAAAAACTAACGGTTGTCCCTAAGCCATACAACACCGTTCAGCAGTGACGATGTGTGTGAAATCAGCATAGAGTAAAAACATGCAAGGTTTCCGGTGACACAAATTACAAATCTTTCATTAATTCAACAATTCTTAATAAAATGCTGTGAGGGCCAATGTGAGGCAAGCTATACAGCTGGTGCATCTAGAACGTGGGTCACCCCAATGCCCAGCTCCTTTCTCCAACACCTCCTTGTTGATCCCCAGCGAGTGGGGAGGGGTCTCTGTGCTCCCACAGACCTGCTGCTTCCTTTGGCCCTAACATTATTACGCTATAGAAATAAGTTAAACATATGATAACAGCTTTCCTCGATGGATATGGCTTAATTATAGGTCCCTACGGCCTCAGCATTCAGCTATTAGATTATCTAATCTCTGGAGGAACGTTGGGAGGCAGGCTGTGTTATCTCCTTTTTAAAATGAGGAACTGAACCGCCCAGAAGGTGAGGCCTCACGTCACCACCCTCCCAGCCCCCGCTGCCCCCTCACAGGGCTCCTCCCAGCGGCTAGAGGTGCCTGGCCTCCTGGGCTGTGGCAGACTGAGCTCTGATTCCTGAGGTCAGCTCGGCGCCTGGCACAGAGAGGCTGAGGAAGGTCTGTTAAATTTAAGAAACAAAACAGAGGATCCTAGGAGAAGGGAGGGGAAAATAAAACAAGACGAAATCAGAGCGGGAGACAGACCCTAAGAGACTCTTAACTCCAGGAAACAAACCAAGGGTTGCTGGAGGGGAGAGGGGTGGGGGCTTCCCACTGAGCAGGAAGCCAGATGCGGGGCTCGATCTCAGGACCCTGAGATCATGACCCGAGCCGAAGGCAGACGCTTAACGACTGAACCACCCAGGTGCCCCAAAACATATATGTTTTTTCCAGAGAGCCAGCTGTTACATATTCGCTGGCCCACCACTGGGGAGATGCGGCCCTGGCTCTGGGCATGGGCAGGAATAATGAGGATGTCCAACTCCGGAAACCAATGTCGATATAAATTATGCTTTGGAAGAAAGAGTTTAGAGGAAAAAACACAAGGGGGCCAGCGCCCCATCCAAACCTCTTCTCCCAAGCTCTGCCAAAGGAGGAGATGGGATCGGTTCAGTGTTTTTAAGTTTTTTTACTACAAGTCATAGTTGTGGCCAAGTACACACTATAGCCATGAGTCAGTTCACACGTGTGTGTATGCGTGTGTGCACACGTAAAACACATTTTCACAACACAATACCCTTCCTATGCACAGTGTCCTCTAGGATTTTTAATGTGATTCAATTCTCTTCATTTTGTTCTGGCCCATTCCATTTTGTAAAAGGCTGGTCATAGGGGCGCCTGGGTGGCTCGGTAGGTTGAAGCCTCTGCCTTCGGCTCAGGTCGTGATCTCAGGGTCCTGGGATCGAGCCCCACATCGGGCTTTCTGCTCAGCCGGGAGCCTGCTTCCCCCTCTCTCTCTGCCTGCCTCTCTGCCTACTTGTGATCTCTCTCTGTCAAATAAATAAATAAAATATTAAAAAAAAAAAAAAAGGCTGGTCATAACCACTAAATTAATTTTACAGCCCACTAATGGATCTCAATCAGCTGCTTGGAAAAAACCCCGACTGCGAGGTGACCGGGAGGGCAGGGGCCCCCATCCCTGCAGGCGTCTGACTCACAGCACCTTCCACAAGCACCCGTCCTTGCACCGACTGGTTCCCAGACACCAGGCCTTGCTCCGATGCGTCACAGCAGGTGAGATCATCTGGAAACTCTTCAGCCCAGGCCCTTATCAGCCTGCCCTTCAGGACACTGCACCAGCCTCCTGGCCCTGGCTCATCTCCCTGGTGCCAGAGTCCATCCCTCGGCGCTCCCCTGGGAAGGACTCCCCCAGCTCCTCAGCCACACGGCTCTCTGGCACTCGTCACCTCCGGTCGCAGGTGCCTTCTTCAGGCCTGAGCTCCCACTCTTAGCCTGGGCTTTCCCAAAGCAAGAAACGTTTCACTCAGCTTTCAACTCCAACCATCTCCCACCCCAGCCCTACCCCTAGCTTCTGACCTGGGACAGGTACATAACAAATCCAATTAGGTGCTGAATGAATGAATGAAAAAGGAAGGAAGGAAAGGGGAGGGAGGGAGAATGAGAACACGCAGCACTGGGTATGGTGGGCTTGCCTGAGGCACAGCGGTGCCCTGCCCACCCCTGAGGGAAATGCTCTCGTCCCCTCCCCCCCCCACCTATGGAATCACAGGCTCCCGCCCAGTCACCAGAAGGCTCTGGAATCCATCCCCTTTGGATACTTGATTGCCTTCTACGATGCTCCCCAAGATATCTCCTTTGGGCACTTCTAGGGGGTGGGCATCCTCTCCCCCACAAAGCCAACCCTTCCTCTCACCGAGTCAGCGGGGTCTGGAGGGAACGGAAGCCAGACCGACCTGAGAGCCGGCCCAGCCCCACCGCTCGGCAGCCGTGTGACCGTGGGTGAGCCATGCCTTCTCTGGGCCTTCTACTCCTCCTCAACCTGAAGGTGGATCTAATGCTTCCCTTCCAGGCTGCCCGACCAGCAGACACAGTGAGAGTCAAGTGCCCGCCTCCTGCTCAACGAGAACTGATGTTCTTTTCCATCCCGTTCCCGCTTTGGCACGGCTCTGACCAAAAAAAGGGATTTTCCTGCTGCTGGGCAGTAAAGGTACTCTTGCTGGCTGTGTTTCCACCTCCTCGGACCAGAGCCCGTCTGCTCCTCTGTCCTTGGAGTGTCTGTGCAGTCAGCCCTTCTCAATCCACTGCACGGCACAGCCTGGCGCCCCCGGCCTCTTGCTAGGCAGAAGGGTATCAGGGACCCCCCTGCCCTTGGCCCCATGACCACGCAGTGGACTTAAGTCCTTCACCTGGTTAACCAGTAGCCACGGTGGCCGCCTACGTGTGGCCCAATGACCCGCCTCCCACCCACCTCCTTGCTGTCCAGAAGAGCCCCACTGCCCTCCAGAGCTGCCGGCTCCTGAGACCTGCATGGAAAGACGACTGGCCGGGAACGACCGCCTCGAGGCCACCCAGCTCTGCTGTGGCTCCTCAGGTCTCAGCGTGGCCACTTGTGAATCGAGAAGGTTGAACTGCTTGGGGCACAGCCCACTGCTGGGAAGTGTCTCTTCCCGGGTCTGCACCCCCACTGGATGGGGAGCTCCCTGGGGGCTGAGACCCTTCTCATCCATCTCTATGAGCCCGGCTCCTGGCCCAGCACGTGGCCCCAGTAGGTGCTCACTACGGTTCCCTAAGTGGGTAGAGGGACAGCTGGCATTTCTCCGGGGCCCTCTGTGCACCAAGCTACGATTTAAGGGGCTGTCCATTGCTCGGCCCAAGACAGTCCTGTGACAGAGGCACTATCATCACCCCATTTCACAGATGAGAAAACAGAGGCACTGAAAGGTCAGGAAGCTTGTCCAAGCCTCCCCAGATAGTAAGTGGAGAAGCCAGTGGGACTCGAACCCTGGCAATGTGGACTGTCACATAAGAACTTTCTGACACATTCCAGGACTCTTCAAAGTCATGTTCTGCGCCTGTGGTCACAGCAGGCTGAATGCTCTCAGACGAAGACCAGAGACGCACAGGGGCTGTGAAGGGTTGACCTTGTGTTCCAGGTCATTCATGCACCGATTTAAGAGTTCCATGAGGGGAAGCAAACTTCCTCACACCTGACATGCATGACGAAATGACAGGCTGTCTGGAAGGGGGGAGCGGTGGGGGTGCCCACGAAACCAGACTCGCCGTGGGATTCGGTGATGGGAATAAGTGGGTTCGGTATACTATTCCCTCTTCTTCTGCATAAATGTGTACACTTCCAATTTTAAAACTTTAAATTGTGAAAACAAAATAAAATTAAGTCCATGACCATCATGAAACCCACACAGGTGGGCCGCCTTGAGGACGATCTCTTGTTTTCTTCCCAGCCCCACTGCCCACTTCAGGCCTGCCTCTGACAGCCTTTCCAGAAAGTTCTATGTGTCTTCTGTCTGCTTCTCTCTTACTGCCTGTTGGTTTGTCCCTGTCACTTTCTGTGACTCTCTGAGAGTCAGGGGAAAGCTGCTATCATGGAAGATATTTACACACCCTGTTTTTATTCCATTTTTTCTCCAGGGCTTCTGTCTCCTCTGTGTCCAAAATCCATTTCCTTTTCTTTTGCCTTGATTACTCCCATTCATTTTGACTTTGCCGTACAGTTAGAAATGGTCAGCTCTGGGTTGGTAACATCCTATAGAGGGCGTGTCATGCTCATGTAGGACCTCAGATCTGTCTGGAGGGAAGAGCCTGGGATTTGGACTCAAACACCTTGCAACCTGGGGTCAATCATTTCTCCTCCTGCAGCCTTGGTTGCCTGTCTGTGGAACGAGTGGAATGCCAGCACTCTCCTAGATCATTAAAGAATGGGGCGCCTGGGTGGCCCAGTCGGTGAAGCGACTGCCTTCGGCTCAGGTCATGATCCTGGAGTCCCAGGATCGAGTCCTGCATCGGGCTCCCTGCTCAGTGGGGAGTCTGCTTCTCCCTCTGACCCTCCCCCCTCTCATGCTCTCTCGCTCTCATTCTCTCTCTCAAATGGAGGAATAAAATCTAAAAAAAAGAAAGAAAGAATGGGTCTGGATGGTGCATTGCTAACCGAGGCCCGTGTCCCCCTTCCCTACAGCTGCCTCCCCCAGATGCTGCTCCACGAGCTGCAGGCAGATTCCAAGCAGCAGCCTGGTCCCCAGGGAGGCCTGGGGCACTCCCCCGGGCTGGCACCAGCATTATCAAGAGACACAGGGGCCCTGTACCAACGAGCTGGACATCCTGGGTGGGTGCCCCGGCCCCACCATTGTCTCAGAGAGACAGAAGCAGCTGGGCCAGTGGGGAACGGAGCTCTCTGCCTGGGGCACGGGAACCATGCGACCTTCGCCGGTGCCCAGCTCCGGACGCCGCGGGATGGAATGGGGCTTCACGGCTCACACAGCGCTCTCACTCCCGAGGTCTCGCTGGCTCCTTAGACGGCGAGGTTGAGAGAGAGGCTGTCACTTGTCCACAGGGGACTCTGACGCAGGCACGAACTTTAAGCTCTGAGGATCAGAGATGAGGTGTTGATAGGCCTTTCATGTCTTTATTCCATTTTCTCCTCCTCCGCATGTCTAGGTCTTTATTCTCTTTATTCTCCTCTGCTCTCACCTCACCCGTCCCTTCGAGCTTTCTGCATAGCGAGGAAGGGTCAGCCTGGGTGGGTGGTGAGGGGGTGTTTCCACCCATGTCTGAAAAGATCAGAGCGGGTTACCACAAAAAAAGTTGGCGACTGAAGAAGACAGAAGCCCATTTTTCTACTCCGTACCATTCTTAACTGTCCAATAAAGCAACGTTCATTTTCACTTCTTCTCACTTAATAAAGTAACAATAATAACAGGTCCCATTTGTTGAAGGTTTACCATGTGCTAGACATTGGGCTATAGTCCTCAAAGTTATTATCTCACTGAATCTTTCACAACCTATGCAGCATGGACTCTTATTCCCACTTCATGGGTGGGAAAACTGAGGCTTTAGAGAGATGAAGTAAATGCCCACAGCCACTCAGCTAGTAAGCGGCAGAGCTTACTAACTCTGCCGGAATGTGAACCCTTCTTCTATTTTCTAAACAGGACACAGACTCACACATTAAAATTACCCTAAGGGGGGCACCTGGGTGGCTCAGTGGGTTAAAGCCTCTGCCTTCGGCTCAGGTCATGATCTCAGGGTCCTGAGATCGAGCCCCGCATCGGGCTTCTCTGCTCAACAGGGAGCCTGCTTCCCCCTCTCTCTCTCTGCCTGCCTCTCTGCCTACTTGTGATCTCTCTCTCTCTGTCAAATAAATAAATAAAATCTTAAAAAAAAAATAAAAATAAAAAATAAAATTACCCTAAGGGGACGCCTGGGTGGCTCAATCGGTTAAGCGTCTGCCTTCAGCTCAGGTCATGATCCCAGGGTCCTGGGATCAAGTCCTGCATCGGGCTCCTTGCTCGGCAGGGAACCTGCTTCTCCCTCTGCCACTCCACCTGCTTGTGTGCACTCTCTCTCTCTCTCTGACAAATAAATAAAATCTTTAAAATCACACAAAGACGTCGATAATGACTCCGTGTCGGGGTCCTCAGCGAAGACAGTGACCCCTACTCTTCACTGGCCAGACAGATCTGAGCACCACACTCACGCCTGAGCCCTGCCCTGTGAGAGGGGCCTGACAAGCCAGCCTGGGTCCAGGGCGATGACCACGATAAAGAGGAGGTCGTGGGAGGGGCCCCTGGAGGCCGTGGGGGGCATGGGGCTGACTTCAAAAGGATGTCAGGAGTCCAGAGGGCAAACAGCTCACGTGGTGTGTCACGTTCTCTGGGTGCAGCCCAGACTTTTATTCTGAGTCCAGACCATACAGCCAATTGCCTGCCCCCCGGTCATCTCGTTTTGGATGTCCCACGGGACTCCAGTCCAGCGTGTCCCAACTGAACGCTCCTGCCAACCTGTTCCTCTCGGGGGTCCTCATGTCGGGAATGGCACCGCCGGCCCCCCATCCGGCCAAGCCAGAGACCCAGAGGCACGCTCTCCAATTCGCCCCCAGATCCAGCCCAGTCAGGGGGACTCTCCAATCCCTGCTGCGCCCAGACACGTCTCTGTCCCCCCGGGCCACCACCACAGTCTAGGCTACCCTCCCCGTCACCTGGATTCGGGGTGGAATTCCCGCCCCCTCTTACACCTCCGGCACTGCCCTCATCCGCCCTCTATCCTGTGACCAGAGGGACCTTCCTGAAGTCCGCATCCAACCACACTCCTCTGCTCCCTCTCAGCCCGCGGAGTCCAGCTGGAAAGAAGAGAAAGAGACAAGCGCCCTCCGGCTTCCTGGTTCCTGTCCCCCAGCACTCGGCCGACTCCCCTCTCTGTCCACCTGTCCTCCAGGCCTCCCTCTGCTCTGTTTCCTGTCCCATGTCCTTCTCCACCCCCAGCCCTCTCCGTTCCCCGTGCCTGGGGCTCCAGGGACAGCTGCACCCCGCTTTTCCAAAGCTCACGTTACGCCACTTCCCTTCTACAGAAGACCTACGTTAGTCCCTGTTTCCACTAACCAAATCCACAGGCGATTTTCTCCCTTATGAAAAAACGACGAAGGCAAAAACAGTGTCCCGCGTTTGTTTCACAGCAAGCCGGCAGAGAAGCAGCAGGGACTCCAGGAGGGAGGGGGCCCCCTGCCATGCTCCTTCCCCGGGAGACACATTTCCATGAAGCCGCCAGAGTTTCGAACAGTGTGAGCACTGGTGCTTTATCTCCATTTAGTTTGTGCATCTGTTAGCTAACTGTGTCCTAGGGTAACAGAAAAGCCTGAGAGGTTATTTTTGGGGTCTGGGAACACTCACAAGTTTTTCCGCATAATGGCTTTCCAGCATTGTGGCTTCTGAAAGCTTTCGTGGCGGACAGTGGGGAAACCCGTGTCTGCTTTCCCAAGTGACCCCTGGCACGTCTGTCTGTCCACGACTCCTCGTCTGCCTCTCACCCTCCACGGCAGCCCATCGACAACCTAACCGGACACACTAGGACACCACAAAGTAACAGTTGTACTTTCTGTCCTATTTTGGGCTCGTCTTTTCGGTACTTAGATCTTTTAAGATTAAATATTTTAAGTTCCAACGTTTGAGCAGGAATTCTTAATTCCTGGCATTTGGACCAGATTGTCAGATCTCAAAGTCCTTTCACAGCCTCTCCTCCCATGATCTTCCCCCAGCTGGGGGTTAGAGGGTCATTTCCAGAAACGACAGAGCCAGGAGTCTAGCTCAGCTCCTCCAACACCACGCCTGGGCCCTTCCCATCCCGCTCTGGCTCCAAACTGAAGATAAACAGAAATCTGCTCACGGACCCAGGAACCCATCCGTGGTTCCCGTCCGCATGCCCGCCTCCCTGCGAGTCGGCTAACCCGATGCCCTTCTGCCAGTTTCCACGAGTCACCAACATCAAAGAAAGCAGTTGCTGAGAACGTGTGGCTGTTCAGCACGGCTTGTCTTTAGCCTGATTCTCATGACTCACCTCGAATCGGGGGGAAGCATCTCGGCGGGGAAACGGTGCCCGCGGCGCCAGTGAGCAGTCTGCTTCTCTGGACTGTGCTTCGAGCTTCTCCAGCCTCTTGGTTATTGACGGCTTCTGATATTCTGGTGTTCTGCCCAGTTCTCTTCACAGCACCCAAAAACCTCAGAGAAAAGGCAAACATCCAGTCAAATATTTACCAGAGAAACGAAGCAGGCAGGTGGCCTTCTTCCTCGTTTCAGGAGACAACTGGCTATTTTTCTGCTCTTCTTCCCCTTTTCCTGCCTTCTCATTTGCGAAGCAGGAGCTCCTTCCTCTTTCCTCTCTCCTGGACACTTGTTATCTCTGTTAGTCCGCTGGGGTGGGCAAGGGGTCCCCCCTGAACTACCAGAACTTTGCCCGATAGCTAAGGCCTCTTTGGAGAGCTGTAAAAATTATTATAGGCAATAAAGTAGGACTCTGCTTTGAGGCAATAAACTAGGAAACTAAGACCACTGGCTTCAAGATTCCTTTTGGAAAAGGCCACCCGTTACTGGGAGAAGAGGCTGGAGACAAGTTCAAAACCGAACCCCACCCACGCAGCAGAACCGGCTAGCTGTCCACCGGGATTCCTCATCCCTCTCCATAACGTGAGCTGCCGGTCGGAAGGACCTGCCCAGCCACACCCACACTCCCCAGGCACTGGCCTCCAGGAACAGACATAGGGCCAAGACTCACTAATGAATGACAGAGGTGACAGGGGTTACTTCTGGGCCAAGAGAGTTAAGAAGCATGTGTGTTTTCCCCACCTTCCCCATCTGCTGGCTTAGGACTCCAAAGAAATGGGATGGGAGGAGCTGGGGTCCCTGGATCACCCCGTAGGAGAATCTGTTCTCTGCACCAACCGTGCTCTCACACACTGGTCCGCGAGAGGGAAATAAAGTTCTACCGTCATAAGCCAGCAAAGTGCGGGCCTCCTTGTTACAGCAAATGTGGCCTTAGCTGACGCCGCACGGAACGTGGAGGCCCAGGTCCTTTATGCTAACGGTAAGAAAACTAAGGTTTAAGGAAGGGACGTGAACTCACAGGACTGGCCAAGCCTCAGAAAGCCGGCTGTGCCCGCGGAGCGGTGCCAGGGCCCCAGCCGCCATGCTGGTGCGAGAGGACTCTGCCCCAGGGGACCCCTCATGGGACCAGATGCCCGGCCCACGACAGCTGGTCCTCCACGACGTCCTCCCAGTATCTGTGATGGATGCTCTGCCCAGCAGACCACCTGTCTCGGGAGTCTGGCCTCCAGACACAGAGCAAGGGCTGAGCGCCCGTCAGGGAGACCGAGAACAGATAACAGACAGACGGACAGACGCAGGGGCCTAAGGAGTGGTGGCGTCCTGATCAGGCCCAAGCACACCTCCCTTGCTCTCACTCCGTTCCCTCTGCCGCCCAGCCCTCCTCACGCACCCCTTCACCTGTGTGTGGGGCCCTCAGCTCACGACTGTGCGGCCCCCACACGGAAGGAGCCGGGGCCCCTGCATCAACCCCGGGAGGCACACGGGGAGCCGCTGCTCGAGGCTCTACAGGGACAGGAAATAAGTGCCTCTCGTGTCCGGGTCCCACACGCCGCGGGGTCCACTTGCTGCAGCGGCCAGTCCTGACCCTCACGGCCCCACTGCCATGCCCCCACGCCCCTGCAGTGCCGACCACACCCCAGCTACCGAGCGGCGCCCCCCCCGCCCAGCACAGCTCACGCTCTCCTGCCCCCGCCGCCCAGGCTTTCCGAGCAGTTGCTTCAACCTTCTCTCCTCTCCTGCTGCCCGCTGGTTTCCCACACACATTACATTCTTCGTGAGCTGTAGTCCGTCCGGAAACACAGCCTCTCCTGCTCCTGTGGGTCTCCAGGGAGCCAGGAACAGAGATGCACTCCAGGTGCCTGAGGCTAACGGGGTTTCCCGTCACTCCCCCGCAGGGGCTGGGGCCCAACCTCGGAAGGTGCTGGAAACTCAAGCCCCTCTTGGGAATGATTCTCCACCCCCGAGGGCTCTCTCATTGCCTGGTCCCTCTCCCTTCAGGTATGTTTTGCTTCCAGCTCTCTGTGGCACCCTCCCTTTGTTTTGTTATAGTTTCTGCTCTCTCGTGGCCTCAACTCACCGCCGTCCTGACAAGTATCCTTTCCGCGTCTACCCCCACAGTTCACCCCCTCTTCTGTAGGGTTCCCTCAGTTCTAACTGCTAACAGAAAGGCTCTGTCCCGGTGTATCTTTACCCCCGCATAGGTCATGGGTCAGTCTCGATTCTTCTGTCTTAGGCTCACGCAGCCCTTGTCTTACTTTGCGAGGGCTGCCGTATCAAACACCACCTACGGCAGGAGCCTAAACAACAGAAATTTATTCGTTCACAGTTCTGGAAGCTGGAAGTCCAAGACCAAGGTGTCTGCAGGGTTGGTTTCTATGGAGGCCTCTCCCTTCGGCTTGTAGAGCCCTGTCTCCTCACTGTCCCCCCCACCCCCGCCGTGGCCTGTCCACTGCGCATGTGCGTCCCTGGTCTCTCTCCCTCTCTCTCTGTGTCCTAATCTCCCCTTCTTAGGAGGACACGAATCAGATTGGATTGGAGCGCACCCTGATGGCCTCATTTTAACATAACTATTTCTTTAGAAGGCCCGTCTCCAAATACAACCCCAGTCTAAAATACCAGGGGTTATGGCTTCAACCTATGGGTTTGTGGGGGGACATAATTCAGTCCCTAACTCCCCTGGTCTAATCAGCTCCGGTGGAGCAGGAGAGGGTCCCACATGCGGCGGACAGAGACCTTAACTGACGGATCCGGGCCATTTGTGTCTGATCCCTTTACTCCTACAACGAACGCCTTCTCTCTCTCCTGCTTGTCACCCCCGTTCTTGTTCGGCAAGTCCTACCTCAGGCATAATGTCCAGCATGAAGCGTCTCCGGGCCACTACGGTGTAATCTTGTTCCTCCTGGTGTGGCCCGCACCTCTCTTAGGGCACGTGTGAGGCCTTTATTTGCTACGTGACATGTACGGAGAAGCAGTGTGGGCAGTGGTTCAGACTGTGGACTAGCTGTCTAATTTTGACCAAGCCACTGCTCCCCTCTCGGATCTTTGGTTTAACCTGAGATAAGGTCTACGTGCTGCACGCTCACCTAAGGTTGAAATGAGCTAAGGCATGTGAGGAGTTTAGGAGGGTGCCTGACACACAGGAAGCACTCGATGAACGTTAGCCCTTTGGGGCGCCCACTCTCTGCTGGGTACCAACTGAGCAGAGAGTCATATCCCAGTTCCTCGTGTCCGAGTCCCAGCTCCCCTTGCTGATCATGGTGACTTGTGAGCCACGACTAGGTCTGGTTCAACGCAATATCTGGAATACAGGGGAGGCCTTGTAAATGCTTATTTTCAAAACTGAAAACAGTGAAAGGAAAATGAAAAAGAGACCGGAGGATCAGGTCTGGTTACCGGCTGTCTGGAAACAAAGAAACACTGTAAATGTGTTTCCTCTAAAACCAGGCCCTCTCCCTCCCTGGAAGAAGCAGTTCTTGGTGCATCCCTGCCACTCGGTTCAGAGAAAAGACCTGCGAAGCTCTTCTCCCTCCAGACACGCGGAGACGCTATCTCTTCTGGGAGCTGCCAGCTGCCAGGTGCGTCCTGGTCCATTGCCTGGGCCTCAAACGGCTATTTTAAATTCTTGGACTATAATCGTGGTTTCCCTCAATTCTACAATTCCTCTCTTCACACCATTAAGGAAAGGTCATTATTTAATTGCCACCAGCTGCCCTGGGGAGGCTGGGAAGGCAACCACTTTACAGTGGGAGAAAAGCTAAAACGCTTGACCTAAAATGCTCGAGTTTGGCAAAATTTCATCCACAGTAACAAGGACCCGTTTCTGAGGGGCTACGATGCTCAGACGTGGCCCCTCTGAGCCTGGAGGCAGCCCCGTGTGATAGATTTCATTTTCTCTCTCTCAAGCTTTCTCACTTTAGTGTTGAATCTAAACAAAGAACTTGACGTGCATTTGTAGAACATTCCAACATTTAATTTCTCTCTACCATTCTAATTTATGCAAACCTTTCTGAGTATTGCTTCTTCTATCCAACGCACATTAATTCCTTTTTGAAGTTTTGGGGCATTTGAATACTTGTGGTGAGTTCACCTGGGTTACCGGGTCACCGATAAAAGCACTGAACAGAGCCCTACAGCAGTCCCCTAGAGACCTCTTTCCAGGAACCCCGCAATGAGAGAGTGAGGAAAGAGACGAGGAACGGCACCAGAACCCAGGCTAGGCGGGCTTACTGTCTTGCAGCCGTGGATTTAGCAGGGTTCAGAGTTTGGTGACAGGCCAAGAAGGAATTCAGCCGCGCATTACGAAGGCCCTGCGTCTTTCCTGAGCCTTGGGAGCTAATCAGAGGACAGCCTCTATTTATTCCAAAGACATATGGCTGGCTTAATTATTAAATTTAGAAACAAAAGAACCCAGATATCCAGGTGATCTGGTGTAATTTCTTCATTAGGTAGCAATGACGGCTTTCTAGAGCAGGTACGCCCCTTGACTAGAGACGATTTTTCTCACTTTGAAAAAGAATGAAACGAATCTACAGTCCAATCCAGCCCCTTCTCCATCGCAAACAAGCCTGGCTCCCCCTGCTGGCAGAATGAAGACAAACTCCTTAACCCAGCATTCAGTGACCTTCGTGATCTATTTATCTTCGCAATTTATCTTCCCCGACTAGACTCAACTCTGGAAAAGTCTGCAGGAGATCTGGACTCACCTCTCAGGTGAAATCTACTTCCCCTGCCCTCACCCGTTCGCTCTTGTCACAAATATTTACAAAGCACCTGTGTGCCAAGAAGTATGCCAGTCCCCGAGGATAGGTACTCTGGGGACAACCCCTTGGGCCCTCCTCCCACGTTGGCCAAGACCCTGGCTTAGGCACGGTGTCCTTCCCTGGGGACGGTTCTGGTGCTTTGCAATTGCTCACAGACGGAATGGAGAGAATGAGATTACGGCTCCAGAAGGCAGACTGGGACAAATGGCTGGGCTGGGGATGCACAGGGACAGACCGGAGCAGCGGATCCGACCCTGCAAAGACCATTTCTGGAGCACCAGGAGGGGGACCCATTTTAACCAAAGGCCTACCACGTACTGGAAAAGGAGTTCTATGCTGGGACACCCAGAGGCCTCGGTGCCCCCCTCAGCTCTGCCCTGCGGGGCTCTGTAACTTTGAGCAATTTTCTTCCCATTCTGTGCTGCAGTCACCCCCTCTGTAAAGCGAGGATGTCAGAGGTGGTCTCTAAAGACCCTTTCTCCTTATCTGACCCTGCTCGGATGTCACCTGTGAAGCCTTCCCTGATCTCTCCATTGCTTCAGACAGACTCATACCGCAGAGCACACAGTGATTATCTGTACCCATTTCTGTTTTCTTCTAACCAAGAGTGCTTTATGCCAGCACATTGATTCATTCGAATTATTAGGAATGATTGAACTAATGAATGAAGAGCAAGGTCATGTCTAGATCTGTAATCCCTATATTGTCCACAAGGTGGCAATGTGCACACTACTTGCATTTGATGGAAGCCCTGGGAAAGACGCTGAAGGCAAAAACAGAGAACCAGGGACAATTCCATGTATCCAAGCCCCTACTGGCTCCTCAAGGCTCAGTTGGGAGAGCACTTTTTCCAGAAGGTGGATTCCTTTCCCCCAGCACTTCTCTGTAGTCACATTTATGGCACTGAAATGGCTTCCAACCTGCCTTCCTGAGGCCACCTGGCTAAGCGCACAGTGCTCGGCTTACTCATCTACCCCCCGGTGCCCCGCCCGGGTCTGGTTAGGAGCAGCAGGCCCCCGGAGCCCTCGCTGAATGAGGAATGAAGGAATGAATCGACAGGTCAGGGAAGTGATGGAGCAAGAGGAACAGAGAACCATCCCTGGTTGAGAAAAACCAACCACAGTCGACCCTGGAACCACATAGAAGGGGTAGGGGCCCTGACCATCCGCATTGCTAAAAATCTGCATATAACTTCTGACTCCCTGAAACGTAACTGCTGATCGCTTACTGTGGATCAGAAGCCTTACCGATAATGCAGTTGACTGACACATATTTCCTATGTCCTATGTGTTGAATACTAAATTCTTACCATAAAGTAAGAGCAAAGAAAATGTTATTGAGAAAAATCACAAGGAAAACACATTTATGGTACTGTACTATGAAAGAAATCTGTAGGGTGCCTGGATTGCTCAGCCGGTTAAGCATCTGCCTTCGGCTCAGGTCATGATCTTGGGGTCCTGGGATTGAGCCCCGCACTGGGCTCCCTGCTGAGCAGGGAGCGAGCCTACTTCTCCCTCTCCCTCTGCTGCTCCCCCTGCTTGTGCTCTCTCTCGCTCTCTCTCAAATAAATATACTCCTTAGCACGATAATAACACACTGTTAATTTGAAAGGAGTAGAGCCAAGGGCGAGTTAAAAGGAAGCAAATGCTTTCCTCAAGTGAGACTAGGCTGTGCTCTGCCTTCTAATAAAATGAATTCTCCCCATGGCAAGGTGACTTTTCTTTCAATTATTTATGAGGAAACTGATGGCAGCTGCTAACTCTCCTGGTAAAAAAGGAAAGTTCCAAGGGTTTCCACGTGGCCTTGCCTCTTATGATAGCCCTTGCTCCAGGGGTCACAGAACTGATGCTGGGATTCTGCTAGTTGCCAAATGTGTCCATTCACTGTGAATTTTTTTATAAAGATTTAACTATATATTTATTTTAGAGAGAGAGAGCGAGCGAGCAGGGGGAGGGGTAGGGGGAGAGGGACGGAGACAATTCCAAGCAGACTCTGTGCTAAATGCAGAACCTGACACGGGGGCTCGATCTCACAACCCTAAGATCAGGAACTGAGCCAAAATCAAGAGTCAGATGCTTAACTGACTGCACCACCCAGGTGCCCCATGGTTCACTGTAATTTGACGGTGGGCCCTGAGTGCTACAAGCCCCCCTTTAACTGTGGGCTACAATGAGCCCCTCTAGTAAAGGGTCAGAGGTCCTTCTGGGAAGGCCTTAGAGGACGATTTATAGAATTCTATAACATCCTTCTTTAAGGAGACCTGGCCCCTCCTGATTAAATCTGAAAATTGGATAAGGGAACCTGGTGATTCAAGTCAGCTTTTGGAAACCAGGGCTGGAGTTTCTTCCAATGTACACAGCAAGTAACATTTGAGTAGCATGCTTACTATTTCATCCCTAGGGACACTGGGACAACCAGACAATGCCAAAAACCCCTGTGAGTCAAAACTAGGAGGTCCACTCCATCCTAATGTCTATCACGGTAACTACATCCTGCTACGTCTTTGGCAGTTAAGTGCTACCACGCGGCCTCTGGTCTTCTGCAATCTCACCATCCCCAGAGGACTCAGGGAGCCCCTTTCAATGGGGGCATCTGTCATCAGCATATATGGTCAACACAGAAGAACACCCACAGAGCTTTTCAGGGATAGCTGTGCTCCCCTCACTAATGAATTTTCCAACGTCACAGGGAAGGAGATGTCCTCTGGACCCCTGTGGGGAATGTAGTGGGTGGTTGTGCAGGTTGTCCATAATAAAATATATTTCAACATCTCCCTAAGCCTTTTTTTTTTTTTTTTAGATTTTATTTGTTTATTTCGCAGAGAGAGAGCACAAGCAAGGGGAGCAGCAGACAGAGGGAGAGGGAGAAGCAGGCTCCCCGCCGAGCAGGGAGCCCAATACGGGGCTTGATCCCAGGACCTTGGGATCATGACCTGAGCTGAAGGCAGACGTTTAACCGACTGAGCCACCCAAGCGCCCCTAACCCTAAGCCTTTTTATCTCTTCCTTTGCAAAACGCTAGGGAAGTACTGGCATTTCAAATTAACAAAATGCAGATCATCATTAAGCCTCAGTTTCACTTAAACAGCTAAGTAAAGAGAGAGTCACTTCCAGCTACACAGACCAACACATTGAACTCAGAATCTCAGGTGAATGCACCTCTATCAACTCAATAAAAAGTTAAATTCTGTTCTCTTTGGTCTTCCATCCTTAGAATCCATTCTTGCACATACTCCCCAAGTTGCTACAATGTAATTTAGCAAAATCTTGGCATTCTTGTGGTATAGAAGCTATATTTTCTCACATTAGACTTTGTACTTGCCCTTCTCAAGCATATGGAACTCTAATGCCAATTGTGAGTCTAGTGATGACATGAGGCAGGAGGGGTAGGTCTTGAAGAGAAAAGGTATGCCTTGCAAGGTAACAGCCCTTAGCAGGGTCCTTAAACAAGGGAAAATAAATCTTCTCAGACGTAATCTGCAAACTGCTTTCACTAGGGGTGGGGGTGGGGGTGCGGGTGGGTTCAGAATAACTCAGAGCTCAAGATTCTCAACTTCATCTCAGTCCACCTATATATCCCCATTCCAAGACCAGTACCTACACACCGTTGTCGTATTCATTTGTGTGGGTTTTATAATTGTTTACAGCAGGAGGGCAAACCCTCTATTATATATCTTGGCTGCTCAGCATCTAAATTTCCATCTTTGCAGAGCTCCATACCTTGCGATGTTCCCTCTTACACAGTATTGAGTTGAAATCTGTCCCTCCATAACTCCCACCCCTCATGCATGAAAGCCCACCCCCTCTCTGCTCTGGAATGTCCCACCAGAGACCTGGAGACAGGGATTTTGTTCTCTCTCAGCCTGGATTAGGGTCTTC
This sequence comes from Potos flavus, assembly GCA_028534135.1. Classification (NCBI taxonomy): domain Eukaryota; kingdom Metazoa; phylum Chordata; class Mammalia; order Carnivora; family Procyonidae; genus Potos; species Potos flavus. Next base: position 29,182,853 of record CM052892.1, read on the forward strand.
TCTGACTGGTCTGACTGTTGAGCTCGAGATTCGAGACGATGGCCCATTTACGGAGAAGGCTCTCCTCACCTTAGCTTCTCACACTGGGACGTTCACGCCCACTTCAGCAGCTGCTGCATGTGCGTGCGCCCACCCGAAGTGCTGTATAAGCTAGCCTCCCGTGTGTGTGCCAGCCGTGCGCAGAGGACACAGAACATCGTGGGAGCTCACTACCTGCCAGACAGCAGAGGGGCCTCAACCCCCTTCTCTGCCAGGAGAACTCATCTTTTTTTTTTTCCCCTATAATCTTAAGGGGCCACAGATGTTGCCCACAGTGTTAACTGGCACTCTGGGAACCAGAGTTCATTGGGCTTTGGGCTTGCAGGCAATTTTCAAGGAAAAGGACACCAATCCAAGAGGCTTCTTCATCTCTAAGCATTCAGAAAAGGAAGAAAACTCCACAGGGCAAATGAGGATTAAGGGGTGAGCAGGAAAAGCCATCCATACAGCTGGGTCAGCAAGTCCCTCCCTCCATCTCATGCCTTCACTCGGCCACACAACGAACTCCAGCAATTAGGAACCCCTAGGTGTTTCTGTGTGGGTCCTCTGCCAGGCCTGGGCCAGGGATGGGATACACAGAGCCTGACTGCCGGCGCCTGCCACGTGAATACATAACTGGCTACATGCTATCATCATATCTTTCCACCCCCCACCAACTGCAGAAGTGCATCAGAACATTCACCACAGCATTACTCCTACTAACAAAAGCACTCAAAACTGGCTAAATGATTGTGGTTTTTGTGCAATTAAACGCTGTGCAAAGTTTAAAAGTCTGAGACCAATCCAAAACAGATCACCAGATCTCATCACCACCATTTTCACTTTTGACTGAAATATACCATGACTTTAGTAGCATTCAGGGGAGAAAAACAATTAAACAATGCTCCATTGTTGGTACAAGCCCGATTTCAGAAACGATAAGAGGTAGGGAAACTATGGGAAATACCATAGATGGAAAAACCAACTGCAGAGTAATGGGCAGGGCGCACTGCTCTGTGTGTGTGTGTGTTTAAAGGGAGGAGCTATACAACCATACGGGCTTTAATGGGCATACAAAATTTCTGCAAAGACACAAGAATCTGATAACGAGCGGCCTCCTGAGGCTGGGTTGGGACACTGGGTCACAGAGTGGAAGAGAAACTCTTTTCATCATTACATCCATTTGTAACCTCTGAAATTTTAAACCGCATATTCCCTTTTTAAAATAAAACTTTGAAAACTACCAAAGCGCATCCTTCTGGGAGGATCAAGGCACATAATATCTGGAGTTAGCCTTGGATCTGAAGACCGTACACTCCGTTCCGGCGTTACCCCAGCGACCTAGGGCAAGTTCCAGCCCCAAGTGAGTCTGTTTCCCCAAGAGCCCACGGGGTCCACGAGAGCAGATGTCGGGACATCACTCTAGCTAGGAACCCGCGCGGCCGCGAACCCACCCCGCCGCGCTGCTCCCCGGCCCCGGCTGCCGGCTGCGGCGCCCCGCGGCGGAGGCCGGGCCAATCAGCGGCCGCGAAGCGGGCGGGGTGGCGGCGCGGTGCACGCGAAGCGCAGCGCGAAGCAGAGGCGCCACTGCCGCTCTGAAGCAAACCATGCCACGCTCACCCTCGCTCTTCCCGCTGCTGCTTCTGCTGCTGCTGCCGCCGCTCGCCCCGGGCCTCGGGCTCCGCGCCACCAGCGGCAGGCGCCCCGAGTGCGGTCCGTGCCGGCCAGAGCGCTGCCCGGCGCCCGCGCGCTGCCCGGCGCCGGGGATCGCGGCGCGCGACGAGTGCGGCTGCTGCGTGCGCTGCCTGGGCGCCGAGGGCGCGAGCTGCGGGGGGCGGGCCGGCGCGCGCTGCGGCCCCGGCCTGGTGTGCGCCAGCCGCGCCGCGGGGGCGGCGCCCGAGGGCACGGGGCTCTGCGTGTGCGCGCAGCGCGGCGCCGTCTGCGGCTCAGACGGCCGCTCCTACCCCAGCATCTGCGCGCTGCGCCTGCGCGCCCGGCACGCGCCCCGCCCGCACCCCGGCCACCTGCACAAGGCGCGCGAAGGTCACTGCGAATTTGGTGAGTCTAGCTTCTGCCCCGCGGTGCTAGGGCAGGAGGAGAAAGAGGGACCCCAGCCCTGTGGAATGTGGGGCAGAGGATGCCTGCCTGCATGCACGGTTGACAGCCTCAGTTTCCCCTTCGGAAGTAGTTTTTCTTACCTGGCCAGGTACTCCAGGAGACTGGGACAGGAATCCACATCCTTTTCTTCCTTACCAAGCTCATGGACATACAAGCCCTTGAGCTGCTCAGAATGTTGGTGAGCCTACTGTCTCTTTTGGTACTTAACTATTGAAAGGCGTGCAGTTCTGTGCAGGCCTGCCATGTATGCCTCCACCAGACTGGGAGTTGGGGGAGGGGGTGTTCTGGTGGGTGTAAGTGCCCCCCCCCACCCACCCCCAGCAGCGGGCCAGGCCTGGGTGGGGTTTTTGAGTGGAGAGGGAGTGAAGGTAAAGATGCTGGAGGATGAGGATCCCAGACAGGGACTCAGGAATTACTGCAGGAGAACCCCAGGGTTGGGGCCCTGTTGGGAGGACCTGAGGGATCTCCCACCCAGGACAGTTAAGACCTTTGAGGACTTAAGTTCTGAAAAGATGATGGTGCCATCAGGGCCAGACCTGGGTTTTGCGGGTCTAAGGCTCATACGATTCGGTGGGTAAAGAAATGGAAATGTATTCATTGCTGGGTACCTAGAAACTTCAGGTTCATTAACATCCCAGGGCAGTCATGTATGGGTGCCGTCATTGCCCACCTCTATATGTAATTTTTTTAAAACTCAAACAAAAACAGACCAAAAACATCAGTGTATGGATGCCCAGCAGAGCACCCCGATGGCCCATTTGGTTTTGGAGAGCTGCCCCCATCTACAGTGCCTGGAGCGGGCAGTGGAGAGTTGAGGGTGAGCGAGCTTGGAAGTTCCAAGGAGCCTGGCTTGGGGTTCTGGCCTAGGCCTGGAGACCCAAGTCTAGACCTAAATGCCTGCATTTAGTTCTGACAGGGAAGCCTTGAGGATAGGGGACAACCTTTTCCAGGCCTTGGGTAATTTCTAGTATTATTTCTGCGCAAGCATTCCAGGTACGTGCACTCAAGTGCAGGAGACCCAGCGTGTTGCTGGGGATGGGGCAGGAAGGCTCCTGTCCCGGGCCACACAAAACCGAAGTGCTGCCCATTGAGGGGCTGAGGCAGCCCCAGAGCACGGAAAGGCACCGTTGGCTATTCCTGGCTGGGGCTTCCAGTGGAAGAAAGAGCTGACAGATGCTTCCCGAGCTGCTGCTGGTTCCCTGAGTGACCTTGGGCAGGTCCGTGCCCCTCTCTGGGCCCCGTCAGCCCTGCGGAGCCACGGCTGAGGTCCCTTCCACTTGGAATCTTTGTTTCTGCCCTGTGGCATTTAAACAGCCCTGCCTCCTTCCTTCATTCACTCCTTTTTACAATCTGCCTTCCCTAGCGTTAATTCACAGGCAGTTCTCTTTGTCTCCAGACAAGTCACGGGTTCACTCCACACACTAGAGACGCAAGAAATGCTGACCAAGTCCCCAGAATCTAACCGGTGCTGATGTTCTCAGATGATTTCTCCCTAGAGTGATATTCTCTTCCTGAGACCGAGCCACTTTGAAGACATAGAGACGGAATCTGCTGTTGTGCAGAGGAGCCTGAGACCCAGGGGGCGGGGGACACAGCCAGGGCGACCAGTAAAGCCTGACCAGCACCCAGGACCCCAGTGCCCTCTGCAGTGTTCTTTCAGGACAGGACCTGAGAGTGTTAAGTCAGGCAGGTGGTGGTTGCCATGGTTACCAGAGCGGGGCCAGATGGCAGATGGCAACCCCATACCCCTAATTCATTGAAAATTACCGAATGACAAGTAAATGTGACAGCCCCTCCACTCTGATCTATGTGTTCTGAGGCCCACCCCAGGCACAGGCCCCGTGAGGAAAGATGTCCAAGGGACCAAAAGGAAGGAAAGTCAGAAACTGCTTTTAATGATCCCGTTCGTGACAGGCAGCAGGCCTCCCCAGAATTCAGCCCTCCTTCCCCACCCACCCCATACTTGTCATCTGCCGCAGCCTCGGGCACTGTGGTCCCGTCTCTTTGTGTCCTGAAATGTTTGTGTGGCCCCTGCGCTGGGGTCCTGGGGAAGCGAGGTGGTGTGGACGGGGACATCTTTCCCAGCCAGCCCCAGTGGCACCTCGTTCTGGGCTGCCCCAAAGCTATCCTTTATTCAGAGGATGCAGCAGAGACACTTTTTAACAATGCCCCCAGGGACCCTGGTGGAAGGGAAATGGGCTGAGTCCTAGCAGCAGCTGTTCTGCCTCAATATGGTTAATAAAATCACCCCTCCCCGGCTCTTACCTACCCTTCAGTAAGTGAGCACCTGAGCTGATCTGAACGAGACCTCCGTAAATATTTATCAGGTTCCGCACAGGGTGGGAAGTGTTCTCACACATGCCTCGGAGGGGCATCTGGAAACCACTTTCAGGCTTAAATTCTGACCTTTTTCTATGCTCTGAAATTCCCCCAAACGCCCAAGAATGAGGGCAATCCTTTGATGAACACATTGAATGAAGATTTGCCCCGTTCCCGCATATGAATCATTCTTTTTTTTTTAATTATTCATTCTTTACTGTTGGAAATCGCTGTTGCATCCCATCTTCTTACTCGATTTTCACAACTACCCTCACGTGATCTCACTCTGATTTAATAGAGGGGAAAACTGAGGCACACAGAAGGGAATTCTGGGGAGCTGCGTGGCTAGCTCCTAGCTGAGGTAGGGCCCTAGCCTGGGTTTGCCTGGCCCTTTTCAGATGGAGCCACGCACCTCTAGCCCGCCGGCCACCTGATTAGGAAGGGGCTCCAAATTGGCCATCCTTGAATCTTAAGGGTTTTCCCGTCCAGATCCATCCCCTTCCTGTTTTCCCCCAAGGCTTGTTGCTGGCTCCCCTGCTTAGCACTGGGTGACCCCCCTGAGAGGAGCGGGTATAGCTTCACAGAAGGGAGGATGTCTGCGCGTAACCTTGAAGGACTTGTAGAAAATTCTTGGGGAGAAAGGAGGATGGGGAGATAAGAGCAGGTAGGGGAGGTCCCCTGGTGGGTGTGATCCAGGGTTGCTGGGCAGCTCCCCGGGGGGGGGGGGGAGGTTGGGGAAGGGGGCGAAATCCAGAGCGGCTTGGGACAGGGGCATGGCCAGCCTTGAGTGCCAGGCTGAAGGGTGAAGCTTCGTTCTGTACTGTTATTGGTTTCATTTCTTTGCTGGTAAGTGGCATGGCGTTGTTGTCGCCACTGTCATTACTTTAAAAGGCTGTGTTGTTCCGTGCGTGCTCCCTGACTGTTGGCCAATGTGGGGAGGGGGGTCGGATCCTGCAGGCCGTAGGCTGATAGCATGTTCTGAATGCTAAATTAGGTCGGAACAGGGTCCCGGGCCAATACCCACCAGGGCACCGGGCCCCGAAGCTTCCGAGAGCTCTTGAGATCCTGAATCTTAGAACATTCACCTCCCTCCGTTGACATTCCAGCTCCGCTTAGAAATCGCAGTCTGTGCGAGGTGCGTGTTACCAGGTAACCAGGAGAGGCTGCGAATGCCACTTTGTGAGAGGGACAAAGAAGGGGAGCCTCGTGCTCAAAAGCCTTTCATGCCGAGGGAGGGGGCGGGCAGCACAGGCTGCAGGGAGCCGGCTTAAGCTGTTTCTCCTTCCACACCCGAACATGACTATTAGCATAAATTATCAGGGCCGCTCAGTGCGTTGATGATTAAACCCTTTGGTTGTGCACTTCTTTGTGCAAGCAGATGGGGTCCTGGGGGATGACTTTTGAAATTCTTTCTTTCCTGGGCACCGTTAACTTGAAAGAAACCTCAGAGGCATTTGCGAAGATCTTTCATTCTAGCCGTCAAGGGCATATCTAGTTGACCGTGTTGGGGGGGACAGAGCTCCACACCCTGGAATAATACCGTCGGCCCCTCTCACTCATACAGACCCACGTGGTTAATAATTCAGTCACATCCTTCCTCTCCCTTCACCCCAGAGGATGTGGGGTAGCAGTCACTGTGTCCATTTGCAGACGAGAAGGAAATGGTTAACGGCTTGCCCAAGCCCCTGTGGTTGGCACTGGGACCCCAGCACAGGTGGGTGCACCTGTAGGTGACTATTCTGTCACCTGATGGGTGGATTGGTGTCCTCCCAGCTTTTCTCGAGCTGTTGCTGGCAGGGACGGAAGGAAACAAGTATTTAGCAAGAAAGAGCTAGAGAGACGAAGCTGGCACATTCACAGACTGGGCCCACCAGGCACCATGCTCCCTCTTGAAATCCACATTACTCTTGTCACAAGCAGGTAGAAAAGAAAGTGTGGCAGCTCTGGCAATAGGGAGGTGAGAGGCTGTGCCCCAGGCTCTCCAGAATGAGGGCTGTGGGCATGGCCCCTGGAGCCTCCGGGCAGGGCCCCCCCAGAGGCCTGCTCCCCAGAGGCCAGGAGAGGCTCTAGAGCAGGCCAGGCACTTCGAGGAGATTCCCTGTGGGGTAGCACAGCCTGTCAAGTCCTCAGGTCTCTCTGGAAGCCTTTTACAGTTTGCAAGGGGTCTTATAGCTCTTTCTCCCAGGAGTTTATGGAGAGGGGAGGAGAGGGAAGGGGAGAGGAAGGAGAACAGGTGCCTGTGCCCATTTCAAAGAAGAAGAAACTGAAACCAAGTCACAGCACTGGGGTGTGGCAGAGACAGGATTTGGACCTGGGTCCATCCTGCCTGTGGTAGTCATGACGTTGAACACCCCAGCACACATTTGGATGAGCCCTTGGGGACAGTAGGATTGGAATGTGTTGCAGGTGTAAATGACGTATCACCCATTTAATAGTGTCTTCAGGAGAGCTGCTCCCTGGGGGTGATGTTTGGAGGGTTTTTTCCTGTGCAGAAGAGAGTAAACAGAGCAGGCCTGAGACTGTGTCCTTAGAAGGGCCTGCCGGCCAGACTGACCCTTGGCTGGCATCTGGGAACTTGGATTTGGGGACAGTTCCCGCCATTCCCTCGGTGATAAGAGTGACTCTCGGCCCGAGCTGTTTGGGCCAACACTGCGGTTTACACTGCATGCCTGCTTTCCTTCCAGAACCCTGGAATTTGGGTACGTGCTGATCAGAGGGGGCCCTGGTGATCTGCCCCCAACAAAAATCCCGGGCTCGGAGTTTGCAGTGAGCCTCCGTGGCGGATGGCGTTTCACACGTGTTGTCACCGTTCACTGCTGGGGATCCAGGGTGTCCCGTGGGATCCGCTGGGGGCGGTGCGTGGAAGCTCGCGCCTGGGTTCCCCGTCTTTACCCCGTGAGCCGCTTTTCCCTTTGCTGTTTGCTTTGTCTCCTATCACTGTAATAAGTCACAGCTCTGAGTCAAACCGCTGAGGCCTGTCACTGAACCTGGGGACTGTCTCGGGGCTCCCCAACACAGTCCCTAAGGAACTCTTTCTTGTTCTGGAATGGAGTCCATCCAGACGGCAGATGTTTCACTTTAAAACTCAGTGAAGAGTTGATGGGATCAGGGTGCCTGGATTTGAGTCCCCGCTCCTCCAGGCACTTCACCGTTCTGACCCTTGGTTTTCTCGTCTGTAAAATGGAGATAAAAGCACTGGCTGAGCAGGGTACATGGGAGTGTCCTCTAAGTAGAGAGCAAGACTCTGGGACAAAGCTTAATGCCAGAGCCTGCGCTCAAAGTCTTGCCCAACCATCTAAACCTGAGTAACCCTACCTAGCTCCACAACTGGTGAAATTGCTGGAAGGATGGAACAGGTTAATCCCTGTAAGCAGACGAGAGTGCCTAGCACGCAGCAGGCTCTCAGAATTAGGTGGTGGCATTATTGCTGTTATTACCGTGATGATGATGATGATGGCTGATTCTGAAGAGCTATTATGGATAAAAACATTTTACATTTAAAAGCAGATATGTTAATATTAAAACCAGATTACTATGACAGAAAGCAGCCTGAGGAAATTTCTTGACATGGACTGGACTCTTCTAGATCTTGGTTGTGGTGGTGGTTACATGACCGTAGGCCTTTGTCAAAACTCAAGAGCTGCATTCCACAAGGAGTAAATGTGCTGTATGTAAATTTTAAAATAAATAAAAATTTGAATGTTACTTTATCATCGAAAGCTGAGGGCTTTTTCGTCAAAGAAGTGATATTTTCTGCCACAAGATCAGTAGCAAAGACAGCATTTCCAAGACAGTCTTCAAAGGAGGGAGAGGGAAATTTGAGGAGAGAGACCGTTGAAATGTGATTTACTGGTTTATTCATTTAGGCCTGAACGGGATTGATGAAATCTCATTTAAAATTTATGACTTTACATGAATGAAAGTAAAACATGTTGATTGAGTGTCCCTTTGGAATCCATTGAGGGCTTTGGAATAAGATACGGTTCTGATTGTTCCCCCAGCGAGCCATTTGAAGACTGTTGGGCTCCGGGGGAGGGGATGTCGGCAGGAGGGTGTGGATAAATTAGACTCTCTTTGTCATGTTGCAGATGGGGCCCCCGCTGGAGAGCAGGGGTGCTGTGGTTCTTTGTGGCAGTACTGCAGGTGGCTGGGATGCTTTGGGCGATGTTAGAAGCCTAAGACCCTAGTTCAATAGAGGGCTTTGGCTACACTCAGTGTTGTGAGTAGAGCCGTGGTGCTGGGGGGGGGGGGGGGGGCGGAGCAATCAAATGGGCACAACTGAAGGACTGGGCTGACCAGGCTAAGGGGGAAGAAAGCAGCCTGGGGGTAGGGAGCATAGTGTCTGTATTCAGTGGAGGCCAGTGGGTCACCCAGGGGGCCGTAGGGCTCCAGTGCGGCAGCCCTGGGATCAACATGTGGGAGTTATAGGGAGGTAGGTTTAGCTCCAGATGAAGGAAAACAAGCTTGCTTACCAGCAGAGCTCTCCTAGGATGGAAAGGCCTGGCTCTGTAGGTAGTGAGCTCTCTGTCAGTGGAGGCATGCAAGTGGATGCTAGCTGAACATATCACAGATGGTCGGGCACAGGATCTTGGGAAGTTGAGCCCCTCCAGTTTGAGACTCTGGTTCTAAGACAATTTTCCAGAGAGATCTTCTTTGGTACCGGCTTGACAAGGTCTGTCAGGAGGGGCCAGACCAGTCTTTTTTCTGTGTCCTTTCACTCCTGTCCCTCCCCCTCCTCCTGCAGCCTTCTGCCTCCTTCCCTTTGCTCTCCTTTTCTATTGCGGCTGCACCCAGGCAGGCGAGGGCCCTTTCCCTCTCCAGAGCCATCCATGAGTCATGAGGCGAAGCCCAAGAGTGTAGACCCTGCAGTTTGATGACCAGAGAAGGAATGTTTTTTTCTCCTTATTTGCCATGTGTTTCTTCATCTAGTCATCTGTTTACCAGACCTGCCTCTGGGGCCCACTTCCATGTCCTGTTAACTTAAGCCATTGCTCTCACACTCATCACATGGTAAAACCAGCTCAACGGCCCTGCGAGCAGGGGGCATTGTCCCCGTCTTACAGACGAGCAAACCCGAGCAGGGAGGAGTCCCCCCACCCAGGCCTCCCCACTGCATCTTGTCCAAGACACTGCTGGGCCAGATGCAGGGACAGGCCCCGCTGCCGTCCAGTCCAGGGGAGGCCGGCGGAGGCACCTGGACTGCCAGCAGGCTGTCCTCTAGCCGCTAGGAGGGGTGTGGACGCGCTGGCCCTGGACTAGGACACGTACCCTAACTGTCTAGGTCCTGCAGGAGGGGGAGCCATCATCCCCTGTGGAGTTGTGGGGTGCCTTCCATGCAGTGCGGGCAGGTCCACTGAGGGACCGGACAGAGGGCCTGAACACCGAGGTGGCCAGACTTGATTCTCGCAGCGCCCGTGTGAACAGAGCTAGCGGCGGGCACCAGGAGGAGGGCGGTATGGGGTGTCAGCTAAGCACTTCTAACTCAGATGCCTGCAAGTCGCTGTCCCAGCCAGCCAACCCACACCCTCTCTCTCCTTTCTATAATGTTCTGGCAGCCTAGAGCCAAACTGCTTGGCGACAGTAATCCCGGAAGTGACCCCTCTCTCCCGGGTGTCCTCGGACTCTGGTGCCAGGGGCTTTGGGGCCTGCAGCCCTGTCCCTGGGGAGGGGGCCGTGGGCCGGGGAGGCCTGCTAGTCTGCGATATGCAAATGAGCGTCTGGACCGCCCGCGGGGGGTCTTGGCGCGGGCACGCAGCTGTTCTGCTTGGCCTGTTCTTTGAACCACCCTCCTAGTGCAAGGAGAAAAGCCCATCTGTTCCAAGACTTGGCGTTGGGGAGATGACACCAGCCCCTCCTGAGCCGCTCCGTGTCTCGACGAGCTGAGCTGCAAGCAGATGGCAGCTGGGGTCCTGGGCGGGAGTGTGACGAGACCCAGGCTCTGCCACAGACGTGGCGGGCAATTTGGGAAGTCGCCTTTCCTTTCCAGGTCCCTGTTTTCCCGTTGGTAGAACAAAGGTGATGGATGAGGAAGCATGGAGGTATCCCTCCGGATCTGAGGGAAACATGATTCGCTGCCTCTGAGTGCACGGAGAGCTTTCCTCTGCTGTGGCTCCCCTCGCAGGGGACCGTCCCCGCAGGCTCTCTGCAGGCAGGGGATTTTCGACGTGGGGTGGCTTGGAACCTGGCAGGGTAAAGGCTGTGATCCCTTGTCTTCTTCCTCCAGCTCCTATGGTCGTCACGCCACCCCGGAGTGTTCACAATGTCACCGGGGCCCAGGTGTACCTGTCCTGTGAGGTGAGGGCTGTGCCCACCCCTATCATCACATGGAGGAAGGTATTTACGTCCAAGAATTCCGTGTGTGTGTGTGTGTGTGTGTGTGTGTGTGTGTGTGTGTGTCTGAGAGAGAGAGAGGGGCGTTTCTTCTACGTGTGTTGATGTGTATGTCTTTATATGTGGAGCAGAGGATTTGAAAAAGAGATCTTATATGTCACTCCTCTACCTTCAGGCTTATGCCTCAAAACTTTCACCCCAGAGCTCTCCCCAGACCAGGCAAGTCGCCATCCTTCCTTCTGCCATTGGCCCCCTCAGCCACTTAGCTGTCCAGAAAGTTCATCTATTTATCTAGCCTAGATCCACTGGAACGAAGTTAGAGCCTACTTCACAGGATCTGGGTTTTAGAAAGACTATCCAAATCCCATTCCAACACTAGATCTTCCTGCAGATCAATTTTTGAGAGACTGGCGTGGATCACAGCTTATGTTATCCACCTGTGTCAACAGCCCCCACCCCCTCAAGCCCACTGAAACTCTGAACCTCTTCTGAGAGATAGCGGTGGTGTCTGCATCGTTACTGTCCAGCAGGGGGTGCTGTCTGCACAGACATTTAGGTTCATGACGTTTTAATAGGAATAAGGGGGGCCAGGGTCTAGCCTTTGAGTCAGTAGGAAGATGAAGACAGCAGGGATGTCTGTGATATGGTTCTTACCCAGAGATGCTTTTTTAAACCACTCCTGGTTTTTCTGTCCTCTGTAGGTCACACAGTCTCCTGAGGGTACCCAGGTGCTGGAGGACCTGCCTGGGGACCACGTCAATATCGCTGTCCAGGTGCGAGGGGGCCCTTCTGACCACGAGGCCACAGCCTGGATTTTGGTGGGTATCTCATTTGGTTAGGATTAGTGGCTATTATTGACCGGCCCTTACAAAGCACCCTTTATATTTCTATAGCACATTACACATTTCAAAGCTGTTCTTATCCCTTTCTGGTTGGAACCTGCACTAACTGTAGGGAAAGTTTAACCCCCGAGAGCATAAGTGAGCTTCAGTGGTGGAGAATTATGGCCCCAGAGAGATGTCCATGTCCTAATCCCTGGAATCCGTGGATATGTTATATGCAAGAGGGGAGTAAGGCTGTAGATGGAGCTAAGGGTGCTCATCAGCTGACTTTAATAAGGAAGTTATCCTGGATTATCTGGGTGGGCCCAGTATAATCACCCTTTAAATGCTGAAGAGGGAGGTGAGAGGGAAGGAGCCAGAGACATGGCAGCGTGGGAAAGACATGAGCCACCTTCTCTGGCTTTGAAGATGGAGGAAGAGGACTGCAAGCTCAGGAATGCAGGCAGCCTCTAGAATGGGAAAGGCAAGAAATGGATTTTCCCCTGGGACCCTGTCCCCCTCCGTCGGCGTGAGTCCAACACGAGCTGGTGGGCATACCCCCTGCCCGGTCTGCAGGGTGGCTCACGGTGGGCAGAGGCTGTGGTGCCCAGAGAAAACAAGACAGGAGGGAGCAGGTGCAGCAGGAGGTGCAGGAGAACAGGCTGCTCACGGAGGGGCGGTGGGGGTCCGCCTCCTTGCACTCCCATCTCGGCCAGGTTTGGTGACTTCTCCACCCAGCTCAGAGACTCAGAATGCAGTCGGGTCCGTGTGGCTTTTTCCAATCAAGCACCTTCCCCTCTTTATTACAAGAAGACGTAGGGGAAAATGTTCTCTCTGGTGTTATTTTGTAAGGCTGTCTCCACTGGGAGCACTTGGGGTCATTTCTTGGTCAGTAGACTTTTGTTCTTTTAACTTGCAGTAATTTCCTCGTGATGTATACCTGTCACCCTTCAATGAAAGGACCAGGTAGCTCAGAGTAAAAGGCAGAAATGCAAAGGAAACATTAAAACGAGGGCCACCATAGAAAGGGCACAGAGAAGAAACGTTAACACTTTCTTGGCAGCCATCAAGAAGAGGAATAGTGAGCTCTATCTTATTTTGAAAAAGAATAAGACATATCATTAGGAACTAAGTAAGGAAGTGATTTTGCCATGCCATAAATAACTACATAACTTCGCCTGTTTTACTTCTAGATTAACCCTCTGAGAAAGGAAGATGAGGGAGTGTACCTGTGCCATTCAGCCAACGTGGTTGGGGAGGCCCAGTCGCACGGCACAGTGACGGTTCTAGATCTGACAGCCCCCCGCCTCCCAGCTCCAGATGACCGCCTGTGATGGAGTAATGTACGTGTTATGGTCTAAGTCATTTTCAGTGTATACGCACTTGTGTCACAAGAGATTGAGGTGGTTTCTAAGATGCATAGGAACAAAGAAGAAAAATACATAAACCGAGGAAACCAGAGGAATACCAAACAGGAGTAGGAACATATTACAGCCAGCAGGTAGAATCTCTCATACGTTCGACACTCGTACCACTCTGGGCCTCCCACCGGGCGTGCAAACACAAGAGGTGTGCACGTTATGGGTTTCCACAGGTGGGGAAGAGCAGCTGTCTCTTTCCGTTTCTGAAGCTGAAAGAACATTTCCTTCAAGTCCTAGAGGGGACACAGAGAGAGCAGATGCTGTCACTGTGACAGCACCATGTGAAAGCATGCCCGCAGAGGGACAGTCTGAGCTCCATTTGCTGACCCCAGGTTCATCCTTGTTGGCAGCTGTGCTGTCTCCAGGCCTCACCTCCATGTCCTCAGCACTGCCTATGCTCAGCAGTGTGTCCAGGAGAATCTGCATCCCCCTGGCCTCTCGGCTCTTAGTCCTTAGGGCACCCCTGCCTCCGCTGCGTGAGAGCCGGGGTTGCATATGTCCCCTGCCGACAGGTGGGCCGTGAACCTAGGAAACAAGCCCCTTGATTAGCCAGTATGTGCTGTGTGACCACCCCTGGAGCTAGCTGGTGCACAGCCACCAACATTTCTGTCTTGCTCACATTCCTTGTCGTGGTGGCCCGTCGGCTGGGTGTGGTTCTGCTCTGTGTGTCTTGTCACACGGGAACCCAGCTGGAGGAGCCCAAATGTGCACAAGGCCCATTCTCGTGGTGGAGGGGATGAGCGACAGACTGAGCCACGGATACACAAGCTCCTTTAAAGAGTCTGCTCTGATGGGGTGAGTGACACATCTGCTTACGTCCGGCCGCGCCCGTGGGGCAGGGGACGCTGCTCCTGTCACGGGAGCCCAGGGACAGGCACGCATGATTTTGCTGTGGCTGTAAGCCACTTTCTTTCCTACTTAGTCACTGTTGTGGTATACCCTCTGCGTGCAAGGCCTTCCATCTGGTCTGCAGGGTGCACGGAAAACCAAAACAGTGACCGTCATTAAAATACAAGAAGTGCCGTGTTAAGGAAGGGAGGGGTGTGTGCGAGTTTGAAACGAGGGAAGCAGCTTAGAACTGGGGGAAGCAAAGGAGAGGTCGCTAAGGAAGTGGCATGGTGGAGGAAGTAGCTAGAGCCCCGGAAAACAGGCACGGAAATAGAAGGGGGGACATCCTCAAGTAGGAATTCAGATAGGAGATGGTTCTTTAAGTTGCCCTCCTGATACTCTTTTTATAGACATGAACTAGTATATGTTGTTATATCACGTATCGGGAATTTTGTCCTGCACGCTTGTGTGCATATATATATCTATGTATGTGTGTCTCTCTATATATTTCATGTTTTAAATATGTATACAATTTTTAATAATATATATTTTTAAAAACACACACACAGTAGTACCAGTCCATGGATGTAGTCTGTTATAGATGAGTTTTCAAGCTACAAAGAACCATGGTATTTTAAGACCATTGCCATGCAGCTCTTCAGTTCTGGCCATGCAGTACTGCCAGAACATGCAGTACTGGCCAGCTCTCGCTTGCATACCTCCAGTGGTGTGGAGCTCACTATCACCAGACATCCATCTTTGGGTTTTCCAGTAGTTGAAAGTTCTTCCTTGTATTAAGGGGGATGCTGCCTCCCTGAAATGTCCACCCAGTGGTCCCACATACCCCCAAGGCCCCTCTGCTCCTCACCAGCACCTCCCCTGGCCAGGAAGATTTAGGGTTAAGGATCATTCACCACCCCTTCCATTTACCACATAGTTGATTGTGACACAGCAGGCTTCTTTCCTCTCATCCTTTCTTCTCTTTCCTTCTAGGGTCTTAGAAACATTGATGACAGGATGTTGGAAGAGTCAAGTCATGCATTGTTTTCCTTGTGAAGAGTTGGAGAAACCTTGTTTGTAGATGACCCCTTTTGTATGTTTTTACAAATTAGATGCAAACTAGATTCGTATGCAGATGTAGTTTTTAGCAGGGCAAGCATTGGGAAACCAGACTGCATGTGGCTTTTTTATACTTTTGAAACAAATTGCTTTGTGAGAATTCTTTTTTATGTAACCCCTCCCAGGGAAGGTCACCTGGTGGTATGCTTGTAATTCCAAAGGGCTGGAACAAGAAGGCCTGTGTCAGCCGTGAGTCTTTACCTCATTTGTCTGTGACTGATTAGTATGTGTTGTAGGAGGGGGAAGTAGGGTCACACCATCCTCTGCCTGCTCTCTGACTTGCTGTGTGACCTGGACGGGCCCCTCCCCGCTCTGGGCCTTTGTCTCCTCACCTGGGAATGTGGCATTTGGACTAGAATTTCCTGTGTCCCTTTGAGCCCTGCCATCCAAGAGTAAGGTGGCCCTGTGGAAAAAATAGGGGAGGCATAGTCTTAGCATTCGTTTTAAGCAGTATTCCCTCCACAGCAGTTGCCATGGCTTCATACTAGGCTATGAAGCTGCCATAGCTCCTCCTTTCCTGCCATTTCCCCACCTTAAAGAGGTGGAGTCCTTGGCTGGGTGTTCGGGGACCAAGATTCCCCTTGTCAGCAAGCCCAGCATTCTCTAACCAGGTGGGCAGTGGACCCCTGGCTTCTGGACATCAAACTGAGGAAACGGGGTCAGAGGCTTCCTTCTCTGGGCTGTGGGATTAAGAGCGTAGTCAAAATACCTTTTACTTGGAGAGGTTTTGACCTTACCCAGGAATAAGGCTTTCTTTATTTCCTTTTTTTTTTTTAAGATTTTTTTTATTTATTTGACAGAGACACGGCAAGAAAGAAACACAAGTAGGGGCAGAGGGAGAGGGAGAAGCAGGCTTCCCGCCGAGCAGGGAGCCCGATGCGGGGCTCGACCCCAGGATCATGAGCTGAGCCAAAGGCAACACGCTTAACGACTGAGCCACCCAGGCGCCCCTATTTCTTTCTTTTTTTTAATGAGAAGAGTATTTAATAGCTGGGTGAAAAAAATAGATCCCCTAGGTGATTCAAATTTTTTTTTTTTTAAAGATTTTATTTATTTATTTGACACAGAGAGAGAGAGATCACAAGTAGGCAGAGAGGCAGGCAGGCAGAGAGGGGGAAGCAGGCTCCCTGCTGAGCAGAGAGCCCGATGTGGGGCTCGATCCCAGGACCCTGAGATCATGACCTGAGCCGAAGGCAGAGGCTTTAACCCACTGAGCCACCCAGGTGACCCTCAAATTTTTTTTTTCTTTTAAGTCGGAATTGGGATCTCACTTGTGTCTCGTCCTTTAAGTTCATGAAGTGCTTTTCTGTCTGTGGTCACTCCCAACTCCAGGACACAGGGCGAGCATAGATGTCCCTCCCCCTTTGCAGATGAAGAAACCAGGCTCTGAGAGGGAGGTGCCTGCCCAAGGTCTGAAGGCCTCCGAGAAGGACCAGAACTCAGGGCACCAGGCCCTCGTTGGCCCCTTTCCCACACTGCAGTGCTGCTGCTCGGGTAATCTCCTAGCTGCATAAAGGAAGGTGCTGGCTGGTTCCAGAGGCCCCGGGGATCTTACTAAGATCTTGCTCAGCTTCTACCGCACACTCCCATGCCACTCCTGCTGGGCATTACATTCTGGAGTCCTTTTTGAAGTCAAATTTTCTGTCTTGGAGCCTGGCCATTCCGTGTCTGAAATAGTGGGGTGGCATCACCCTCATGTACTACGTGGCAGGAGCATGGCCTGGGGATCCAGAAACATGAGGTCCATTTGGGAATTCATCCCTGGCTTGCTGCCTGACTCCAAGCAAGTCCCCTCCACCTTCCAGACCCCAGTTTTCCTCATTTGAATAAGAAGGGAATGAAACTAGATGGGTGGTTTGTAAACTTTAAAACATCGGAACCCCTTTCTTTGAATAAGATCGGAGCTGGAACGGGTTAGCTGGAAGCTGTGCTTGTCTGTTGGAGGTTGAGGCTGCAGGGGCCCTGCTCCCATCCCCCTACCCTGCACCCCTGACACCCTCCCTGCCCTGCCCCCTGCCCCACCATGGGGGTTTCTGTATCCAAGGTCTGCAGCTAAGTCTTCTGGGATGTGAATAGTTAGGAGAAAACTCGCTTGGTAAGGCACTTAGTGAAACTGTCGTGAGAAGCAGGACAGGCCCTGTCGTGGCCCTGGAGAAGATGCTGGAACAATCCTGCATCTGCTGACGGGCACATTCAGTGAAATCACTTGATTTGCCTCACATGTGCCCAGTCACAGCTGGAGAGCGGGGCCGAGATGCAGAGAGCAGGGGGATGGAGCGCCTGGGGGGCAGAGCTGAACGTCGAAACCACAGGAGGCTGGGTTCGCAGCGTAAGGATGTGCAAAATTATAATCATGTTGCCCTCTCCGAAATGTTCACCAAAACCAAAAAGGCAGAAAAACAGGATTGTTCCAACCTCATGACTTTTCAACCAGGAGAGCCCAGGACCCCTCCAAGGGCTGAGAGGACTGCGCTGTGGCTCTCGCCCTTCGGAAACACCGTGCCCCCAGAGCCTGTGTTCTGCCCTATTGTCATAAATGTGATGATGTCACCTGACCCCTGCCCCTGAAAATAAATGTTTTTAAAGACAGTCTTCGTGGTTTCGTGGTCTCTCTGTCCTTGGAACACTGCTGTGGGTGGGAGCCGGGTCCACCGATATGTCACCACTACCCCGGATGCATCTTGCCCTTTTCTTGCCCACCTCAGCTACTGCAGCCTGAACCCTCCGTTCCCCTCACAGCTGGGTTCTGGTCACAGCCCCACCTGGACACCTGACTCACAATTTTTAGCTAGTCCTAATCGCCTCCTGCTGGCCCGATCCTTCTAACTCTCAAAACTTGTGTCTCTCACTGGATGTACACCCCAGATTTCCATTCACTCAGAGAGCTGTGCCCTCTGTCATCTCCCACATGCACACAGAGGCCAGAAGGGGGCAGAAATCAATATGAAGAAGGGTGGGACTCAGGTGGGGGGGAAGGGGATGAGGCTGCAGTCCTGCCAGGCAGCACAGGGTGTCTGTTTTGTGATCAGAGCAGGGGGGTGAGGGGAATCAGAGAAGACTTCCTGGAAGAGGAGGCATTGAGTTGGGGATTGGAGTGGGTATGGGGGATTCTGGGCTAGGGAAACAGCATGCAGAAGAAGCAGGATGGACAAGTGCAGGGTAGCTTGTGAAGGGGAGTACTGACCTGTGGTAGTTGCCAGGAGCTGTAGGGGCAGATGGCGGGGAGAGTGGTTTTAGGGCATACCCCTAAATGCCATGGGGGGAGGGGTTTGGAGCTGATGCTGCAGATGGTGGGCAGCCTGAATCTCAGTCTTCTGTTGTCAACTGGGTTCTAACTGGGCTTAAGGGAGATCATTCGAAAGCCAGTATTCAATCCCAAATGTACCCACTTCCCACCTTATAAAAAAAAGTCTGATTTTTAGTCAAAATGGATTTTTTTCTTCAGATTTTGTGGTAAAATTAACCCTCTATCTTTAAAAAACATTGCCCTCCCCTCTCCCCCAGGGATGGATGACACAGGAAAAATTAATAAGAATGAGCAAATCAATCGACAGTGAAGAGTCCCCTCTAATGAATTTCCTCATTCCAGCCTTTGCCAGGGCCTCCTGAATGTTAAATCAGAGAGTGATTATTATGTGATATTTTAATTAATTAAGGGAAGCTAAAGTGGCCTGGCGTCCGCAGCCGAAGAATGAATTCAGAATGCGGGAGCCCTCGTTAGCCAGGGCAGAACCGGAGCGCGGGTTGCCCACACTTGGCTGGGCGGGGCTGACCTCCGGCCCCTGGAGTGCGGGGCTACCTCGGAGCTCAGCCACGACCACTACCACGACCACAACCGCATCCAGGGGCTGAGGGGTATTTGCAGCCAGGAGACGGCGTTGTCCGGGCCTCCTTTCACTCCGCTTTCTCCCACCTAAATCTCCCCTCAAAGGGGCCAGAAAAAGCATTCTGGAGGAGACAGACCCTCAGCAGGGCTCTGAGAAATTGGGCTGAATTTGAAGGGGAAAGAAGACCGGAGGAAGGAATAGCATGAGCAAGGTTGGAAGGTAGGGAGAGAATGGTCCACGAGAGGGTTAGACCCTAAAAATATCTCTGTGAGAAACACTAATCGCCGCACACACCTGCACGTCGCACACACCATGTCAGAGCTGGGGCGAGCTGTCTGCTGAACGCCACCGACCTCTCCACAGCGTCAGTGTCCCTGTAACTACGGTCTCCCAGCCTCCCCTGGCACCATGGCTTGGGTCAGGTCATTTTGGCCAGTGGACTGAATGGAAGCCAGGGCTTTAAAGAAGTAGGTGGAGGGCGCCTGGGTGGCTTGGTCGGCTAAGCGTCCAGCTCAGGTCATGGTCTCAGGGTCGTGAGATCGAGCCCCACGGCGGGTTCCGCGCTCAGTGGGGAGTCTGCTTGAAATTCTCTTTCTCCCTCTCCCTCTGCTCTTCCCCCTGTGCTTACACACTCTCTCTTTCTAAAAAAAATAAAAATTAAAGAAAAAAGTAGGTGAGCCTTTTTCACAATTCGTCCCCATCTACCAACTGACAGGGAGGTCTCTGAGGCCCCACGCAGGGGTTTTCACTTGGGTCTATGGACCCCCAGGGATTCTATTGATGGATTCATGCGGCCTATGGGCCCTTTGAAAGTGTGCAAAATTTTCTGTGGATGGGCATGTGTGCAGTTTTTTCTGGTAGCTTTCATTAGCTTCTCAAAGGAATACAGAACAGAAATGGTTGAGAACCATTGTTGACAGCGGAGCCACAAGATGGAAGGAACCTGTGCTTCTGAATCTCCACGCAGAAGACAGGTGCCAGTTACCAGACACCTGCATTAGAGTATTACAAGGAATTAACCAGCGTTATTCATTAACTGCTGGTTAACCATTGGTTAATTGCTTAACCAAGATTAAGCAAGAAATAAACAGCTACTGTGTTGACCCCCTCTACTTGTGGCTGTTTGTGGTGGCACTAACATTACACCGGTACACGTGGGAAGCGTACTTGGCTGGGAGCCAGGAGACCTGTTCCCCAGGCCACGCTTCTGTGCCATGGAACCCTGTGGCCTTGGACTGCTTACTCAGTCCACCCCTCGGCTTAAGTGAGTGGGGACACCAGAGGCTCTCCGAGTTCCTCATAATGAGCCTTCTTGCTTTCCTCCCAATGTCTTCCAACTCTAGGATCAATCTACAGAGCCCTGGGGCTTGGGGGGATTAAGTGGTGTTCTCAACCTATAGTGGTCTGGCTTCCGTCCCTACCCTTCCACACAAACTGCCCTTACCAAGTCTGCAGGGACCCCATGGCTTCAGCCAGGGGACACTTCTCGGTCCTCTTACCTGACCTCTTAGAAGCACTTGACTCTGCCGACGGCTCCCTCCCTTTGCAAACTCCTGCCTTCCTTGGCTTCTTGACTCTTCTCTCTCAGGTTTTCCTCCTGCTTTCCAGCTGCTTCTCCTTAGCATCCTTACGGGATTCTCATTCTCCACTCATCTTTAATGTCGGCATAATCAGGATCAAGCTATCCTTGTCTTCCCTGCAATCTGTGGTCAACACAGCAGCTCCAGTGATCCTTTTAAAACATGTCAGATCATGTCCCTGCTCTGTTCAAAACGCCCCAGTGCCTCCTTCATCATTCACAGTAAAGGCCCCAGTTGACCTTCAAAGCTCCCTGTGCCTCTACTCCAGACCCTCTGCCTCTCTACCTCCACCTCGAGCTCTTGCTCACTCCGCCCCGGCTCCTTGGCCTCCTTGTGTTCCCTGAACCCCCAGATGTGCTTCAGCCTCAGGGCCTTTGCCCCTGTCATTTCCATACCTCTTTTAGTCCTTCATCATCTCTTCAGTGAAACCATCTCTGAGCACCTTATTGAAGAGTACAATTCCTACCCCACCTCAGCCATGTTCCCAATTCTCCTTTCCAGTGGGGCTTTTCGCCATAATAACCTTATCCATCTGATGGACTAAATGTTTCCCTTATTTTACTTGTGGTCAGCCTCCCCCATCGGTGAGAATGTGCAAGACTCGTGTTTAGTTCCCTGCCATGTCCCCAGCACCTGGAATAGTTCTAGCACATGGTCAGCACTCATGCAATGTGTTGAATTGTTTATTTGTTGTTTTGTTTATTTATTTGTTATAAATTTGTTATAAAACAAATTGTTTATTTGTTGAATAAACAAATAAATAAACTCACCACCTCGTCCCCAAATCTGCTCCTCCAGCTGGGTTCCCTTTCACAGTGCTAGAACTACTGCCACTTTGTCCCCAGCCAGGAGCATGGGTCACCCTAACTTCATGCTCCTCTTGCAGCTATTGCTCACCCCACCCGGAAGCCCACCTCGGGGCTGCTAGGCTCTGTCACCCACCCTCACACCTGGCTCAGTCAGCATCGTGTTGGCATTAGCAGTAGTGTCCAGCTCCAGGGCAACCCCTCAAACCATCCTCCCACTGAAGCATAACCAGTCTTAGAAACCTTAGAAAACTGAGGGGCTGCCTGGGTGGCTTAGCCGGTTAAGCGTCTGCCTTTGGCTCAGGTCATGATCCCGAGGTCCTGGGACCAAGCCCCCCGTCGGGCTCTCTGCTCAGCAGGGAGCCTGCTTCTCCCTCTCCCTCTGCTCCTCCCTGGACTGCTCATGCTCTCTCTTTCTCTGAAATAAATAAATAAAAATCTTTAAAAAAACAAACAACAAAATAGAATCCACTCACTGTCCTTGGGAAGCCCTCATGGTTTGCCATTGCTGGACAGCCCGTGGGTGTTCTCAAAGGGCCGCCAGCCCCTTCACAAATGCAGCCCCTGCCTCCTCCCTCCTCCCAGGCCTTTCTTCCCAGGCTTCTCCCTTCCTCACACCATTCACTCACACCCTCCATGCCTTCTCATAAACCCCAGACCCTTCTCCCAGGAACATGCTTCCTGTGTCTCTGCCTGGTTACTTCCTTCTCACCGGGCAGATCCCGCGGCCCTCCCTCCCGGCCTCTCCCTGGGGCCGAGCCGGGTGCGGTAAAGAGTCAGGAGACCTGAGTTGGAATCCCAGCTCCACTCACTGGCTGAACACCTCTGGGCCTCCACATTTATTTAGCGAGCGGCATGCTAATAATAAGTACCTTGAAGGAAGTTAGAAACATTAAATGAGATCATATATATTGTAGGTGCCTTATAAATATTGTATGGGCTTAATGTTACTTCTTTCCTTCTGTGATCGCATAGCCTCTTGGGCTTCTACTTCGCACAGGCTTTTTGTTTCTCTAATTTTTTTTTAATTTTTTTAATTATTTATTTATTTATTTATTTGTCAGAGAGAGAGAGAGAGAGAGCACAAGCTGGCAGAGTGGCAGGCAGAGGCAGAGGGAGAAGCAGGCTCCCCGCCGAGCAAGGAGCCCGATGCAGGACTCGATCCCAAGACCCCGGGACCATGACCCGAGCCGAAGGCAGCCGCACAACACACTGAGCCGCCCAGGCATCCCCTTCGCACAGACTTTTCACCTCTCCCAGGAATGGTCTCCCTGGCAGCCCATGAGCCCATGCAGGGAGCTCCTGAGTCATTCAATTCTCCTTCCCCACAACCTGCCCAGAACCCGCACCTGAGCGCCTCACCCCCTTTTTAATCAGTGAATAATCTGAGCCAACGAACTAACAAGGTGGCCACCAGGGGTCAGGCTCACACCCAGAATAGAGCCAACCCAAACTACAGCTCTTCAAAGGCCTGGGATCTGGGACCTGATCAGAAGCTCTAGGGGGTCCGGCAGGGAAGCAGGGTGTCCGGGCTTGTCCAGCAGCACTACTGTGGGCCCTTGAGGCCTCCTGAGGTGTCATTAGATGCCCTCCCCTTGCCAGCCCCTACTGTATGCCTATGAGAAACTGAATCCAAATGAGCAGCGTCCTAATCGGTGGCCCTGAGTTACTTCCATGAAATCTTGAGACTCTCTGGAAAACAGATTAAAATCTGGACAGTGGCTTTTAGTTCTTCCTTCTGATCTGAGGCTCCCCCATGGATTAACCTAGTGGCTTAGTAGATGGACTCAGTTCAGACAGAGCATTGGAAGGCATTAGGAGTTTCAAACTAGGTGGATTCCAAATCTTGGCCCCATTCTTCAGTGACTTAACCTAAAAATCAAGGATGCTTTTCCTTTTTTTAAGTACCAGTTTTAAGTACCAGTTGCTGCTATTTTGCTTGCTTGCCCTGCATTTTGCTACTGATTTTCATTAATTTGAGGAAAGAAGTGGGCAAAGAATGCATTTATATAACCACTCCTTTAAAATAAATTCAAACAACTCAAGTGTCCATCAGGTAGTGAGTGGGTAAATGAAATGTTTCCATGGAATATTCCTCATGCTAGTCAGCCACAAAACAGGAATGAAGTACTGACACGTGCTACGATATGGATGAACCTTGGAACCATTGGGCTGAGTGAAAGAAGCCAAGCATACATACAAGGCCACATATGGTATGATTCCATTTACATGGAACTGTCCAGAATAGGCAAATCCAGAGACAGAAAGCGCATTAGCAGTTGCCAGGTGTTGGGGGAGGAGGGAATGGGGAGTAACTGCTAATAGGTATAGGATTTCTTTTGGGGAGGTTTCAAAGGGTTCTGAAATTGGATAATAATGAGGTTATACAACTTTGTGAATATACTCAAAAGTACTGAATTGTTCAGTATTTGTGATTCGCATAAAAGTGATTCACATAAAAGGGTCTTAGAATTTTAGGGACCGGAGTGAGGGACCTAGAGGATTGTCTTTTCGTAGCTCCAGCCACACTGGGACACCCTCTAAAGTTCCTCTTGGTTTAGAAGTACTGAGAAGCAGGGGCACCTGGGTGGCTCAGTGGGTTGAAGCCTCTGCCTTCAGCTCAGGTCATGATCTCAGGGTCCTGGGATCGAGCCCCGCATCGGGCTCTCTGCTCAGTGGGGAGCCTGCTTCCCCCTCTCTCTCTGCCTACCTCTCTGCCTACTTGTGATCTGTCTCTCTCTGTCAAATAAATAAATAAAATCTTAAAAAAAAAAAAAAGTACTGAGAAGCAGATAAGGAATGGAGCTGTGAAAACACTGGGATGTTGCTTGCTCACAGTCAGAGATCCCCACCTGCCCAGCCGCCCAGCTCCCTCACCCCTACGCCCCCTCCCCAGGCTGTTGGGGAGAAACTCGCCTACCATGCAAAGGTGCCAACAGTCTCCAAGAGAAAGCGATAAAAGGTGCCCTTTGGGGGACAGTCAGGGTCCCCCCAGGCTTAGACAAATGGTGCAAAAAGGAGGCCCTAGGAAGGGGGATGAGGGGTCCAGACCCCAAGTCCATAGGAACCAGTTTTGGGTCTACTCCTGAAGACAGAACAAAATCATCTCGATGCCTCGGTGAGGTAAAAGGACATTAAAGAGATGACCAAGGCTGCGCATTCCCAAGACTGAGTGGACCAAGAAGTGTGGTGATTCGTAAGCAACATTGTCCAGAAAGACGGAAGACAAGGAGAGAGAGGATCAGCCTTATTCCTGTACTGTGGTCTGGCTGGCTTGGATTTACTCCCTTCAGATGAAGAATGAAGTCAGAAGACTAACAATGAATACACTGAACTCTGAGGTTTAAAATTCTGGAAAGCAGGGTGTCTGGGTGGTTGTGGGTTGAGCATTCAACTCTCCATTTTGGCTCAGGTCATGATCTCAGAGTCCTGAGATCAGCCCATGCCAGGCTCTGTGCTCAGTGGGGAGTCTGCTTCTCTCTCTCCCTCCACCTCCCCCCAACTCCCCACCCCCCAGCCCGCTCACATGCACAAGTGAGCACTCTCTCTCTCAAATAACTCTTTAAAAAATAAAAATAAATAAATAAGATTCTGGAAACCCGTAGCATGTCAGAATGGCCCCGATGCTGGGCTCTGCTTGAGGGGCAGTGTGTTTGGGTAGCGACTGGGGGACAGTGTGGAAGGCCCGAAATGGGAACTCAGATGGGCTTGCTCTAGGCAGGAACCAGGGCTTTTCTCTCCCGTGGCGGGGTTGACTGTTGGGAAGATCTTCTTGCTGGCTGCATCTTGCCATTCATTGTTGATGAACAGCTGGTTGTAGCGGATGTCTGGGTTCCAGATGGGGCTTGGCAGGGCAGCTGCAGAAGAGTATGGGGCGGTCCTGCCACGGAGGCAAAGCAACCAGGGCACCAGGGGGCGCAGCATGCTCACAACTCTGGAGGGGGACGGAGGAACCGGAGTGAACAGGCAAGAGCAGGCCAAGTGGACCCCCAAAGGCCCGCCGGCTCAGACATTCCAAGATGCTAGCATAAAGGGGTGCCACCTTGAACAATGTGGACCGTAAGGGGTACAAAGGTGTGGGTGCATCAGGGGTGGGGGTGGGTGGCAGTAGCCCTAAGGAACTCTCTGGTTCCAACCTCCTCATGTCCCATCTATCCTCCAGCTCACTCCCTCACCTCTTCTGGGTCTTGGATCAAATGTCCCCTGCTCAGCAAGGCCTTCCCTGATTGCCCTTTATAAAATTTACAGAACGGCGGCTTTTCTCACTGCCAGGACTCTGTCCCCCATTCCCGTGCTTTGTTTCTCCCCATCTGACACACCAAAGAGTATATTTACACACGTATATGTTTCTTGCCTGCCTCTCCCCAATAAAACATCCACTCCGGGAGGGCAGGATTCATTCATCGCTGTGTCCCTGATGCCTCAGAGTCTGCCCGCTACAGAGCAGCATTCAGTGATCTACAACATTTCCACAAACACTGTGCACAGTTTGACCTCACGATGGAGTAGAAACCAAAGGGACTGAGAGACAGAGTCGTCCTCTGAGACGAGGGCTTGCTTCACTTCCTCTCTGTGCCTCAGTTTCCTCTTATGTGAAAGGCCTCATCGGGCTACACTGAATGGGGCTGTGCACTTAAAAAGTAAGGCGACCGTCCGCCCAGCACATCAGAGCTGGCAGTGCCTAGCCCGGCCCCCGGGGGCACAGGTCACAGCTTCCCAGGAGTGCAGCAAGCCCGGCAGCCGCGGGAAAGAAGGGGCTGTTTATTCTTCCCTAGGACTCGGAAACAGTGCAGACTTTATTAAAACAACAATTATAAAATTTAAACAGAAGATAAAATGTATTCAGTGAAATTTAAATGGTGTCTAAAATTCCTAGATTCACTGAAACTGTTACTCTTCAGCCAGGACATCAATCCCTCCATCTTTTCTGTCTCTCAGGTGAGTCCTGACCCGCCCAGCTGCCAAAAGGAATTGTACCCAGCTTCTCCACCCCCACCCTCTGCCACTGGGCATTCTGGAAAGCAAAGCCCCAGCCAGGTCCCCCAGCTTCATACAAGTCATTGCTGCCCAAGAAAACCCTCCCTTGGAGGGTAGCTGAGCAAGCGGACTTGTCCAGGTGCGCTCAGGTTCCACTCTGCTCAGAGCTCTGTCCCATGCTGGGACAGAAGCAGCTTTGGCTCCAACAGGCTTGGATCTAAGGAGGGAGGGCTTTACAGTTCGCAGGCCATTTTCTTAGCAGTTAAGTCATGGAGACTCCCAGTAACCCCTGGGGTGATCTGGGCAGATGATCATGACCTGCATTCTGGAAGAAGGCCAGGGATCAGAGAAGTTTTGGGACTCACGGAGGACACACAGCAAATAAGAATAGGAGCCTCAGCCCGGATTCCCATAACCCTAGCTTTGTATTTCCTCCTGACCAGGGGCAATTTCTTATGGTTCCCAGTATTAGTGTCCACTGTGCCAAGAACAGGACTTTCGGCATTACACAGTACGAAGAGCACCAACCTCACCCTTTCTGCGGGGA
The DNA here is from genome assembly GCA_028534135.1 of Potos flavus. NCBI lineage: Eukaryota > Metazoa > Chordata > Mammalia > Carnivora > Procyonidae > Potos > Potos flavus. The sequence goes on from CM052892.1 coordinate 29,209,564, forward strand.
GGTGACACCTGTCTTGGCCTCTCAGCTACAGTCAGGGGCTCTCTGCTGGAGTGGTCTGGATGGGCAGGAGCGATGAGGTCGAGCTAAGGGGGTAAGGTTTGGGGGGGGGAGTGTCTGCGTCCTTCGAGCCCAACAGGAACCACCCGGGGACCGGGGTGCAGGCGCAAGTGTTAGCATGGAGAGGGTCCCACAGCGTACGCCGGTTGGAAGGGCCAGTCCCCAGATGGGGGAGCGGAGACCCATAGAGGTAGCGACCATCTCAGGGAGGGGAGGCCCAGGGAGAAGGGCGCTGATTACCTGCGGCGCGCTCGGGCTCCGGTGCAGCTTCAGGCTCTCGCAACTCTAGCTCAGCCTCCCACCGCCTACTCGCCGCAGGTCCCGCCTCTGCGCAGTCGCGCAGCCGCCGCGAGAGGCTCCGTCTGCGCCCCGGGCGTCGCCGATCTGCGCCCAAGGCCAAGGCTGCTCCTCGCCCCAGGCGCAGGCGCGTCGGGGCTGGGGGTGGGGAGCAGCGGCCCCCCTCCGGGATCCCAGCCACCTTCCCCTCGCCCCCGCCCCACCCCGGAGTCTCACCGCACGCTGGAGCGCCTTCTTCGCTCGCTCGGCGGCTCAAGCTGCAGTCCTAAGGCGCTCGTTTGGGAGCAGAAACAATGACCCAGAATAGGGCAGGCCTTCCCCAGGTCACACAGCGCTCCAGTTAGAGTTTGCACTTCTCCCACAAGCTGCACCTTGTTAGGCCCTCATCCTGGAGCCTCTCCTTTGACCCCTTCTGTGCCTCCCCTCTCTGTCTTCCACCTTCGATGCTCTTCCCGCCCCCACCACGCCCCCGCGCCTTTAAGATTTTGTGTGATTTTTAAAAATGCATTTTTTTTTGCCCTAGGACAAAAAGAATATATGCACTATGTAGAAAGCTTGGGAAACACAGAAAAGTTTGCAAGAATTTTTTAAATACCTTCAATCCCGTTTTCCTGTCAATTTCTGAGAAGAATGTTAAAATCTGTGACGATTGTGGATCTACTTCTTTTAATTCCGTCAGTCGCTGCTTCATGTATCAGGTACATACATATTCATGATTATTATGACTTACTATTGACCTTACATCATTATGAAATTATACTTTTGATCTCTAGGGAAAAAAAATACCTTCACTCCTTTCACCCAAAAGTTGCCATTTATCTTGCGGGTATGTTTAACTTTGAATTTTTCAAAAATTCATCTAACAAAAAAAGAAATTATATGGTGACCTCTATTTTGCTGCCTGCTTTTTTTTTCTTTTTTCTTTTCTTTCTTTCTTTTCTCTCTTTCTTTCTTTCATTAGTGATTTATTATGAGCATTTTCTCATGTCATGTTAATTAAAAGACAACGTCGTCCTCTCTGAGGTGGCACAGAATTCCGTGGTAGGGTAGACGGTGGATGGACATCTAGATTGTGTCCATTTTGTTGCCATAAAGCATGCCAACCACACATCTCCCACTCGCCCCACCTCCACTGCACCTTCCTTCTGGTTGGAGACCGTGGGAAGCTAAGAGCTGTTTCCCACCTTGTTTGCAGCTAGAGTTCTGGAGTGGACTAGGTGCTTTTGGTTAGCAGTACCCCTGCCAGATGTGGAAGGCGGGGGATATTGTCCTGCCCCTTTGAGGGCATCACTGACAGGATGACGGATTGTGAGGCTTTTCTGCGTTCGTGTTCCTGGTCCCTTCTCCAGCTTTCTGGAAATGGGGTGGCAGCTGTGGCTGCTGCTTTTCCTGGACTCTGACCACCTGCTCTTTGAATCATGGATGCAGGGGTGTGTCTGCAGCTAACTAGCTCCAGAGGTGGCCTCAGACAGTAAGGAGACTGATGGGCCATGTCCATCTTGTGCTGGGAATCTGTCCTGCTTCTCCCTCCAGCCCTTCCAGCAATTCTGTCAGCACCTGATTCTCATATTAAATTCCTACCTCGGCACATTATTTAGTGTTCATGTTTTCCCGCTTAAACCTGGCTGATTCACATTATTCTTTCCTTAAGCTAAATCTCCTTGGAATCTTTTGTGACCGTGTCATCCTTAGGATGTTTACAGTCCTTGCTGCAAAGTGGAGTTCTTCACTAAAAGTAGTGCATTTTGCATCTTGCCACGGCTATGTTCATGTTTTCCTTGGGCTCCCCCAGCAACTGTGTAGCCCCTTGCAAAGTCCTTTCTGCCTCTCCCGCAGCACAGGGCCAACCTAGCACCCCTAGGGCACTTGGCAGTCTGTGATGGACTGACTTAATACTTAACCAGTCAATTATTAACAGCCTCATTGGTAGAAGCAGTGATTCCATGACAAAAGGAGTATCAGTTTTCATGACCCCTTGGAAAGTTGTGGCATGTGTGAGAGGCCAGTGGCAGACAGGAAGTAGCCCCATAGGGAGAGGTTGAAGGCTGTGTCCTAAGAGGAACAGCTGAAGGAACTGGGGTGTCCACTCCTTAGAACTCAAGGGACAAGTTTGCACCCTCCAAATCTCCAAAGGACAAAGACAGGTATCTGTGGTGTCCTAGTGAAGGGAAGTTACAGGGGGCAGAGGAAGAACCTCCTGACAAAGCAGAGCTGGGTAAGGAAGGAAGGAGGGGCTGCTCTGAAAGGCAGTGAGCCCCCCCATCCCTGGAGGAGTACAAGAAAGGACAGACAACCATTTGGCAAAATCCGGTAGAGGGGAGTACCAAAAACGGACTGAATAAGACAAGGGGCTTCCAGACATTAGATGTGCATCACAATGGTCTGAAAAGTGTAAAAAAAACAAACGCCAAAACCCAAAAAACAACCCCACAATCTCTCTGGGTCTTACCTTCAGAGATTCTAAATTTTTAGATATTGGTTGAGACCCAGGAATTTTTTTTAAGTTTTCCATGTGCTCCTGATATGCAGCAATATGTGGGGAGGACCGACCTAAGAGGTCTTTGGGGAGTCTATGACTCTACCACGGACGGTTTTCAGAAAGGGAAAAGTGTATGCTTTGTCTCTATCTAGATTCTACTCGGCATGCCCGCCCTTGACATTTCATAAGCTGTGGCTGTCATCAGAACTCACCAAAGTAGTCCATCCCATCACAAGGCATTTGTAAAAGCATCCAAAAAATTAGAAAGTAAAAACCTTCCAGAATGCTTGACATTTATAGTTTGGAGAGAAGGACAAATAGGCAGCCGCTCAGGGTAAAATACATTCATTATTTTTGCAGAGAGTTGACTATTGTTCAGAAATGTTTTGGATTCAGCTTTTTAATTGGAAAAAAAGATCCAGGCCTCTATAACAGATGTTGGGCCTGGAGCCACCGTGAGTGTTTGGACTAAAAGGATTGAAGATAACACAAGCCACAGCCAGGTCATTGTCAGCAAGGAATGTCACCCAGGGATGTGTTTACACTGGCCTGGTGGGGGAAGAGAGGCTGTTTCTATGCTCTGGCGTTTTGGAGCCTTATATGTCTAGAAAGTTACTAGAGAAGATTCCTGGCTCTGAGGCAATGAATGGATCAGACAGATTCCAAACAAGAAACCACACAAGCGGCACTGGACATTTATTCTACATGGAGCACAACAGGTGCCTTCGCTCTCTGCCTTTGAACTGGAGATGGAAACCGAGTCAAGATAGCGAGGGAGTTCAGAGAATGAAAATTTTAAAATAATGATGCATATAAAAGCAAACCCAAATGTACCCCTTTCCCCCCTCCTTTTCTCTGGAGTGAGCCTTTACACTCTGCAAAGTTTACGTTGTGGGAACAGGACCGAAGTTGGAACGTTGTCGAACCAGCCCTGAGTACTGACCACAAACTCCATTTCTCTTCCACCTTCCCGGCTTCCTTTCCCTTTCCCTCCTTTTGTATCTCAGCTTATAGTTGAGTCAACTGAGAGCCAGAAAGGGAGCGGACTTGCCCAAGGACACGCAGGAGGTGTGTGGCCTGAGTTCAGGCTGGATGCCGGCTCACGCACAAGCACAGGAATCACACCGATGTGGAAGCGGAGTGTG
>CM052892.1:29214041-29229210 GCA_028534135.1 Potos flavus
CCATTGAGTTTGTGATAATCTATGACAGCTAACAAATGGAAAATGAATACATTGACTCCCTCATTTCTAGCCCTTGTAGGCACTGGAGTTCACGGCCTCTGGCCCAGCCACAGCAAGCCTAATGGGTTCAACAGTCTTCCACTGTGCAAATGCCATCATTAGGGTGGACGTCGTTTCTTTTGTTCACCCAGCATTCCTCTGTTCTGAAAAGGGACCCTCTCCTGCCTCTGCCCCCATCATATTTTTGAGTCAGAACTGCCCATCATAGCATTCTCCATATTGTGGGGACCTCGTTAATCCCTGTTAACTATAAATGCCTTCTAGTCTGCACTTCTAACAAGTTACCCGGTGACGCCAATGCAGCTACTGCTGAGACCAGGCTTCAAACAGCAACGGCAGAGGGTGAGGGACAAGCAGGAGCTAAATGAAGAGGCAGGTGAAAGCTACAGGTGACAGGGACGAGAGTAGGCATAGGCCTTGAGATGGGAGGGGTCAAGTGCATTCAAGGACCGGGGAGAAGACAAGCAGGAGGAGTGAAGGGGCCAATGGTTCTGGAAGAGGCTGGAGGGGTGGGCAGGGGCCAGAGCAGGCAGAGTTCTGGAGGCCTGGGTAAGAACTCTGACCCCCAGCCAGGTCCCATGGATCCATCTAACGTGGTCCTGCCCTAGAGGAGCTCGGAGGACAGCTCCATAAACTGCCACATGCCTCTGGTGGATGTGGCACCAAGCTCTGTGGAAGCACAGAGGAGGGAGCCCCGAGTTCCTCAGTCCTGGGGCCTCTCGGGAGGTGACTTTTCAGCTGAGTTCAGACACAGATCACGAAACGGTGCTTCTCAGCTGTGGCCGCAGGGAGCATCAGCTGCATAGCTTCCTACACCACCGGTGCCTGAGCAACACTTCCCATCCCCCATCAGAATCCTCTGGTGCCATACAGGGTTGTCTAATTGTCCTCGTTGTCGTTTGGTTTTGTTTTTCAGCTCCTCTCCTGACTCCAACACATAGCTTTTTGTGGACTCTTGACATAAGGGAGAACCCAAAATAAAAGTGGCTTAAACAAGAGAGAAGTGTACTTCTCTCACTTCAAGGAAGTGCAGAGATGGGCTGTCTCGGGTAGGGCAGAGCTCTGCTTTGCCTTCCTTTCTACGGCACGGAATCCCACTAGAGTTTTGAGGAAGAAGAGGGCGAGTTGATAGGATCCAGTTTGAAATTTGAGGATTATTCTGGTTGTAGTATGTGTCTCCTCCAGTCTCTTAGAGGGAGCAATGATTCCAAGTTAAATTACCCAAAACAGCAGGTGTCAAGAACTACTTAACCTAGTTGCTGATGGGCCCAGGGGGGTCGTTATATTCTATTTCTGCAGATACTTAAACTGGTTCATAATAAAAAGCCAAAAAATATGAAAAGATTATGTTACCAAATCATTAGAATGTGTCCTCCCAGTTCAAAGGCTCTGTAACGGATCTGTCCCTTCGTGCCCCTCGTGACCGGGCCTGAGGGTCTATGTCTTCATCTAAATGCACAGTCAGTTGTTGGCCAGCAATCACAGAACAGGACAAGAGTGGCACAAAGGGCAAGGGGCTCGGTGTCAGAGCCTGGGTGTGTGTGACCTTGGGCAACTTCTTTCTCTCGGCCTCAGTCTCCCCCACTGCTAAAGGAGGAGCGATGAGATACACCAAGGTGCCATTAGAGGATTGGGGCCCCAGAAGGTTACAGTTAGCCTGTTAAATAATGTTCATTGTTAGCAGAGTCCTTGGGTCACAAACTTCGGCCCTGCACACATGCTATTTGTGAAACTGTCAGTTGACTCTCCCATCTTGTTATCATCGCCGGTTATGGGCCGTGATGAAGCAATGACTGAAGTACAAAGTGTTGGCAGAGGCCAAGTGTATCTTTACACACTTGCTGATTGAGCGACCCTGAGATGCTGCCCCACCGTTAATGACAGATTTGCCAACGAATGCACAGGGGCCACTTAGATCCAGGAATATCTGACCAGAGCAGGGGAGCAGGGATGAGCCGCTGCTCAGGATGCCCTTGCTCTCACTTCTGTCTCCAGTCAGTTCTATGGGCTTCCAAGACTATTTCCACGCTAACAAGCATCTGCCTTCTGTCTTTCCTCCCTTCACTCAGCTCCTCTCACGGATGGCCCCGTGGCAGAGACCCTGGCTGTGCAGAGATGAACCAGGCACTCTCCCCAGCCTCAGGCCACAGACCAGGGAGGCAGACAGACAGGGATACTGGTGTGTTGCTCTTACACAGTATGAGAAAGCCCCATGGTGCCAACAGAGCAAAGCGAAACAAGAAATGGAACACAACAACACCTGTGAAGCTCTTGGGAGACTTCCTGGAGGAGGTAACATTTGATCTGAATATTGAAAGCTGCAGAGAGCCAGTGGAGAGGTGGCATTTCTGGAAAGCAGGTTCATAGGTGCAAAAGACCAGAAATGAGGGGTGGCCTGGGTGGCGCGGGGAGCTGTGAGTAGCTCCGGCTGGCTGGGGCCTGGGGGGTGTTGGGCAAGGTGGGGTGCAGTGAGAGAGCGAAGGCTAGAGCGGGAAGGGGGATATATCATGAAGGGCCTGAGGTACCAGGCTTAGGAGTGTCAATCAACATCATTCTGAGGAGACACAGAAGGACTTTAAGGCGGGGGTGGGTGTGACTTGGTTAGGGGAGAACCATTTCATTTCGTCAGATCCTACAAGTGATGGTTACGTTTAAATGTGAGAAATGGAGACTCCAGTAGCAATAATGTATAAAATGGGAGTTGATTTCTCTAAATAAGGAAAATAAGCCCAGAGGTAAGCAGTGCGGGGGGAGGGGGGGGCGATAAACAACCTCAAGTATGTGCAGCCCTCCAGCTCATGTCTGGTCACCCTTAGCAGTAAGCATTGTCTTGGGGGTTCAAAAGAGCAGCTACCACCTTCACATTTCAGGGGGCAGGAGGGAGGGAGGGACGGGGACAAAAAGGCAAAGTATGTATGTCCACTGCTTTTAAAGAAGGGTCCCCAAAGCTGCCACCAAACCCTTCCATTTGCACTCCTTTGGCCAGAACTTGGCCACATGGTGCCACTAACTATAAAGAAGGCTGGGACCCGCAGTCTTTATATTGGGTGGTCATTTTGAGAGATCCTGTGTCTGTGATTCTGTGGGAAGACAGACACTGGGGAATATCTAGGAGGCTCTGCCACACACCCTCCTAACTCTGCTTTAAGACAAATGTTACCAGCTTTGGCTGACAGATAAGGACACCGAGGCTCAGAGAGTGGAAATGATTCACTCATCAGTGGTGCCCCTAAGTTGCAAAGCTTGGCTTTGATTGCCACACTCTTAAGCACTAGCAAGCTCCTGGAGGTGCCTGACCTCAGCTGAGCCTCCCCTCTCCAAACCTGGTTCCAAAGATCCTGCCGTGATTGCCTCAGTGGGTCATCTGGGAGGAGCAGCCTCTACCTCAGAGGATTCTCATGATGGCTGATCCTACCCTTGGCCTTACAGAATCAGGGAAAGCACGGAGCAAGGGGGCCCTTAGAGCTTCTGGTCCAATGTTGCCATTGTACAGATGGGGAGACTGAGGCCTAGAGAGGCAAAAGGACTTCTCCAGGTCCTTCAGGAAGTCCATGGTGGGGGAGGGGGCTGGGACTAGCATCCATAACAAGAACCCTCACATGTCACAGTCTTATTAATTATTCACCTGGTATCTAGTGTGGTGTTTAAACAACCTTTTCAGATAAGCTGCATCCTGGTTAAGGCCACAGCGGCAGGTTGGTGAAATTGTCCCAGGGCTGGAATAAGAAAGAGGTTTCCCATTGCACACCTGTTCATAAGGATTATAGATCATGGAATATTCCTTCCCCAGAACAGAGTAATATGTTTGCACTGATGGGGAGGATGGAACCACAGAGGAGAGAGGACATGAGATGTAGTGGGCAGAGCCCTGGGCTAGGGGCCAGAGGCTTGGGTCCCAGGGTGCCTGCCTCACTGTGTGAGCTCTGGGCCTAATTATCCAGTGAGGGGACTGGGCTAGATCACAGACCCAAATGAAATCTTACACAGAAGGTCAATGTCGGGGCACCTGGGTGGCTCATTTGTTAAGCATCTGCCTTCGGCTCAGGTCATGATCCCAGGGTCCTGGGATCGAGCCTCGCATCAGGCTCCCTGCTCAGCGGGAGGCCTGCTTCTCCCTCTCTCACCTCCCATGCTTGTGTTCCCTCTCTCGCTGTGTCTCTCTCTGTCAAATAAATAAAATCTTAAAAAAAAAAAAAAAAAAAAAAAAAGGTCAATGTCAATCCAGGTGAAAAGGAGCTACTTCCTGGACCTCCCTACCCCCGGGGACCCCTGAGGCAGCTCCGGGGTCTCTGCGGCTCCATTGTCCTTCTCAGCTCTGCCCCTGGGCTGAGGTGTCTAGAAATGCTCACAAGGAGGGCAGCATAAAGGGACTCAGGGGCAGGAACCAGGCAGTGCGGCCTCCACTTGGCCTGGTGAGAGTCCTTCACAGGGTCTGGAGGACAGCTGGCTAGGTCTTTCTTCCCAGGGCCAACTTTTTGGACCAAATGGCCTGCTAGAAAGGAGGGTGGGTGGACAGATCAGGGGTTCCTTGCTGGGCAATGGCTTCCCAGCACTCTAAGTTTGTCCACAAGCTGGGCCCTACTCTGGTGGGTAAAGGGTGGCAGAGGCTCCCCAGATGGACAGTATCAGACTGGGAAGTGCTTGAGCCTCTGGAGGGGCGAGGCATGCTATTCAAAACCTGAACACCAGAAATCCACACTCACTAGCGAACATAGGGCCTGCTGTCCTTCTTCTATGCCCAGTCTTTGTGTCCCCCTCGCTGGGCCAGGCATGACACTTTCGGATGCTGAGTCACGAGGAGGTTTTGGGGGTCCAAGGGCAGTGGCTGGGAGTATATACAAGTGGGGTCTTGGGGGCCCAGATATTGGCTGCTTACAAATTGGTAGGTGATAATTTCCTATGAAAGTACCCATATGGCAGCGCTAGTGGTCTTCAGCTGGGCCAATGAGTCCTGCACTGTCATTTATGACTTGAGCCAAAGGAGTTTATCACTGTGACAGGAAGAAGACGAACTAAGAGCACTGTTACCCTGATTGTACAGGACAGGAGGCTGAATCTCAAGCTGGGACAGCGGCTTGCCCCAGGCCAGGCAGAGGGACCCCGGCAGGGCAGGGCATGGTGGAGGAGAACCCCAAGTCTCTGCTTCTGTACCCCGAAGCCATTACACTGGTGGCCTTGGAGGCGCAATGACTGACTGCCTGCTGGGGACGATCAGGGCCTTTAACAGGCATGTTTACTTAAAGGGCTTCTAGACTCTCAACACCCAGAAGAAGAGATAATTCAATCTTGTTTTCAAGCAAAAGAAAACCAAAAAGGAGGGGTAATGAGGAGACACAATTATCCTCCAGCTGAGGAGGCCAGAATCTCAGACTGCATTCCACTAAAGCCATCTCTGTGACGGGGACAAAGGAGCTGCTGTACGGAGGGGGGCTGTTGATTCACTAAACCATGTTTGCAGACCTGTTTAATCATTGTCTTCTAATCCACACCGCGATCTTCACAGAGCAGGGAGGTGGGGCAGACAGGGCCCTGCTGCCCCAGATGGGGGGGCTTCTGGCCCCGCCCAGCCAGGGTCTGCCCTCCCCCTGCCTCCCCCACCCCCTGGATTCCGGCTCCCAGGGCTTTCAGCCCCTGGGCTCCATTCCAAAGCTCTCTCGAGCTAGGAAACTGTTTCTGCCTCTAGCTGAAGAGCATTGAGGAGCACAGAAGAGGAAAAGCAATTATTTTTGAAAACTCAAGGTCATCCCCTCAGGGAGCCCTTGAGTCCAGAGTAAACCAAACTCCTGGTTCTAAAACCTGAAGGATTTTTACAATCCTCGTCAGCCTGCCAGACAGGCTCTACCCTTCCTGAATATGTGTAAATTTCTTGCAACCTTAAGGCATGCTGGGAGCAAGACACTCACTTCCGTGACACTGAACCAGGTACTTGCCCTGGGCTTTGAGTGGCACAGGAATCCTAGGAAACCAGAGAGACATCTGATTAGGTCCTATCTTATGTCCCCCTGGAGTTTGAAATGCTTGATTTAAGTGTACCTGAAAATGTCACCATGTTAGTGATCTACTGAACCTTCCTATTTATCCTGAAAATTTTTAAAGTAGGTAGAGTAGGGGGCACTGAAAGATGATCTCTCTGTCTGGATTGAAGTATGATACTAATTAACATCTATTGAGGGCTTACTACGTGCTGAGCACTTTACAAGGATTACCTGTTTAAGGCTCATCGCACCTATGGGATAGGTAACCGAACTATGATTTCTGTCTCCAAGGAGGAATAGATTTAGAGAGGAGTTGCTCAGCCTCGCTGCACGTTAGAATCACCAGGGGGCTTATAAAAACACTGATGCCCAAGCCCCTACCCCAGACCACCTGAATCAATCTTCAGGGACGGGGCCTGACCATGGGTATGATTTAAAGTGTTCTGGGTGATTCTAATGTGTAGTCAGAGCCGAGAAGATGGGGCTGTAGAATCTGCTCGAGGTCATCCAGCGAATGAGTGGTGAGTTCTAATCCAGCATGTCTAACTCACCAGGCCTCATTTGAACATGCAAGAAATCAGTGTCCTTGGTTACCCTCCCAAAGGAGCTGGGGCTTTGGTGGGAAGGTCCTTCTCTGCTTAACAACAAAGGCATGGGTGAGCCTGAAACCCCCAGCACTTGCAGCTCGGGAACCAGAGGTGTCTGTTTCCTGCTCTAAGTTTTCGTGATTGTCCCAAATGAACATAACATAGTGTATTAGTTTGCTATTCCCCTTGATACAAACAACCACAAACTTACGGTTTGAAACAATGCATGCTTATTCTCTGACAGTTCTGGAAGTCAGAAGTCTGAAATCAGTTTCACTGGCCAAAATCAAGGTGTCGGGGCTGTACTTCCTCTGTTCTCCCTCTAAGGGAGAATCCATCTCCTTGCTGTTTTCAATTTCTAAGACAAGATCTAATATTATCTGGGACCTCCAGAGAAAATAGAGACAAGCTCCCAATTCGGTCTTGCTAATAAGCTGCTGCTTCAGGGAAAGTGGATTATTCCTTTGAAGGAAGGCTCAGAAAAGCCAGGTATGTTGCCAAGTGCCCTTCTGCTAACAGAGGAATTTGAGGGATGGATCCCCCCCATTTCTAGAGACTAGGGGTTAGGCTAACATTGCCCTTGAGTGTGTATAATAGGGGGCGACCAGAGGCCCCTTGTTGAACTAACCATTTATTGGTCTCTCACTAACAAATAGACTGCACTAGCTCTAACAGACAGCGAAGCTGAATGCACTCTTATCTAAAGAAACCTCTTGAAATTTGGGGGAGAAATAAAGGCTACTGATGATAAATTTCAGGCAAACACCCTTTTCCACCTAAGATAATCCTCATGGGAGATACCCTTATTCGTACTTCCCTTCAGGTTCAAAGCTATCTGTGATCTGGCTGAAGGCAACTGAAATGAAATCATGTTGGTTGATATTAATTTGGTCCAAATGAAAATTTGGTTAAGAAAAAAAATGCTATAGCTAGTACCCAAGAGAGCCCCCGACGAGCCCCGGCTCGTGGCACTCATGCCCTGCCCATATCACGTAGACCCCTCCCACACTGTGCTTGGAGGGTTGGTCCCTGTGACCAGCGGTGGATGGCAGAAGTGATGGTGCTATGTCACACACGAGATTTGATCATGGAGACGGAGGCCTCAATCTTGGGCTTTTTCTCTCTGATCTCTCACTCCAGGGAAGCAAGCTACCATGTGAACTTTGAAGACATGCACCTCAGTTGAACTGTGGCCTCCTTCCAGGCTGTCGACATCTCGTAAGTGCACTTGGAAGTGGATCCACCAGACCAGGCAAGTCATCAGGGGCTGCCAATGGCTTGGTCATAACCCCCAAGAGACCTGGAGCCAGAGCCAACCAGCTAAACCGTTCCTGGATTCCTGACCCTCAGAAACTTGTTTAAAAGTGCTGAGTTTGGGGACAATCTGTTATGCAACAAACGATCATGAATACAGCCACTGTTCTGTCTCAGTTCTGGAACTGGCAATTTTTAGTTCCTCCAGTGGGGCATTTCACAAACTTTCAGGTAACTTGAAGCGTTTTGTCCATTTTCCAGAAGTTTACAGTGATTGATGTTTCTCTTTCTATAGATGTTCAGCCATTGACCTCTGTGTTCCCAGGTTTTGATAATGAAAAAAGGCAAAGAGAAGATGACTTGGAATGATCTGATATCTAAAAATGGGGATTGGCTGGGACAAGGCTTACAGCTCACCATCGCTGGTGATTTCCTGACACGGGGGCTGTGGGAAGTGACTGGGACCTCCTTTATCAGAACAGACCATTATATCGCAGGTGGCCCATGGCCCCTTTTGGAATGACCCTCTCTTTCTGTAAACCTCCATTTTCCCCTCCATCCCTCACCCCCGACCTTGCCTTTGCCTTGACCTTCACCAGGGGCCTTTGGTGAGAAGAACTTTCTGTAGTGTTGAGAATCACATTCTTTTCTATTCCTGAACTGGGGCCTCACTCCATCAGCTTTCCTAACCCAGCTTCTGGGCATTTCTCTTCCTTGCTCTTGACCTCATTTCCTTAACTACACACTGACTACAGTGAGGTGACCCTGACTCTCTTTCCTTAACAACATTTCCACCTCTTCCATGCAAGAGAGCTTCAGCTGGAGATCAGAATCAGAAAGAAAGCAAAGGGATTGGAGTAATTCACACCAGAGGGTGAATGGCTGATAGCTCCATGACTACACCGCCCACCCCCATTACTTATATCAGCCTTAAAAACAAAACAAACAACCAAATGAGTAAGAGTGAAACATCCTGGTGGCATTTCACATGGACTGAAGAAGAAAAGGGAACTACTCTGCTAGTGAGAAAGATAAAGGGACCAGAAACCTTCTCCATAGCCTCTGGCCAACCTTCAGTCTCTGGGATCAGACCGAGCCGGGGCTCTGCCACCGACAGGCTTTGTGGTCTTGGCAAGTTAGCAACCTCTCTGAGCCTCAGTTTCAACATCTGTAAAAGGCTGTGATGACCTCTGCCTCTGACTTATAATAAGCTACAAGCAAGCCAGCACAGGTGAGGTGCCCAGCCAAGTGGGTGACCCTCGTTCTTCTTTCCCTCTTTCCACGGCTGCATGTGGACCTCCTACCCCACCAGCCCCGGCCCCAGGATCTGGTGTGATGGCCGTGAGCAGAGTGGACTGTGGGAGGAGAGCCAGGTCTGCCCTGGCCATCAGGATGGGAGGATGGTAGGTGACCTTCTTCCCAGAAGCCCCTGGCCCCACATTCCCCAACTGGGTCCAGATGGTGGAAGCTGAGGGTTGGCTGTGGGACAGGCCTGGTGGCAGGCTCCCAGGTGCCAGGCAGGCTGGAGGGCGAAACAGCTTTCCTTTAAGGCAAGTTAGCTCAACCCACCGCGTTGTTTAGCTTCAAACATTCAACTTCTCACTTCTATTTGAAAACCTACATCTGATGTGATGGCCTGGCAGCTGGTGAGAAATGTGGGGAGCTGCATCTGTGTGTGTGTGTGTGTGTCAGCCCAGTCTTCTCTGTGCCTGGGATCACACTCGATCACTCATTCAGCAAATATCCAGTAGATGCTTACTTACTATCTGTGTGAAATGCTGGGATCCAACCGGCGAGCAAGACAAACGTGGCCCCAGCCCTCAGAGTGTAGGTTCAGGTAGGGGCAGGGCCGTCCCTAACTCATTAGCCAAACAAAGCACATGGGTTGATGTAAGGTTGAGGCCCATGATGAGTGTTCTCAAGGATGGGACTATGCTACCATCAAGTTGGACTATGCTACCTTAACCAGGCAGAAGGGGCTAGTGAATATAAGCGTTTCTGCTAATCCATTCATCCAACAGTTATTTACAGCTACTCTACCCCAGGCATGTGCTAAGCCCTTAAGGGAACTGTTGTCTTCCCTACCAGGGCTCCCTTGAGGGATATACAGAGGTGTGATCTTTCTCCCCTGGACCCTCCATGCTAGACCCAGGCTTGATTATGCCATAGAGACTCAGAGAGTGAGACTGGGATGGAAAGCCATGCAGGAAAGCAGAAAATCCTTCCTGGCTGAACAGGGATTTGAGGGAGGAGGAGGGCCCAGATTATCACCAGCATTACTGGGAACACAGGGGACCTGAGAGACTAAGAGCTGTGTGACTTCAGGCAAGCCCTCTCCCTCTCTGGTCTTCAGTTTCTACTGTACAAGAAAGGGGTTGGAACAGGTCACCATCAGGGTCCAAGCCACAGAGCCCAGGACAACCTCTGGGACAGAGCAGGAACGCCGATGTCATTTGTCAGAGGGAACCGATACAGCCAGAGTTGGAGATGTGAGGAGTGCTTAGGACGAACAGTACGAGGGAGTGCCACACCACTCTCATCCTCCCTGTTCATTATCAGGGTTGTTTTGTAATCTGAGGAACACAGCATAGTATGTTTATAGCGATTCTCGGATCACTGGGGGTGACAGGTAAATTTCCTTTTAAAGCTTGATGTTAAATGTATTTTAAAGTGATCATAATTCATCGATTTTTTTTTCTACAAGAACAATGATAGTATAGCAATAGGTTCTGGGACACATAAAACAGGATTCCAGAACTCTCTCTCTTTGCTTCCAAAGACTAGAACGCGGAAAGGAAAAAATAGTAACTTTCCAGCAGAGACACCTGGCAAATACCACCTCAACTGAGTGATCAAGGAGAACGTTGCCAGTGATGGCAGTTGTCACTGGTATGTCATGACCTGTAGTATTCTTCCCATAAATCTGTAACCCCAGTCTAAGCATGAGAATAACATTAGCCAAGCCCAGATGAGAGGACATTCTCTCGGATACCGAGCCAGAACTTCCTGAGACTGTCAGGCTCTTGAAAAACAAGGAGAGACCGAGGAACTGTCCTAATCCAGAAGGGTCATGAGGAGACATGACAGCTAAGTATAACACGGTGCCCCTCATTGGCTCATGTTGCAGAAAGAGGACATTAACGGAAAAAGTGGTGAAGTCCAAGTAAAGTCTGGCACTTACTTACTAGGCCTGTACTGATGCCAAATGTCCTGGTTTTGACATGTGTACCGCAGTAATATGAGATGTTCACTACGGGGAAAACTGGACAAGGGCTATTTGTGAAGCTCTGTACTATCTACACAATTAATTTTTTCTGTAAAAGTAAATTTTTCCAAAATAAAAAAGTTTATTTAAAAAAAAAAAGGGATGTAGAAACATTTTAAGCCTAAAATAAAAGCATTTGGCGAAAAAGGAGGAAGGATGGTTAATAGACAAAATAAATACTTGCCTTCTTAGAAAATGCCATAGAATAATTTGTTTCGTCCTAGTTGATGGGGTTGGGGTTTTGGATAGTTAACAAAATTCCTAAGGAAACTAAACCAAACTATGAGGATTTATGAAAGGTGCTGCCTCATAACCTCATGCTTCGGCTTGGTGCTAATATAGAGGGCCACACAAGATGCACTAAAAGCACAGGAGGAATCACTAACTTTGGAAGGATTGCAGAAGACTTCCTGAAGGAGGGGGCATTTTGAGTAGAATCTTAAATGAGGTACAGGAGTTATGAAGCTAATGAGAAAGAGTAAGGATAGGAATCTCTATAACTATATTTAATAAATATTGGTTACCTACGAAGTGCCAGCCACTAGGCTAGGTTCTGGGGGTATAGCTGTAAACAAAACCAAGAAATGTCCTCTGTGCTCATGGTGTTTTGCTTCCTGTCACCTTCCACAACCTGTGTAATTACATAGCCGTAATTATGGAGTGGATGTGGATATTTAGGGACGTGTGTTCTAGAAATATCCACTACTGGGGCTGCCCTGTCACCATCCTGAATTCTATGGGACACCACTCCATGTTAGGCTCTGCTACCCAGGCACCAGACTGGTTTGCTAGGTATGTTATCTGTGCAACTGCACGGGACACTTAGGTTTTTTTTTTTTTTTTCCTGCTGTCGTCACCTTGAAATGCTGAATAATTTTATCTTGGAACTTGCACTTTGTGAGGGAAGTCGAATGAGACAACGGAGCATGCATGTGAGTGGAGGAGCGGCGCCAGGTAGCAGGGCTTGCCCGTGTGGGCTTGGCCCCCCGGGGATCGTGAGCAGTGCACATAGCAAGCAGACGGCCTGGCCACTGGCTGTGCATGCGCAGTCCACCTGGGGTGGTCTCGGGCAACTATGGGGCCCCACGGGGGCAGCCAGGGCCGGGACATGAGCTCAGATTGGTGCTAGCAGCAACTACAGAAGTAGCAGTGCTGGTGACAGCCAAGGCCTCGGGAGGAAGGAGCCTTCAAAGCTGAGCTATTGGTCCTTGACTTGACTGGTCCTTGCATTTATCAAGGGGCTACTAAGTGTCAGGTTCCGTGTTTGATAGGAACTCTAGTTATACCCCATGAGAGGTGGAAGGAAATGCTGGTTTTTTTCCTTTAGTTTTTTTTGTCTCATTAAAAAGTATTATATAGCAAATTTGGAAGAAATAAAAAAGAAAAAAAAAGACTCTGTAGACTCAAAACCTCAACAAATAACGACTACCATTTGGTATATTTTTTTCTAGACTTTGCTATGCACATTCTTACAGTGTTTAAATGATATATAGTATATATTTTATCAAGTGAATATACCACATTAACTTTCTTTGACATTTATGTGGTTTCCAATTTTTTGATGAGACTTAGCTTTACATCTTTGGGCATAATAGTACTTTCAGTAAACTCACTCATTTCAAAAGCGCATAAAGTTCTTCGTGAATTTCAGATTATTTCCTAACCCAGAATTTCTGTCCTTTGTTGGCTATGGTCTCTTTAGGCGAGTGACTCACTCGTGTGTTTGGTTATTTTAGCGCTGACTTGTCCCAGCTTTATAACAATACATTTAATAACTCCAATGAGATGGACAAGTCCCTCGGAAGACAAAACTACCAAAGCTTCACTCGGGAAGGAATAGATAACGAGAAAGGCACTGTGTCTGTTAAACAAATTGAATTCATAATTGAAAACCTTCCGACAAAGGAAACTCCAGAGGCAGATGGCTTCGCTGGTGAATTCTAATACCAACTTGTTTAAGGAAGGAAGAATACCAACTCTGCACAAATTCTTACAGAAACTAGAAGAGGAGGAAACACTTCCCAATAATTTTATAAGGCCAACATTTCCCTGACAGCAAAAGCAGACAAAGACACCCCTCACCCCTGGGGAAAAAAAGAAAAAGAAAAAACTATAGTCCAAGATTCCTTATGAATAAAAATGCAAACAGCTTCAACAAAATGTTGAATCCAGCAGAACATACAGAGAATACTTCGTAATTGCCACATGGGGAAATAATCTACATGTCTCTCAACTGGTGAGTGGATAAACACACTTAGGTGCATTCACACAATAGAATAGAGCTCAGCAAGTAAAGAAATGAACTACGGATACACACGACATGGAGAGATGTCAAATGCATCATGATTAGTGAGAGAAGGTGCACTCAGAAGCTAGATGCATTAGGATTCTATTTATATGACTTTCTGGAAAAGACAAAATTATAGGAATAGAAAACAGATAATTGACTGCTTGGGGGGCATGGGGACAGCATGGGGACAAAGGATGACCACAGAAGCACAGCACGGGGGAATCTTTTGGGGTGAGAGAATAACTCTATGCCTTGATTGTGGTGGTGGTTACAGGACCGTGTGTTTTTGGTCAAAACTCATGGATTTCTCTGCCAAAAAGCATACATTTTACTCCATGTAAATACCTCAATTTAAAAAGAATAAAAAGGCCAATCTCTGCTTCCATTTATGACATTCTGGAAAAGGCAAAAACTACAGGGACCTAAAACAAATCCGTGGTTGCAGGGCTGGGATGGAAGGAGGGATGTGACCACAAGGAGGCATGAGGTGACACGGGGGTCATGGAAATATGCTATTTCTTGATTGTGGCGGTGGTTGTAAGACCATATACATTTGTCAAAATTCACAGAACTGTATGCTTAAAATGGGGGCATCTGACTATCTGTAAAGTATACCTCTATACACCTGACTTTTAAAAAATCTTTATACCCTGGAGTGCCCATGATTGCTTGGTTCATCTACAGCAGCAGTCCTTAAAAGGACATGTGTATCTATTTTTCTTAAGGCATTGACTTATGTCAAAATCTCATCAAATGCCCTGCTGCTTCTAGATTTCAGCTCTCTCATCTACAGCATGGCATTTTGACCCTTGCAGTGTTTTAGAATGGTAAAGAATGTGGTTTTGAAGTTGAACGATTGTGGGAGCAAAATCTTTCTCCACTCCCCAGCTGTGTGACTTCGGGCGAGTTTCTTAGCCTTGCCAGGCCTCAGTTATAGTTCTAATAATAGCACTCACCTCATAGGAATATTGGAAGGATCAAATGAGATGGTCCATAAAGAGTGTAGCACAGTGACAGACCCAAGGCAAAGATTCCACGAATGGTATATGGATGCTCAAGTCCTATCTGTGCTGACCTATGCAGAACTCTACAGGGAGATGAAGGGTTTGGGGGCCGGCACCTGCAGCAGGATGAATAATGGGTCCCCAAAGATGTCTGGGTAGTAGGAATACCCAGAACCTGTGAATGTTACCTTCTTTGGCCAAAGGGACCTTACAGGTGTGACTAGGATCTTGAAACGGAAAGATTATCCTGCAATGTCGGGGTGGACCTAGTGTAATCACTAGACTCCAGAAAAGAGGGAGGCAGAAGAGTCAGAGTAAGAGACAGAGATGTGACAACAGAAGCAGATGTTGGAGTGCTGTGGGGCCACGAGCCAAGGAATGCAGACAGCCTTGGGAGCTGGAAAATGCGCGGGAACAATTTCTCCCCTAGAGCCTCCAGAAGGAATGTAGTCCTGCCCTCTCGTTTAGATGTCTGACTTCCAGAACTCTAAGAATACATCTTGTTTTTTTTAAGCCCCCAAATTTGAAGTAATTTGTGACAACAGCAAGAGGAAACAGCATCTCAGGCCAAAGGACCTTATTTCCCAGACCATTGGGACTTTGCATGATACATGAAGGGCATGTTACTGAACATGTTCTTATAATTGGGCCTGGCTAGGGCAGTAGAGAACGCAGGGCCCCAGCAAATGTGGAAGCTTGGAGTAAGGTTTCTCCCCACCATCGTGCACAGGCAA
>CM052892.1:29229310-29380016 GCA_028534135.1 Potos flavus
CATGGGACCAGTCTGGAATTGGAGGGGATCCAGATTCTGCTGTCCTTGAGGGAGTCTTGGGGTCCTTCCTTCTGGTGTCCACTAGAGGACACTGTGTACATGTGTATAGGAGACTCCGAACACAAACCGAGGCGTCCTCCCCCATAAACGTTCAAGTAGAGAAATACTGACAAAGACATCCCCACACGTGTGCCTGGAGTCAGACACATGGACGCATACAAACCCACAAGTCATCATACACACAGCACTCACTCACACACGGATAGATATGTATATACACACGACCACATATGCATGAAAATATACACTCATGCGTGTAGCCTCATGGTCATAAAACACACAGACACACAATGTACAAATCCACATACATTCAGATTCATACAGATTCATCTACACATACACACACGATCAACTTAGACATCGATGTGGCCAATTATACATTGACAGATGACACGCAGCCACATGTACAGTGTCATAAGTACGTATCAGATACACAGACATAAGCGCGAAAACACGACATCCATATACATCTAAACAACACACGTGAACATACATGCACATCTAGTCCAGGCCTTTGTTATGTTACTTTTGTGGAAAATTAAGTCCCATGAGGCATGATTAACGTTGTGTTGTTTTCTAAGGAAAACAGTGAAAATGTCAACTTCACGATCCCGACAGAACCATTTCGTTCGTTAAATGTTAATGAAAGGCAGTTCAGACAATACACTCAGTTTTTAAACTGAGACACCCTAAAACAGATGCTGGTTTTGAAGAAAAAAAGAAAATGCCAGAGAAATTTCAATAGAAAAATCAGGATGCACCAAATTATCATGTTAAGATAAATAAGTCCAAACAAGTCTTTCCTTCTCAGAAAGGGTAATAAGGAAGCATGGAGCCTTTGCAAATGATTATCAGATGGCCAGGCCTGGAAATCTGCCTTCAATAAAACAAAGGCATTAAAATAAAGGGAAAGATAAAAGAAGGAGAAAGGGGAAAAGTCTATAAAAATAGCTGATTTGCTAACGACACTGTAGAGCTGAGAGAAGCCAGCTGTCAGAAATGCACAGCACTCCGGCAGCCCAGCCCCGGCACCAAACAGGTGACTGTTCTCCGGGTTCTCTGGGCGATGGGCAGAGGATCAAAGGGAGGCACGAAAGGCTTTGCAGGACATCCACTGTCCATCGCTGTGTCTTTTCCCACAGAAACCCCGTAGGCAGGGGCGAGAGGCTCTGCTTTTAGGTCAGAACACCGAGGCCAAGTCCGGTTCTGCCACTGCCCTGTCGTGTGATACCGGCAGATCTAGTCCAGCCCTTGGCCTCGGTCTCCCCAGGGGCACGGGGAAGAAGTTGGCTTCTCTCATCTCTGAAGTTCCTTCCTTCTCTGACACTTTATCATTTATCATTACAAGTCCCCCACGCTATCTTTCTGAGACCCCACCGCATCCCACGGCCAGAATCTTTGCAAGTAGCTCAATTTGTGCATTTAACAAAGTGCCCGTTCCAGCCCATCAGTGCTATCCCAGTGAACAATAGCTCAGGAATAGATAAAAGGCATTCATCAGGCAGCCAGGCCCAATTATCATGTCACACTGAATGAATGTATTTTAAAATCTTTTCTGACAAGAAAATGTTCCAAGTAGATACCTTCAAATTAGCTGGAAAATCCAGAAAATTCGCTATTAGGCCTTCTTTGAAGAATCTTTATTCCCCCCTACTGTTCCAGAGGAATTCCTTGGATATTATTAATTCCCTCTAAGAGTATGACCTTGTGCCCCCTGCTGGGACAGAAACACTTTGTCTGTCTGCCTGACGCCCTTGGAGCCATGGCAGAGAAGATACACACCACAGCCCTAACAGGAGATCGCCTGTCCATCAATTTCAAGTGTCAGGTGGGCTCTAGTAGAAATTCCGTTCAATTCAATTCAATTCCACCAACATTTACTGAGCATCTTTTCTGCGTCTGTGAGCCCTGTGATGAGAGCTGAGTTCACCCAGCTCTTGTCCTTGAGGGGACACTCCGCTCACAGAGACGTGCTCATCAACAGACTGGTGTCGGGAGGAGGGAGGTCATGTAGCGCAGTGGAAAGACAGACAGCCCACATTTTGAAGCTTGACTCGGCTACTGGCTGTGTGACCATGGGCAGGTAACCTCACCTCTCTGAGCCTTGCTTTCCTCACCTCTAAAAATGGGGCAAATGATACCTAACTCCTGTTAGGCTGTTGCTCTGTTTCATGGGACATAGACCGTCCCCCCCTCTAAGTATGGTCAAGACCTGGTGTTCCAAGGTCATCCCTGCTTCCCAGTGTTGAGAGGGGCCCCTGACCTCTTCTCCATCACACACGGCTGCTTTATTTTCCACTTCACATTGCAGATGGCTCCATTTGGCTATGGTCCGGAAAAAGAGATTTCTCTAGCCTAATGAGAAATTCCATCAAATACGGCAGTACCTGGAACTTAATGGCTCTGGTATGGAGCTCTGGAAAGGCAACAGCAGCATTTGGAGGAGAAGAGATTGATTCAGGGAATTCATTTCCAAATGAACATAGAACAACCTGCTTTGGCTTCTTCATATCACGGGTTTGTGTGGGAGCAGATTGCTAACGAGGAGAGAGTGCTCATTGACCCTCAAAATTTCGGGACTAGAGGGGGACTCAAGACCACCTAGTTCTTATTTTATGAGTAAGGAAACAGGCCCAGAGAGGGGAAGGGACTTGCCCAAAAGCACACAGTGAACCGTGGCAGAATTAGGCCCGGATCCCAGAGGCCCTGAGTCCTCACCTCTGTCCCTCCTTTTATCTCGCTGTGTCACAGATCACCACCCAGAGGACTGGGAATGGGCCCCTCTCTCCAGCTTCCCTTCCCTGCTTCTAGAGCCCCTGGCTCCGCCCTGCCCCAAGCCGAGAGACCCTTCTAGTTCTCAGCTGGGGTCATCCAAATCCCCTGAGGGCCTTAGATCCTGCCTCCAGCAGCTCTGTGGACCTCCAGGTCTCGGGAGGAGTTCAACCGCCATCCCTTCCGTGGGATTACACCCAACACCTATGAGTAAGGCCTGGTGGGGTGAGAAGAGTCACTGGGGGAGGCTATGCAGGCGGTAGCTTTTGTCCAGGGGAATAGAACCCAGATGCTGCCGGGGATCTGGGAACTTCCGGGCTTACTTCACTTCACAGTCTGCAAAGCACTTCCACGTCCATGAATGGGTGGGCTCACTATCCCATTTTATAGATGAGGCTCTGAGAGTGCAAGGATGTCACCTGAGGCCCCCCAATGACAGAGCCATGGAGTTAAGATTTGACCCCAAGTAAGCCCTCCAGGGAAGAGAGGAGCTTGGCATCAACAACAGAGGTTGTTTGCATTTATTTTTGCATTTGCCCTAGTCAGAGAGTTGATGCAGCTGCTGGGCCTGGGCAGGAGCAAGACACCTACCAGCATTCTCAGTAGCATGTCCCCTGCTACCTTTCCCGAACACCTCTTGTTCATTTTACTTTGACTGGGGGTGTGCAGAAGAAACAGCCAAATACGACTGCCTCCAGGACTGCCTCAACACCCAGGGAAGTGGAGAATGCTCCAAGAGGGGACACCCGCCCTCCCCTCCGGCAGAGAGCATCAGGAGTCAAAGGACAGGGAGCAAGGGGGTGGGGAAGAGCACACCAGCCACGGGGGCGCACGAGCAAAGGCCTGGAGGAAAGAAGGCACATGTTTGGGAACAAGAGCTTTGATCCGGTTCAGCATGGAACGTGTGAGTGCCTGAGTAGGAGAGACGAGGTTGGCCCAGGGGACTATAGTGAGAGGTCCTGACCATGAGGATAAGGAATGTAATATGATCTAGGAGATGGGGAGCAGCGGGATTAAGAAATGTTCTGATCTCTAGGTGAGCTGACGGTTGGATGGACAAGGGCAGAGGCGAGATGAAATCCATCCATCAAACAACCCCTCGGTGGGCAGCAAGTCCAGACCCGGTCCCCTGCCGGGGTCTGCCGACCCCTCCAAGGTGGAACGCCTTAAGGAAGAAGCCCACACCCGTGGCTCCGGGCCAGGCCCAGGCTGCCCGCCTTGTGATGTCTCCACCTCAGTCTGTATCCTTTGAGACAACACCTTCCTAAGGCAGCCTCAGAGGCCCACGGCTGCCAGCTTCCTCCTTATCTCTCTTGTAAACACAGATGTTTTACTACCTTGTCAAAGGACCGCTCTTCCAGCTTTGCCTTGGGGAAAACAGAAATTTCAACCCCTTCAGCCTCCTGAAAAAAAGCCATTGTGAGGTCTCTGGCTCGCATGCAAAGTTGTGCAAATCTCTTCTCTGAAAGCAGTGGAGGGCCTCCCCCCTCTCCGGGCCTCAGCTGCCCCAGCTGGCTGTAGAAAGCCTCCTCCTTCTGTTTACTGGTCTATCTCCCCATGAGCTTGAAGCCCCCGGAGGGTGAGGCTCCCCCCCCCGCGCCCCCCGGGCTTCCTCACAGGGGAAGGCCCGGCACCTACCTACTGTGGGCATGGCTGCTCAAGGAATGTTTATGAAGGAATGAATGAATGAGCAAGTAAGCGAGGGTGCCTTCTAGACGTGCAGTCCTGGGATTTCCAAGCGGTCTGTGAGGCACAACTCGAGGCTGTAGCCGTCTCCTTTCGGCACAGCCTGGACTCCGCTAGAGCAAGAATTTGCTGGCTGCTCCAGGGTTTACGGCTCATCTCTTTGCCACCAAGCTCAGGGGTGGACATGGATTTCCCATTAGTCACCTCAGATCACGGGACAGAGAGGGCTGGGAGTCACTCCCGGAAGACACACATTTCTCAAGGACAATTGAGTCACTCAATTCACATGACAGCTGTTGTCTGGTTAAATGCCCACCTCCTATCACATTCCGGATAATGATCCAGAAGACCCTGTTCCCGGGACTGACGATGAATGACTGCCAAGGTCAGAGGGTAACTTCCACTTGGCCTCTTCACGGCTGCCTCGGAAAGGCAGTGGGGGTGTGGTAGAGAGAGCACTGGACATTCGTGCCAGATGGACTTGGGTCTCTCCAGCCCCACACTCAGTAGCTGTGATAAAGGCAAGTTCCTTGACCCCCTGGGCCTCAGCTTCCTCTTCGGTATGAAAGGAGAAATAATACCTGGGATCCGGGGGACCGTTGTTGGCCCAGGTGGCAAGACACGCTCAGGTAAGTTGGTTCCTGTCCTGGGTTCCAGCCCTGCCTCCGGCTTCTGAGTCACTTCATTGGAGCCTCCCACTGGTCACCTGTAGCACAGGAAAAATACCCACCTGAGGAATCTGGTGAGGGTTAAATGAGATAACGTACAGCAAAAGGCTTCTAAACTGAGAATGGGTGAGTACTGCCATAGGACTAGTAGTCTGTTTTTTTCAAATTGTTCAAACCAGATGCTCTGCCAAACGTGAAGTGCATCAGCCTCAGGACTGCGGTTCGAGCCCAGGCTATGGGTCACGTCACCTTCTCAGAGCAGGTCAATGGCCAGAGCCTAGGGTGTGTGACAAGAGTGGGAATCTGGGGTGCTGGTGATGAGAGCTGTGGTGATAGAACTGATGCTAGAAAAGGATGAGCAAATGACTGATTTTAGCCTTTATCCAGTAGGCAATGGGAAGCATATAAGGTCTTCAAGCAGGAATAAGGCAGGATCAGATCTGTAAATGAGGAAGAACATTCTGATAGCCTGTGTGGCTTGGGGAGGGTG
Organism: Potos flavus; assembly: GCA_028534135.1. Classification (NCBI taxonomy): domain Eukaryota; kingdom Metazoa; phylum Chordata; class Mammalia; order Carnivora; family Procyonidae; genus Potos; species Potos flavus. The sequence continues at coordinate 29,234,987 of CM052892.1, forward strand.
AACTTGGAGCAGGGAAACTTGCTAGGCCTCAGCTAGCAATGCACAGTGGTCCTGAGACCCGGGTGAGGGAGGGCCAGGCCAGAACACGGAGTGTGTGACTCCAAGGTCTAGGTCCAAGGCCACAGCACTTTGGTGCCTCACTCATTAATTAGAAATATGAGGGAAGACCTTTTGCTAAGAGCAAGGCTGAAGATAAGAGCATTAACCTTTTGTAGGAGGGGTTAAACATCCTAAGCAGGAGGCTAAAAGTAGTTGAACACAGCCACTCCCCGAGCCTCTCAAATGGCCAATCTTTGGCTTGGTAACGAGTTCTCTGAGGTCATTAAACAGGCAGGAAAAAAAAAAAGAGTCCCCTGAACAGATTTGTACTTTGCTGTACTTGTTTGAGTGAATGTTTTTATGGAGGCCTTTATTTTTAAGGCCACTTTCTTTCATTGAAGAGGGACAACTACCCAGGTAATGGAGTGGTACTTGCCCGCATGAAAATCCTGCAGGTGTAAGGCCAGGTCTCAGCCTGGGATGGTTTGAGTAAGGGAGCAGCAAGATGATGCCCATGGAGGCCAAGACTGACCCCAGCCTCACTTCTGTCAGTATATTCCCCCTGGCGTCCTCAGCCTTGGTGTACGATGACTGGAGTCGATATCTGCTGTAATGTGTTTTGGTCTCATTAACATGGACTGGATTAAGCAGCCGCATGGGCTTTTCAATTAGGAAGACAAGTTTCTGACAGTGTTTACAAAGGGATTAGATCCCTGCTTAGCATGTGGCAATCCTTGCCTCTCCTTCCTTCTTGCTTTCTTCCCTTCCTCCTTCCATCCTTACTTTCTTCCTTCCCTGTCCTCCCTCCTACCTTCCTTCCTTCCTTCCTTCCATCTTTCCTTCCTTACCTTGCTCCTTCCCTCCTTCCCTCTTCCTCCTGCTTTCTCTCCCTGTTTCTTTCCCTGTGTTCTATGAATAAATGGTTCTCTGATTCTCTTTTGGGGATATTTAGCCAGATGTGCTGGTAAGAGTAGGCATGTGATTTTGAACCATCCTAGGTGACATCTAATCCAGCTGCCTACCCACACTTGGTTTTACTGCTGCCTTTGCTTACACACCTCCCACCCCTGGGAGCTCACTACCTCAGGAGCCAGCCCACGTCACTGTTAGAACACTCTGACCACAAGAAGAGTCTTCCAAGATCTGAGCTGTCAGCAGCCCTGGGAAAGAGTTTAAACTCACACTCCAGGCCTGCTTTTCAAGTCCACAAAAGCCCAGCAGCAGCTGTGTCTGGTCCGGGATGACCTTTGTGATGGAGATTCAGAGATCTCATGCTCCAGGGTAGTCTCCCTCTGGGTGAACGCCCCACTGCTCTCCACGGTTCCTCCTTTGCGTGAAGGCAGTCCCCACCTCCCACAGGCACATGTGCATATAGTTTCAATCATACTGTAAATAGTCTTTTGTTCTCTTTTTTCAAATTAAAAATATACCATAAACATTATTCCATATGGCATGCCCACTCTTCAAAACATAACTACCCTTTTAGGCATTTCAGAGTATTTCATGTGGAAGCATGATGGCTTGACTCAGCCTCTACCATTAATGGATGCATACCCTGCTTTTTAACATTTTTTCACAGCATCTTTGTTCATTTGGCTTTTCCCTCCTATTGAATGATTTCCTCAGGAGAAATACACATTAGCGAGGTTCCTGGATCATTTGTCTTGATTTGATTTTTGGTACACGTGGTTAGAGTGCCTTATGAAACGTCCGTGCCAGTGCGGGTCGCCACTCCACAGCTGGCGTTGCACTTTTGCTAGAATCCTCGCCTGGATCAGGTGTCCTCTTTTTAATATTTTTCTTATTTTTATGGAAATAAAGCCACCTTGAGGTTGTTTTAACTTGGTGTCTTTTACTACTGATTAAAGAAGAAAAGAAAACCGGAAAAGAAAAGACATCTTTCCTTGGTTTTGATTGCTATTTGTCTGTCTCTGGTAAGAACCGTCTATTTGTTCCCTTTGCTCATTTACATATTGGGGTATTGATATTTTTCTTCGAAATTCTCATTAGCTCTTAGATTGTAAAGACATTAACCCTTAGTCTGTCCTCGTCAGACCTCCCCCCAACACTTTCACGTTCACTTTAATAACGTTGTTCTTGTTTTCTGCCTGGAGGAGCTCACTCCTGGGGACTGGGAAATAACTCTGGGCACTGACTGCCCAACCCCCACAAATGGCACCTTTGAGATGCAAAATAATAATAACAATATTATTATTATTATTAACAAAAGCACTGTACTAGGTGTTCTGAAGATATCTTCTCTAATCCTCAAAACAACCCTGGCAGACCTTACGCCTATTTTATAGGTGAGGCAGTGGAGGCTCAGAGGGGTGAAGTGCCCCTTTCCAGGTCACACAGTATGGACATACACAGGAGCTAGTGAAGGTCAGCATTGTCTCCGAGCCTGCCTGCCCCCTTCCACAATACTAGCAGCCTGCAGAGAAGTAAGAAAACATCTGCTGCCAACATCTCCAGGTTTGTGACTTCAAACTCCCCTGGCAGAAGAGAGAATTACCATATTTGGGGGCAATTTACATCAAATTACCATGCACCAGCCAACAGCTGCCGCCTGGAGCAGGAGGCTGGCTGCACGGATACGATCACATTTGTACACACGATAATGAAAACCCACGCTTGGGCCTCCACATTCTCCCATAAATATGGTCATTATGATCTTGTTGGCATTGCTTGTTGAATTCCATCTTGCAAATTGTTTCCTGGTTGCCTGGGGGAGCTGACTTGGGCTCTTCTCCTTCTTTTTCTCGAAGATGCGACACTGCTTGGGCTCGCCCACTCTCCTCAACTGTCCTCTGCCACAAGACAGAGGATTCTCAGGATGGCTTCTGCCCAATCTTATGAGTGTTCATCAAGTGTGCCTGCTGTGCACATTGTGTGTGTGTGCGGGGTGACAGGGCTCTCCGGGCCGGCCCTCTCCTTCGTTGTACTTGCAGACGAGGGCTGCCCACAGGGGATGAGAGATGGGAGTGGGGTTAAATCCAAGATAAAAAAGGACACTTAGTGTTGCCCTGAAGCGGGGGCTCCTGGACCTCCCCACAGCACCTGCATGGGGATGGGCAGGCAGTGGGGCTGAGTGCTGGCACACTCCATTTTTAACAGTTAGGCCTTCCTAATTGTAAATAATAGAACTCCTCTTCGGCTAGGTGAAGCATAGGGAATGGGAGGAAGGGGATTCTGTGCAAGGACACAGGAATCTTATAAAATCAAGGGCTAGATCAGGTCACGTCCCAGAAGGACTAGAAACAGGACGTGGAGAGCTAATAGGAACCCGGGGTGCCCTGTCTCTCCAGCTCTTGTCTGCTTCTCTCTGCAGGGGATCTGATCTCTCAGCCTACAAACACACACATGTCCTGCTCCCCCGCCCAGGTGGTAGAACGTGACACCCAAAGTGCGCTGTTAACTGTTACAAGTCCAGCCATCCAAACAGAGGTCCCAGGCCTCTCTGATGTTCTAAATTGTTCCAAAGAAGGAGGAGTGCCTGTAATGATCTCAGCGCAGGCCCGATGCCCCTCCTGGCTCAGTGACCTGCAGCCGAGAGGGTGAGCTCACTTCATAACACAGGGCTGCTGAGAGCCCTCTGACTGCCCTACCCTCAGTCTAGCACTTAAAAAAAAAAGGGGGGGGATTCATTTATTTATTTGCAGAGGGGGAGAGAGAATAGGGGAGAGGGGTAAAAGGAGAGGGAGAATCTCAAGCAGACTCTCCGCTGAGGGCAGAGCCCACTGCGGGGCTTGATCTCAGGGCCCTGAAGTCAAGACCTGAGCCAGAACCACGAGTCAGACACTTAACTGACTGAGCCACCCAGGCGCCCCAAGCACTTTTTTTTTTCCCATCCCTCCTCCCACCCCTCTTCGTCAAGCACTTTTTAATTAACCGAAATTTGTATTGAGATAATTATAGATTCACATGTAGTTACAAGAAACAATGCAGAAGGAGCTCTTGTGCACTTTACCGTGTTTGCAAAACTACACTATATTAGTGCAACCAGAATATTGACATCGATGCAACCTACCAATCTTACTCAGACTTCATCAGTTTTTACTTGTACTCAATTGTGTTTGTGTATGTTATGTTTTATACACTTTTACCCCAGGTAGGTCCATGTATCCAACATGACAAGGATCCCTTGTGTTGCCCTTTGAGGCAGGCTAAATAATGCCATCGGCACCCCTCTCCTGCAAAGATACCTGTGTCTTATCCCTGGAAACTGTAATTGTTACCTTGTATGGCAAAAGGGACTTCGCAGGCATGAAGGATCTCGAGATGGAGGATTATCTTGGATTATTCAGGTGGGCCCTATATGTGGTCACAAGAGTTCTTGTAAGACAGAGGGGAGAAGGTCAAAGGAAGAAGCAGAAAACACAATGACCGACGTGAGAGTTTGGAGTGATGCTAGGGAGGGGCCACGTGTCAAAGTGTGCAGAAGCCTCCTGAAGCCTGAGAGAAGGTGAGGAATGCCGTGTCCCCTCGAGCCTCCAGAAGGAACACAGCCCTGTCACCACACTGTCTTTAGTCCAGTGAAGGTGATTTTGGACTTCTGGTCTCCAGAACTGTGGGAGAATAAACTTATGTTCTTTTAAGCCACTACTCTTTCTGGCAATTTGTGAACATCAGCAATAGGAAACTAATACATACTTTTACAACTACACCCACCTCTGTTCCGGCACCCTCGTCCCCAACAGCAACCACTCATCTGTCTTCCATTTCTAAAATGTTGTCATCTCAATAACGTTATATAGATGGAATCATACAGTATGTAACCTTTTGGGAATTGGCCCCCCATCCGCATCCCCTCCACTCAGCATAATTCCTTGGATATGCATCCAAGTTGTTGCATGTGTCAATAAAAAAAAAGTTCATTCTTTTTTATTGCTGAGTAGTATTCCGTGGCATGGATGTAAGTCTAGCACTCTTTAATGCCTGTGTGTTTTATCTTTATTACAAGCTCTAATTAGGGATATTTTGATAATAGTCTCTAGAGGCAGGATGTAGGAAGAAAACTTAAAAATTATTCCTTTCTCCCTACTACTGTATCAGATATCTGAATCCCCTCTAGAGTCTGCCCACCAAGTACCCACCAGCTTCTGCTTGCATACCTTCTCTGACTAGCCGCTCACTACCTCTTGACACTGCCTATTATATAGCTGTGCAGCTGTACCAGAAGCTCTGGTCTTGAGCTCAGCAAGGGGCTTCTCTTACGGGGAATGTGCTAAAAGGGGGATGGGGTCGGACCCAGAGAACTCCTTTGAATGAGAGCAACTTCAGCTGAAAGGGACTTGAAAGGGAGTCATCTGGGCACTAACCTAGGCTCCATCCACACATCCACTAACCGGGACATTTCCCTGTCCCATTCCAGCTCTTCTTCCTAGGAGCCTCGTGCCAGTGGCCCACAGCCAGGAGTTGCTACTACATGAAATCCTCCTCCTCCCCACATGGCTTCATCCTCCTCTGTCTTCTTCCCCTCCTCCACGGGGAAGGAAATACCATCCTGCCAGCTGTTTGAAGAGAAGGAGCCAGACCAAGAGGGAGAGGCCAAAGACTCAGGGCAGAGAGATGGGACAGACCTAAACGATCCGGACTCAGAAACACCCCCCACCCAGGCGATGCACTCTAACAAAAGGGCTTCTTCTAGACTCTTCCCTTTTCTCAGCTCCCCACTTGCTTGAAGCAGGGAAGCTGGCTCCTCCCAGCCCTAGGCCCCCACTCTGAATTGTCCCCACCCCCACCTCCTTGCCTGGTGAGAAGCACCCTGGGGATTCTGAACAAAGACATCAGGGAGCTAGAACAAGAGCGGATCAGATTGTAAACCACCCTTTGCGCTGCCAAGCCACCCCCCCCACCCCCACTTCCCATCCACACACCCCTGGGCTCCCGCAAACACTCTCTGGCTCAGGCCCAGCACTGGGCCTTCTGGTGAGAACCCCTCCCTGGGAGTGCCGCCTTCTGGGCAGCTTTCTTCTCCGGGACTGAGCTGTCAAGGAGCCTCCGAGAGATTTCAAGACAGCTCCCCTCCCCCCAAGGGATGCCCTTGTCTTTGTCTCTACAGAGGAGGTAGCAGCAGGGGTTTGGAAGAGAGGAGAATGAGGCTGGTCCTTACCCCCAAGGAGCTCAGTTTGGGGGTTGGGGGTGGCAAGATAAGGGTCCCTTTTATATCTTTACTGCAAGGGGAGCTTTGGGAGTTCAGAGGACTGAGAGTTCACTGCCTTCTGAAAGGTGGTCAGAGATGGCTACGTGGAGGAGGAAGCCTTTAGGCTGTCCTGGAAGGACAGTGGGGTTAGATGGGCAGAGATGAGGTGGGAAAGCAGAGTACCGCAGAACAGGAGGTGGCCCAGGGTGCAGGCCCTCAAGAGGGAGTGTGCTGGGAGATGAGGCCAGAGAAGCCTCCCGGGCAGCCAGATTGTGGAGTACCTGCATGCTGGAGAGATGAGAGCCATTGCTCAGGCAATGGGGAGCCGCTAAAAATTTTTGAGCAAGGGAGTGACTTGACAGGAATGATGGCTCTGGTTACCCGAGTGAAGGACGGATAAGTAGGGCGAGGTGGAGGCCGGGAGAGCAAGGAGGGGATCCTTGGTGGCCTGGACAGAGTAGGGGCAGTTGGGGTGGAAAGAAAGGCGTGCATGTGAAGAGCACTTTCAACAGAAGGTAGAACTTATGGAATGTGGGACTGATTGGGGGAAGGTGGAGGAAGAAACAGCAGTCAGGGATGACTCCCTTGCAGAAGTAAATGGGTTAAGTGGAGAACGGGAGGGTGTGGGGTGGTATCTTCTGAGCACAAATGTGTGTGTCCCTCTGGGTGTCTGTGGCCCCACATATGTGTCTGGGAAGGTGGCTTTGCCCTGGAAAAGACTTTGTTGCCTTAGGCTCCCACCCATGGTCTCCCAAACGCATATGGAAGCTAGTAGGTGCTTGGAGCATGTGGTATGAGGCAGGGCCGGTGTGCTGTCCCCAGGCAGGTGGGAGACTCGGGGGAGAGGGAAGGAGCAGGTGGCTAACCAGCCACTGACCACACATGGAATATGTGAAGGGAGAGCATTGTTTTTCTTTCCACTGAAAAGTGATGGTGACTTTGACTTTTCCATCATTCTAATAGTGACCGAGCACTTCCTGTGTGCCAGATAGTGGTAGGACCATGGTGGGTCCCAGCCCTAGCCCCTACCCTTAAGGAAGTCTCAGTCTAAGCAGGGAGGCTGGAGTGGACATAATGGGCTAAGGCCCACCATGGGACTAAGGCCCACGGTGCTCAGTGCCATGAGCAAGGGACAGAGAATGAGAGAGGTCAGGGAAGGAGTCCTCAAGGGGCTTCATCACAGGGGCATGGGACTAAGGACAATTTCAGGAGAGGACATAGCTTGAACAAAGTCATGGAGATAGGAGTCTCTCCGCATGGACTGGCACCCAGAGGATTTGAGGTGGGAGAGGGGAGATGGGAGGACAGTGGAAGCAGTTCTAGAAAGGCAGGTTGACGCAGATGTAGGGGGCCTGGGTGCTGTCTGGAGGTGGGAGGCTACAGTGCAGGCAGTGGCAAGGGGCGGTGAGGGTAGGCAGAGAGAAGGATGATGGAAGAGTTTCATAAAGGCGGAGGCTATGATGGTTGCGGGGCCTGAGAGGTCACTGGGCCCTAGGCGCCCGCCTGCCTCCCCAGGACCTCTCAGTTTATATTACTGTCTGGGTCCTGACTCCTTTATGTTACATTTTTGGATCACCCACTCATAAATCCTCATCCTGCCTGGGGCTGGGAGCCCTTGAACAGAGAGCAACTTTGATTTAAAGACAGAAATGGCAGTAAAGGGGGAGCAAAACTATCCAGAGAAGAGCACAGGCTTCCCCTCGGGGCAAAAATGTAATTAAAATGGGGCCAGCTCTCTTCCCGGATTGGGGAAGTCTGGCCCCGGCTCTGTGTGGCTCTGAGGACCTCCCTAGAGCACTAACAAGGGAGGATTACCACGTGCCACCTCCGTCCACTGTGCCAGCACACTTCCAGACCCAGGAAGAAGGGCCAAACTCAGAGCAGCCTGGCTCCCTGCTGTGGTAAGCAGACTTCTAAGACTGCCTCCAACACTCCTCGCCTGATAGCAGTCATGTCTTTGTGTAATTCCCTCCCCTAGGGTGGGAGTCTGGAGCGACCTAATGACTTTTTCCTGATGGACAGAATGCAGCCAACGTGTGGGTTGTCATTTCCACTATTAGGGTACAAGACCATGACTTCCTTCTCTCAATAGAGTCTGCTAGCAGACTGTATTGCTTTCTTGCACACTTTGAAAAAGCAAGCTGCCATACCGAAGGGGCCCCCATGACAAGGAACGGAAGGCGGTCTTCTGTCCACAGCCAGGGAGGAAATTAAGCCCTCAGTCAGACAGCACACACAGAACTGAATCTTGCCAACAACCACATAAATGAGATTGGAAGAAGACCCTTCTCCCCCAGTTGAGCCTCAGATGAGACCACACATTCTGGGCTGACACCTTGATTGTAGCCTCATGGGAGACCATGAAGCAGAAGTTACAGCCAAGCCTTGCCTGGATCCCTGACCCACAGAAACTGGGAGATGATATTGTGTACTGTGTTAAGCTCACAAATGTGTTCACAGCAGGAGATCACTCATGCACGCACTGATTTAAGCCAGTTAATTTCTTGCTCTAGATCTCGATGTTCTCATCCAAGTAAATGGGCTGATGCTACTCAAGCCAAGTGGTGGTTGCAGAGATCAGAGATGATGGCAGATGGGAAAGAGCTCTGTAGACTGTAAAACGCTGTGTACATGGAATGCATTTTTGTGAATATGATTATCTCAATGAAAGGTTAGGGAGAACATGGTTCTTGTCTCAGCTTCTCAACTTACATGCCAGGTGGCCTTGTGTAAGTCAGTTAACCTCTCTGTCCTCAGTTTCCTCATCTGTAAAATGGGATTGCTGGGAGGATATTGCTGTCCTGAGGATGCAGGGTGCTAATGAGAGAGAAGAGAGGAGGGAGTCCTGGAGACAATGTGCTTCTTGGTTAACTAACACCTTTCCTCATTTCTATTGGGTATTGGATTCCGACTGGGTGGCTTTTGGCCTTCTCATGGCCTACAGGTAAGGGCTCTCTATACCCTCCTGGGCCACAGTGAGCTGGGAAAAGCAGAGCCATTGGCCCAGAGAGACAGTGACTTACTTGCTCAGGATCACAAAGCCAGTTGGTGAAGGAGTAGGGAGCAGGAAAGCCCATGCCAGAGCTGAAGTTCTAAGGCTGGACTCATTACTATTCCTTGAAAAGAGAGGATAAAATTGCAGAGTTTAGCACATTTTATTCCTGAAGATTTTAGTCCAAAAGATGACCTTCCAGCCAGGTCAGAGCCTGAGGGTATTCTGTCCTGTATGATGACAGAGGTGATGACATAGATGCTAAAGAAGAGTCAGGTTCTGGGAGAGACAATGATATGAGAGGCCTATTTGGGATAGGTGACAGGTATAAGAGAAGACTTTTCTGCAAACGGCTGAGATCTAAAGGATGAATAGGAATTAGCCAGGGAAGTGTAGGAAAAGAGAGTCATAGAAAGAGGAAGTATCATGTGCCAAGGCCCTGAGGCAGGAAGGCACATAGTGTGTCCATGTAATGGAAAGGAGTCTTCCTGGATCTCAGCCAACAATGGGATGGTAACTTGAGGCCAGAGTATATAGTATCTTATAAGCCTAAATAAGAAGTTTGGATTTTATTCTGAGTGATCCAGTTGTCATTATAAACAGGCAAGACCTCTGGGTATGAGGTGGTGGGTTGGTGGAGGGTGATAGCAGGGGCTTGGTGGGGATGGTGCTGTGTCCTGAGATCGGACGAGCAGGGGTTTGGGAGGTAGATGAGGAGATGACTAAGGTAAGGAAGCACCAAATACCTTTGAACAGGGCAGCCTTGGTTTTCCCAGTCGCTTGGCACTAGGGAGCTTGCTCCTGGTTGTAAAGGCTCAACTGTCAGAAGCCACGGCCCCCATCCACAAGCTCTCCAAGGTCCTGCGGGACCGTGTCCCAAGACAGAGGCTTCTGGAGCCCTGGCACATCTGGCCCAGACCGGACACACCCACTCTGCCAAGTGACTGACTCATGGGTTCTGGGGCCGGGATTCTTCTTTTTGTCCCTGTGATAGGCAAAATAATGCCCCTCCAAAGATGTCTGCGTCCTAATCTCTGGAGCCTGTGAATATGTTAGGTTACATAGCAAAGGGGAATTAAGATTGCAGATGGAATTCAGGTTGATAAACAGCTGATCTAAAGAAAGTGAGGATCCTGGATGACCCAGGTAGGCCCAGCATAATCACAAGGGTCCTTAAAAGTGGAAGCAGGAGGGCAGGAGAGGTCAGAGAGATGCGATGTGAGAGGAACTTGACTGGCCTTCTTTGCTGGTGTTGAAGATCAGGAACGGGTCATAAGCCAAGGAACACAGGTGGCCTCTAGAAGCTGGAAAAGGCAGGAAATGGGTTGTATCCTAGAGCCTCCAAAAAGGAGAGCCGCCCTGCTGATACCTTGACCTTAGCCTAGAGAGACCTGTGTCACACTTCTATCTGCACGACTATATGATAACCATATATTTGCACCATTTGAGCCACTGAGTGTGTGGTAATTTGTTATGGCAGCAAAAGGAAAGGAACACAGTCCCCTGTCCCCCTAAGGGCAACCCTGAGGCATGTGGGCAATACCTCTGTGCAGATAGCCAGCTTGTTCTCAAATAAATAAAACTATCTTCCCCAAACTGGGGCACAATGGGAAGAGCACTAGACCTGGAGTCTGGGAACTTGGGCTGTCATCGTGGCTTTGCCATGTAGATGCGAGACCAGGGGCTGGCCCCTTCTTTTCTCTGGCCTCAGTCTGGACTGGGGCTAATACCCAACCCCCTTTTCACCTTGCAGGGGGGACAGCACTCCGCGAACCATAAGGTGGTGCACTTGTGTAAAGGATGTCTGTTAGGGTGCAGGAATGAGGGATGAGGAGAGGGAGTTCATGGTCCTAGAAGAGCAGACATTTCCATGAGGAGAGAAGAGACAAGGGCACAAGTCAAGAAAAAGTAGAAAAGCCACTGGGAGCTGTGACTGGAAGGCACCAAAGCCAACACCGGAGACTGGGCAGCCCTGAGTGTGTTCAGGGAACGGTGAGTCGCCTGACTGCACCCAGGCGTGGGGCATGTGAGGAAGGGATGGACACGAGGCTGGAGCCTGGCTTTGCAGGACCTTGAGTGACAGGCAGGGCAGCCCAGATTTCATCCTGAAAACTGACCCTGGGGAGCCTTAGTGGGAACCCAGTAACTTAGTGGAAGGCCACATAGGGCCTGGGGCACAGGACCACCTAGGAGACTGATAACAGAATCCTGGCTTTGGAGGGGGTGTCCTTGGATGTGTCAATGCCCCATTTTGCTTTTCCTTACTCCTGACTCTGCCCTCACCAGCTGGGAGACCTTGACAAATCCTTGCCTTCTATAATCTCAGTCTTCCCTCTCACAAAATGGGGCTGACACTGCTAATCCCATTAAAGCATTGTGAGGGTCTATGGTCAACTAATCGTCAACAAAGCAGGAAAGGATATCCAATGGGAAAAAAGACAGTCTCTTCAATAAATGGTGTTGGGAAGGACAGCACATGCAGAAGAATGAAACTGGACCATTTCCTTACACCATACACAAAAATAAACTTAAAATGGATGAAAGATCTAAATGTGAGATAGGAATCCATCAAAATCCTAGAGAATACAGGCAGCAACCTCTGTGACCTTGGCCGCAGCAACTTCTTGCTAGATATGTCTCCAAAGGCAAGGGAAACAAAGGCAAAATGAACTATTGGGACTTCATTAAGATAAAAAGCTTTTGCACAGCAAAGGAAACAGTCGACAAAACCAAAAGACAACCGACAGAATGGAAGAAGATATCTGCAAGTGTCTTATCAGATAAAGGGCTAGTATCTAAATCTATAAAGAGCTTATCAAACTCAACACCCAAAGAATAAATAATTTAATCAAGAAGTGGGCAAAAGATATGAGTAGACATTTCTCCAAAGAAGACATACAAATAGCCAACAGACAGGTGAAAAAATGCTCGACATCACTCAGCCTCAGGGAAATACAAATCAAAACCACAATGAGGTACACCATTCAGAATAGCTAAAATTAACAAGTCAGGAAACGACAGATGTTGGCAAGGATGTAGAGAAAGGGGAACATCCTACACTGTTGGTGGGAATGCAAGCTGGTGCAGCCACTCTGGAAAACAGCGTGGAGGTTCCTCAAAAAGTTGAAAATGGAGCTACCCTACGACCCAGCAATCGCGCTACTGGGTACTTACCCCAAAGATACAAATGTAGTGATCCGAAGGGGCACGTGCACCGCAATGTTTATAGCAGCAATGTTGACAATAGCCAAACTACAGAAAGAGCCCAGATGTCCATCAACAGATGAATGGATAAAGGAGATGTGGTATATATATACAATGGAATATTGCTTACCATAAAAAAAAAACGAAATCTTGCCGTTTGCAATGACGTGGGTGGAACTAGAGGGTATCATGCTAAGCGAAATAAGTCAATCAGAGAAAGACATTTATACAATCTCACTCATATGTGGAATTTAAGAAAAAAACAGGATCATAGAGGAAGAGAAGAAAAAATAAAATAAGATGAAATCAGAGAAGGAGAGAAACCATGAGACTCTTAATCATAGGAAACAAACTGAGGGTTGTTGGAGGGTAGGTAGGTCGGGGGATGGAGTTACTAGTTGCTGGAGGGTAGGTAGGTGGGGGGCTGGGGTTACTGAGTGATAGATATTAAGGAGGGCACGTGATATAATGAGCATCGGGTGTTATATAAGATCGATGAATCACTGAACTCTACCTCTGAAACTAATAATATATTTTGTGTTAATTAATTGAATTTAAATAAAAAATTAAAAAAATTTTTAAAAAGCATTGTGAGGATCACACAAGAAAACATGTAAAACACTTGCTATGAACTCACTAAATGCTACCCAGGCCACCAGGATCTCTTCTCACTAACCAGCAACTTCCACAGCGTTCAAGTGGACATTTTGCACCCCTTCTTTCCCCAACAAAAGCAACTTTTCTTTTCTGTTAATCTGGATATCCTTTCCCAGCAAGGGTTTCTGATATCTGCACAGAGCACCCCCACATTCTTCAAAAGACGTGTTTGGAAACAAGAAATTGCTAGAGAGATGATTCAGTCTTTGGCCTCAGATTGTGTGTGGACATAAGCAGGCCCATCTGCAGAGCCTACACTGCCAAATTCTGTCACTCTTACTCCATATGGTCTGTGCTCCCCCCATCTTCCCTCTCAGAAGCCGCAGTCTGTGCCTGTCTCTCACTCTACTTCGGTTGCTACACAGAAAATTCAGAAAGGGGTGTCTTGACTCCAGTGGGTGGGGCATCTCGGCTCCCCTCCTGCTTTGCCTGGGGCAGTTAAGGGACCAAAACTAGTTGGTGGTGGGGTGGGTGTTGCTGGGCTCCTTTGGGCCCCCTCACTTCTTGTCCACACAGGGCCAGTGTGGAGTCCTAGAGCTGAGAGGGACCGAGGGAGGCTGTCAGCTCCTGCTTCAGAGGCAGAGATCTCTCCTGCTACAAAGTAAGTTCCTAAAATGTTCACCAGCCCCATCCCCTTGTCCCAAAGCGGAATGATGTTCCATGGCCTCTTCCAACCACATCCTTGCCTGCGGGCAGCTTGACGTGGCCCTGGAAGACCCCAATTCATGTCACTCTGTGTGACCTTGGACATTGGTTAACCTCTCTGAGTCCCCCTTTCCTCATTTGTGACCTATGAGTAGTGATTCCTGCCCTGTACACATAAGTTGGTTGTTGGGGTCTAATAAGATACCGGTTGGGAAGGAGCTTTGTAAACTGTAGAGCAGCAGATCTCTAAGTGTGGTCCCGGACCATCAGCTGCAGCATTGCCTGGGAACTCATTAGGAAGGCAAATTCTCGACCTACTGACCCCAAAGCTCCGGAAGGGGGCCCAACAATGTGGGCTTCCGCAAGCTCTCCCGGTGACAAGCTTGGAGATCACCCCTGGGGGAAGATAGGCACAGGGACGAGACTGTCCCCACCCCATCAACAGTGTAGCTCAGGCAGTCCCTGCAAGTGCATGAGGGTCTGTGTACCATGTTGGGCTGCATAGATATTTCATTGCAAATGGTTTACGGTTTCAGGATCTGCATGATCTCTCATGCGGGCAAATCCATTTCAAAATAAATTCATGATATTCATGGTCAGATTGAAAAAGCAACTTCCCAGGGAGATTTAAACACTGGATGGCAGACTCAAAGCCTCCAGGAGCTATGCAGGGCCATGAATGAGGAAGAGGCTGGGTGGGATAGGAAGAGGCAGAACCTAGCCAGCCTGCAGAGCTCAGGCCTTACCTAAAGCCATTGAAAAAAATAAACCCCTGTACTGGGCCAAACAAAACACATATGCTAGACAGATCTGGTTCAGTGCCTGCCAGTTGTACTGGTGTAAATGTTGAAAAAAGAAAAGAAAAGATTTGGTCTTAACCAAGCTATGCATTGACCACAGGCTTAATTGCCCCGGGAAAGAGTGTTTGGCACACGGTTATAATTCCCAGGTTCAGCTGGGGTTAAACATAGTATGATTTCATTAAGTCACTCATGTATTCATTCTAAAAACACTATCTGCTGGGTCCTGTGCTGAGGGTTACCTACGCAAAGCTGAATCGGATACTATATCCTCCAGGGAAGCTGGACATAGCTGTGAATGGCTCCATGATATCGCTTTCCAGCGTTCTGTGAAATGCTACTCAATGAGATGGTGAGTATTCCATGAGAAAAGTGGTGCATGGTTAGTAAAGCATGGAAAGCATCAAGTTAAACCAAGCTGAACCTATTACTTCACTACAGGACTTCTCAGAGCCTTTACTTTGCCCATTAAATGACCTCCAAATATCCGGTCCGTCTGGGGTCCATGATGGGCCTAGATGTCCTGACCTATACTGGGGGTTGGTGAATGAGCAGATGTCCTGAGTCAGGGGCCCGGTTGCACTTAAGCCTGGAAGGCCTCCTTTTGTGGGCTTTCTGATGAGGAGTGGGCTGAGGGTTCTGCACTGCATTGCTGATGGGGCAGTCCTCAAGGGTGGACTTCACTTTCTATAGCAGCAGGAAAACCTCAAAGGATTGAATCCAGGGGCCCCTGGTTCCACTGCGTTTGAGAAATAGGACTGTGTTATGCTGGGGAGGAGGGATCCACACCAGAGAAGGGAGAATGGTCAGTATTCCACACAACAGGAATGCTGAAGCCTACTCCCCTGGCGGTTTCTGGTTTTTATTACCAAGAAAGGGGGAGAAAGCAATTCTGTGTATACAAACAGGGCTTGATCTTCCTCCTACAGTGTAAGTTGCTGCTCTGCCCAGGAGAATAAGGAATCCTCAGACAGAGCCTACAGTTATATTAACTGCTGCTTTTCAACCAAGGCTGGCTCTGACTTCTATGAATAAAATTGAGAGGTTCAGGACAGATCTGAAAACGAATCTGCCCCTTTCTCTTCTCGACCCTCCCTACTCATTGGTGCCCTCTCTCTCTTTCTCTCTCTCTCTCTCTTTCTTTCTGCAATATATGAAGTCATTCTAGTTTGGACTCAATACCACTTTTGTTCTGGAAATCCCCATAGTGAAGGTAGAGTGAGTCGCACTTGGTCAGGAATAATCTTTCACAGAATTAGAATGGAAGCAATGTTCATGGAAAAACACCAAAAAGAACAACAAAAAACCCAAACTCTCCTGAAAGTATAATCCATGGAGATTATCTCCAAGAATTAACTTCTCAAACCAATAAAGACTGAGTCTAAAGGTGTCTGTTACAACTCCCTTTATGTTCAGTTTCAGGTGCCCAAAGCACTTGTACCCAAAGTAGAAAGGGTGAGAAAATCCCAAGTCCTACTTAAGGACTTGGGGTGGGAAAGTTTACTCTGGCAGAATCAGAAAAAGCTGGAAGCCAGGAAGAGGAGACATATAAACACACACACACACACACACACACACACACACACACACACACACACACACACTTCCTTCCTGCCTTCCTTCCTTACTTTATTTCACCCCGAGTATGCTCAACACCCTGTTGGGCATTTCCACGTGGTTCTCTCACTCATAACGTCTTCCCAATGACCCGTGTTCTCTGTGCTCCAGGGTCAAAGAGACTTTCTCAAGGCCAGATGGGCAATAAAGGACAGCTCTCAGAGTTGCAATCTATTGGTTTTAAGGCCAGTCTGTTCTGTGCCTGGGATGGACCTCAAAAGATCTAGGTATTTGGGGAACGGCAAGAGAGAGAGGTTTCCACTTGAAGGAACAGCAGGAAGTGCCTGCTGCTTCTTGTCTTCGCGACAGAAGGGAGAGGGATTCTCCCCACAGACGGGCCTGGGGATTTCTTTCCCTTGCTTTGTCCTCAGTCCCTCTCCTTGGCAGCCCCTGGTCTGTCAGTTTGTGGGGGATATGCCAACCAGCAATCTAGAGCTGTGCTCCCAGACCAGGGAAAACTGAACTAGACCCTTCTTCCCAAACAGTGTGCAGGACATGTACCCCAAACTTCATGGGCATCTGCTTATGCAGAGCCCTCATCAGCGGGAACAGACGTGACTCAAGAGCAGGGCTCACATTTCTCAGACAGTTGGAGGAGGTTATAACCCACACAGAGTTCTGGCTTCCATCTGGCCAAGAGTACAGAGAGCATCTCTCTCCCAGCTTACGTGGATGTCTCTTGCTTTAATTCTTGTCCTGAACAAGGACAAGAATTCTTGGTCTGAACAAGTGGGAGCATCCAACAGTCAGACAAAGGACATGGATTGTTTTTGTAGACACCAGAACATTGGGTTTAGAATGACGGAGGTCATAGTCCCACCTCGGCCACAGCTAGGACATCAGGATCCAAGTACAACCAGCACCAGGTAAACCCTCCTGGCTGGTGGGTGACTGTGTAAACAGGAGTGATGCTGCCAAAACACCTGTTCGACTCAGCAGTTTCTAAGGTCACAGCTACTATTTTTGCTATTGCTTAGCTAACCAAACATTTCCCAAAGCATCTTTCCCTATGCCATATTAATAGGTGCTATATGGGGGGAAAGGAGGTTTCTGTGGTAAAAATAAGTTTGGAAGTAAGGCTGAATTAAAGAAAATTCATGAGATTTCTTAAACTGGAAGACTTCTCAGAGCCTTTATCACGCTAATGTGCTTTATGAATCTCTGAGAAGCAAGTGGTTGGTAGCATTCCCCAAATTTATTGACCATAGATTCATTTTTCCTTGAGAGCGCCTCAGGGGATGAGTGTTCCATGGCACACACTGCAGGCAAGGTGGTCTTCACGTTACACTTTGCCTACTTTTGTAAGGCCTGACATTAACCAGAGCATGGAAAAGGAGGATGTCACAGAAGGAGCCGAAAGGAAACCTGGAGTGTGGACACCTGCAGGCTGCTGAGAGGTTTCTAAAGGCCAAGGCAGAAAGGGAGACACTGGGCTACTACACAGCTATTGTTTCCTGTTTCCTGGGATGTTTCTTCCCAGCCCCTTATGTCCGTTGATGCTCTCTCTCCAACTTGAGTTTTGTATCGTTTAGGATTAAATTTGGTTGCAAATAACAAAGTCTCCACAATAATGGCTTAAACAAGACAGAAGTATATTTTTCTCTCACATTAAAATGTAAAGAGAAGGCAGCTCAAGCCTGGTGGGCAGAGACATGGGATCAGGGACCCAGACTCTGTCTTGCTCCTCTGCCAGATGTAGCTTCTATTCCATTCTTCATGATGTAGGGTGGTTGCTGGAGCTCTAGCCATTGCTATCACATTCCAAGCAATAGAAAGGAGAAAAGAGGGGCACCTGGGTGGCTCAGTCAGTTTAGCATCTGACTGTGGCTCAAGGTATGATCTCAGGATCCTGGGATCAAACCCTGCGTTGGGTTCCTCATTTAGCGGGGAGTCTGCTTGTCCCTCTCCTTCTGCCCCTCTCTGCTTATGCTCGCTCTTTTTCTCGAATAGATAAACAAATATATAAAATCTTTTTTTTAAAGATTTTATTTATTTATTTGTCAGAGAGAGAGAGCACACAAGCAGGAGAGTGGCAGGCAGAGGGAGAAGCAGGCCCCCTGCCGAACAAGTCCTGAGGCAGGACTTGATCCTAGAACCCGGGGATCATGACATAATCCGGAGGCAGACGCTTAACTGACTGAGCCACCCAAGCGTCCCTAAATAAATAAAATCTTAAAAAAAAAAAAGGGGGGGGAGAAAAGGACAGCCTCTTCCTTTTAAGAGCTTCCAGAAATATCTCAGAACACTTCTCCTTCTATCTTACTGATCAGAAGTTGGACACAGGGCCATACCTAATTGTAAAGGAGATGGGCAAATGCATTAACTGGGCAGCAATATGCCCAGCTCAGAAATGGAGGGTCTAGCACAAGGGGAGAACACATACTGGGAGGAAGCGCTCTGCCACACATCAAATATTATTCCCCTGGCTAGAAAATTTTGGTCAAGCTGACCAGTCTGAGCTTCGCCCCAGGATGTTTTAGTCTGAAGCTAGAGGAGAAGATTCTTTTTCTTCTATGGTTACTGAGCTGAAGAGAGCCTGCAGGTTTGAAGTGCTGCTCCCTAGCATGTGAAGAAAGCAGGTGCAGGTGGAGAGGACAAAGCCAACATGCAGAGGGACTGGAGAGGAGACTGGAAGACGTGTCAAATGATTGATGGATCCCCAGGTCCAGCCATCCCTGAAGCCAGCCTCCCCCTACCTCTCCTGGTTACATGATCCAATAAATCCCCCCTTTGACTTAAAGTGTTTCAACTTGGGTTTCCATCACTTGCAATAAAAGAGCGCTGGCTACTACAGTGATCACCTTTCATTGCTGACAGCAGGGGCCACATGGATCACTCTTTTGGCAGGGAAAGCTTTTCCCTGGAACTAAATCACAGGACTTTATTGCCTGATTCACATTGAAGGACATTGAGTAACATAATTACACCCTCGCACGTCCACGAAGCTCTTTCCAGTTCACACCTCTCTTGTACACCCATTAGCTCACCTGAGTTTCACGGTGTCTCTGAGACATAGGCATTATTTTCCCCTGTTCTAAAAATGAGGACCATGCTGCTCAGTGAGATAACCTGGTTCATCTACTTGGTTGGTCAGCAGTGGCACCTCTCACCGCTCAAGCAGTGCTTCGTGTGCAACCCTCTGTAAAGACGAGGACAGGGTGACCCTGTCACAGCATGGAGGGAAACACAGAATGTGGGGTGGATGAACTAAGAAAGCCTGGCCCACCTACGCAACTCAGGGCCAGACCTCAGAGAGAATGGAGTATGGGCAAGACCAGGAGACTGACTCAAGTATGGGTTGAAACAAAATCATTTTCAGATTAATACTGAGAAGGTTTACCACCAACAGACCCTTTCTGGGGTTAAATCTAAATGTTTATTGAATGTATAAAATACGACTGATAATCTGGAAAAAATGAAAATAAGGTGGGACTAAAATACTGGGCAATAATAAGACATGAGGGCTATGATGAAATCCAAGATTTGCTAAGGTCCTTGCTGTGTTTGGGAAGAAGGTGCAGATAGTGATTAACTTGACATTGGTCCACTATGCATATTAAAAAAAAATCAAGGGTGAGGCGCCTAGGTGGCTCAGTTGGTTAAGATCTGCCTTCGGCTTAGGTCGTGATCTCAGGGTCCTAGGATGGAGCCCTGAGTCTGGCTCTCTGCTTAGCAGGGTGTCTGCTTCTCTCTCTCCCTATGCCCCTCTCCCTGCTTGTGCTCTCTCGCGCGCGCTCTCTCTCTCTCAAATAAATAAAATCTTTTAAAAAAATTAAAAAATATAAAATCAAGGGCAACCAATAAAAGAAGAAATAGTATGTATCATCTCTTGAAGACTGGAGGGGAAGATGTAACAAAAGAAGATTCAATCACACTGACAGAAGGCCAAAAAAAAACCAAAAAAAAAAACCAAAAAAAAAAAAAAAACCATGGTAAATCTAAAGCATTAAATAAGATGGTAGAAATAAATTTAAGAAAATTGATAGTAACCACATATGTAAATAGATCAAGTCTCTGATGAAAGATTAGAAATTCTCAGATAAAAATTCTTTAAAAAAGCCATATACTGGGGTGCCTGGGTGGCTCAGTTGGTTGAGCGTCTGCCTTCTGCTCAGGTCATGATCTCGGGGTCCTGGGATCAAGCCCCACATCGGGCTCTCTGCTCAGTGGGGAGCCTGCTTCCCCTTCTCTCTCTCTGCCTGCCTCTCTGCCTACTTGTGATTTCTCTCTCTGTCAAATAAATAAATAAAATCTTTAAAAAAAAAAAGCATATATTATGTATTCTGGGCAAATACTGACCAAAATTAAGGTGGTATAGATATTTGCATAAAATACACATTAGTGTCAAAAGTATTTTTAGGGATAAAGATGGTCATTACATAATAATAAAAGGAACAATTGATAAGCAATACATAAATTCTCAAATCACATAAAAACCCTAAGGCAAGGACAAGTTTGGTGAATTAAAGGGACAGAAACATGGCCAGTTTGGCTCTAAACGGTCCCCATCTTCTCTCACTCTATAACCTCTCTCGATATCATCTATCCAGTTTGACCTCTGTGATCACCTAAGCAAGGACTTCCAAGAGCTCTTCCCCAGACTTCGGACTGTCTGCTGACCGTTTCCGTCAGCGTCCCCAGGCAGCTCACACTCAACATGCCCAAAGCCACACCCCTCATCCCCATCTCCTTCACAAATATACTCTTCTTCCTGTGCTCCCCATCTTTGTGAGGCTGTCATAACCAACTCATCACCCAAGCTAGAAAACCAGGAGTCTCCAAGCGGCCCATAGTCCAATGTGCACAGGCCTTTGCATGGCAAATCAACATGGCAAGCCAAATGGCATTTGGGAAGAGGCTTGGAAGACAGGAACCAGCAGGAAGAGTTAGATCATATTCCTTTACATTTTTGTTATTTTTCTAATTACAAATAATCCAAACAAGAAGAAATAGATCTTAAAAGTGATTCGAGATCCCAGTTCCTCAAAGACAGTCATTCTAATAGTGTACATCCTATCAGACCTTTTAAATGCATATATATCTGTAGGTATATGTATATTTTAGATTTTTGTCAATTGTGAATATATTGTTTAGCTTCTTGCTTATTTCATTTAATATATTTTGAAGTCTTTTCATATCAATTTTTAAAACATGTGCATAATATCATTATAAGACCATGTCTTATTTCATTTAACAAATATCCTACTGGACATAAAAATGTTTCAAATTTATCACTTGTACAAGCAGCTGAAGTGAATCACCTTGGACGTGTATCTTTGTGCATCTGAGTGGGGAAATCTGCAAGATAAATTTCTAGAAATGGAATGTCTGGGTCAATAGATATTCACATTTTAATCTTTGATGGATTCTGCCAAATTGCCTTTAAAATGTTCTCTCAATTTACCCCCTTCCCACCTGGGAATGCATTTCCCTACCATCTCACTAACATCAAGCATTATTCATCTTTAAAATTGTTTTGCCAATCTGACAGGTGAAAATATTTTTTTGCTGTTTTAATCTGTATTTATTTTTTATTTTTTTAAAGATTTTATTTATTTATCAGAGAGAGAGCAAGAGTACTAGCAGGGGGAGTGGCAGGCAGAGAGAGAAGCAGACTTCTCACTGAGCAAGGAGCCTGATGTGGGACTCGATCCCAGGTACCTGGGAACATGAACTAAGCTGAAGGCAGACACTCAACTGCCTGAGCCACTCAGGCGTCCCTTAATCTGTATTTCTTCCTTAGTTTGAGCACTGTGGTTTTTTTCTTTTTCTTTTTAAGTGACTTTCTAATTCAAGCCTGCACATTTACTGTTCTGTTGTTTTTCTTTATTGAATTGTAGAAAGTTCTTTATGTATTAACACTACTAACCTTTACTATGTAATAAATGTTGAACATGTTTTTCCTCAATTTGTCATTTGTATTTTCGTTTTATTTATAGTGTCATTTGCCTTACAGAAATTTTAAATATTTACGTAGCTAAATGTTTTCTGTCACGATTTCTGGCCTTATTTTCATTTTACCTGCCTTGTTTTTAATGATCTGTTAATGATTTTGCTCTCTAGTTAATCATGAGTTCTTTGAAGGTAGAGGCTCTCACTTACTCATATTGGTACATCTCTACTTTAGAAATCACTCACCCCTCAGCCTTGGCTATGATAAGTACTCAATAAATAAACACATTTTAAATTTTTATTGAATTGACAGAGTTCCGTGTGCTATAAAATAAGCAGGCATGGAAAATTTAATTCCAACATTGAGGTTGAGGGAAAAGCTCCAAGGTAAGTTGGCCTACAAACCAAAACGGTGAGATAGGAAGTTTAATTTCAATCAATATGTGGAATAAGATGAGGGTTCAATTCATCTGGTAATAGAAAATTATTAAAAAGATCACAAAAAAAATCACAAGAAATGTGTTCTATATTTGTTTCATTTCAAAAGCTTGTTTTTGTCACTGAATTATCTGCTTTCAGAATCAGAGTTTAATATGAAAGAGTCATAGTTCAATATAAAAATAGTCACAGTTTAATACAAAAGGCCAGAATTTAATATAAAAATAATAAAGTAGGGAGTGCAAACAATAATCTGGATCTCATGCAAGCCATGTACCTGATGAACCACTATAACCATGTTAACGACCCTGTGTCTACCCCTACCTGGTGGCAGCATACACTAATTGCTGGACACGTAGGGAAGAGAGCAAAAGGCAGAATCTTAAGTGCAAGGACTGTACACCTCAGGGTATAAAATGCTTTGGCTTGTATTCTTAACGCCGCTTCATCAAGACTTGGGAAAGCCATGCAATGTTGAGGGAAATCCCCTGGCCTCAGTCCGGCTATCTTAAAAACAAAGAGGTCACTGGGTGATCTTGGCAGCTCTTTCCAAAACGGTGGTCCTGGGAGTCTATGAACATCTTTCTGTAAAACGGTTTCCAGGGCCCTGGCTTCATGGGATTCCCTTGCGACTTAATCAGAGGTGTGAAGGCAAACCCATCGCAGCTCTTACCAGCTGTTCTGTGAGGCTGCTCTGGGAGCCCCCAAGAGTGTCAACACCGATGTCTGTATGAGTTAAATTAAATTCCAGGGTCTGGTGTGAAGCTGGAATGGGCCTTGATGTCATTATCTGTCTGCTGCTGGGTCCCTGCAGGGCCCGTTGCCTCAGCTGAGATAGCATGAGAGAAGCGGAACGGAGCGGAAGGGGCAGTCTTTGCTCTTTTTTATTTATGCACGGTTCATAACCATTTTATTATATAAATTAGACCCTGGTCACTTTCTGAAAAGACTCAAGATGATTCATTAAACCACTTGAATAGCTGGTAGTCTGTGCCTGCTCTGTGCCGGACCCAATGGTAGGGGCAGGAAGAGACAGAAACATATGGAAAAAAATGAATACTGTCTCTTTCATAGGAGGACAGAGGCCCTGGATATACACAGGCTATGAGGACGGGAGAAGGAGTAAGCAATTTTGATAGCCCAGATGTGAATATGGTGAGGAAGAGAGAAGGGAAAGGGAATGAGTGCCTTAGGAGGCAATATGGTATAATGATTAAGAGCCTGAGCTCTGGAGCCATGGTTCAACCTCCCTAAACTCCAGTTTCCTTATCTGGAGTATATATATATCTGCAAACTAGAATAGTAGAACTTCCTTTCCTGAGTTGTTGGGAGAATAAATGAAAAATGCATGTAAAGCACTTAGCGCTCTGTTGAGCACATGGTAAGCATGTAATACATAAGTGCTATTCCTATTATTATTCTGTGATCAGTCACTAAGATGGGCTTTATAATCAAATATTGCATTAGACTCATTTTACAGATGAAAGGGAGGTTCAGAGAGCTTATGCAATTTTCCTAAGGCCATACAGCTTGGAAGCAAAATTCTAACTAACTTCAAAGCCCATTTTTCCCCCAATGTTGTGATGCCTCAAGGTTTCCCAGAAGAGCTAATATTTGAATTGAGTGTTAAAGAACAAAAAGAAGTTCCTTTGTGGAGGTCAGGAAGGAAGACGTGCCAGACAAAGTAAACAGCACGTGCCACTAGAGCACAGAGGCAAGGATGGAACGAGCCATCTGGGGTTGGGGTGGCGGGGAGAAGCTGGTGATGCTCTGGGTTTCTGAAGTTTCCCCCAGCAGAGGATGGGTTGGAGGCCATAAAGATGGACCCGAGAGAACACTCAGTGACTCTGTCTTGTTCTCTGCTGGCCCTGAAGTCAAACTGTCACAGGAGGTGGGAATCGGAACCACTCCTGCCCCATCTTCTGACCCTCAGGGTACGTGGTCTGATGGCCCTTGTGAGTCCCTGGTTCCCATCTGACCAACACTGTGGTCATTGCTGGAGCCTCTATGCATCCCTTCCTGCACTGTGCCCTACTCCCAGGCCCAAGAGGTGTTTGTGTGTTAGCGGGTATTTTGTTTTTAAACCAGCAAAAGGGAGAATCGAGATAGGGAGGAAAACCTCTCACTCTGACACCAAACCACTCACCAGGACTTGCTTTCTAGGCTGCCCATTCGGAGAGTTTTAGCATCCTCATAATCGCTACCAGCCCTTTCCCATTCTCTGATGCCCTTTCAGTTTTTGTAAATTGTGTTAAAGTGTTTTGGGTTAGGTAAAATCACCTGGGATAGCCAGGATTCCAAGATGACCCTCAGTGACCCTCGCTCTTACTTAATCCCCTCCCCTTTGAGTGTGGGGGGCACCTGTAAACATGTCATCACTCCTGTGACTCTGTTATGTTATGTGGCAAAAGGGAGATTATTCTGGGTGGTCCTGACTTCATCAGGACATCCTTTAAAAGCAGAGCAGAGCATTTTCTCCGGGTGGTCACAGAGGAAGAAACCAGACATGTTTCTACTGGCCTGGAAGAAAGCAAACTGCTGTGCTGTGAGTTGCCAGGGAGAGAAGTGGTCTCCGGTTGCTGACAGCAGGCCCCAGATGATGGCTAGAGAGAAAACAGGGATCTCTGTCTTACAATCTCAAAGAGCTGAATTTAGCCAACAACCCGAACGAGCTCAGCTCCGAAGTGATTCTTCTCCCAGAGCCCCCCGAAAGGAACACAACCAGGGTGGCTCAGTGGGTTAAGCCTCCGCCTTCAGCTCAAGTCATGATCTCAGGGTCCTAGGATTGAGCCCCGCAGCGGGCTCTCTGCTCAGCCTGGAGCCTGCTTCCTCCCTCTCTCTCTGCCTGCCTCTCTGCCTACTTGTGATCTCTCTCTCTGTCAAATAAATAAATAAAAATCTTAAAAAGAAAGAAAGAAAGGAACACAGCCTGGCAGATGCCTGGATTCCAGCAGACCCTGAGCAGAGAACCCATCCTCTGTGCGGACTTCCGACCTGCAGAAACTGTGAGCCCCACGGGTGCGGCAATTTGTGACACAGCAACAGCAAACAAACACAATGCTCCTCATACAGATGTAAAAGGAACGTGTGTCAAATAGTTTCTTTAACTCACTAGCTAATGAGTTACTCTGTAAACTGTTACAACCTGTTCAAAGGAGGAGTCATAGAACCACCATGGAGGCAATCAGGAATGTTGATATCGATACAAAAACAGTCAATATCCACAGAGCAATAATCAGGGCAACTCCAACGGACAAAATTCATTTGCATTTCTAATGGGGGGCATCACCACATTGCTATCAGTTTTCTACAATTGATAAAGTTGTAAAACAAAACAATGACAGGAGCAGATAAGCTGAGAGAAAGGGTCATCTAGGAGGACTAGATAAAAATTACCTAGAAGTTAAAAAAAAATTATCTAGAAGTTACTAGAAGGACGTCCAGTAATCTTTATTGCCCAATTTAAAAGACTTCACAATTTTTCCTTATAAGTGGTATGGAAATGCAGCTTCAAGATAGGCCACCACTGCCACACACATCCCTCCCCAAATATTGCCACCACTTTAATTACTGCCACAGGGAGATTGTGGAGTGGCCATCGACTGGGATTCAGTGAGGCCAAGGGCTGGATGAGTCTTCACATCCGTGATCTGACTCATGATCTGTCTTCTCACACAACTCGGGTGGGTAAGGGTAGAACTGGTAACAGTTACCCCCATGACGTTGCTAAGGACACTGGGGCCCAGAGAGGAGGGGTCACACAGGGAGTCAGTGGCAGGTGTGACCCTTGATCTTCTCCCTTCCCATTCAGGGCTTGTCTTCGCCATGTACCACCCTCCATATCCTTAGATGGGTGAAGTTTCTGCCTCCCTTCCCCTCCTCTCCTTTGCGCTGGACCAGCCTCCCATCCACACTGCGGTGCTTAGCACCTGACATGGGGGTTGGCTAAGGCCACGGATACCTAGTGTCCAGTCTGAAGAGAGCAATCCCAGGCCTCTGCAGAGCCTGCCTGACCCAACACTCCCCAGACTTCCAACCACCCCTTGTGCACTGAATACCCTTATGTCCACGTTCCCTTCTTTTGCTCTAGCAGCCCGACAGCCCCCAGAATAGCTCAGACATGACTTGCCCAAACCTGCTGTGCCAGGGCCACCTGCTCTGCCTCTTGGGCTGCCCACCCCGGCCACCCGCTTCTGTTGGCTTCCCACTGGCACTTAGGCTGGGAAGTCATCTGGGAGGCCAGGCATGCCAGTCTGCCGGAGCCTCTTCCCAAACCCTCCTCTTGACTGGTGCCAAGCACTAGTGCAGGACAAGCCATTCACTGATGCCAGGTCGGGCAGCTGGCTGGCAAACTGGCCACCTGCTCAGCCCACAGAGCGTAAAGTTTTTGTTTTGCTTGCTTCTTGAATCCTGGAGCTGAGACTCAGAGCCGAGAGGGTTTGAAGAGAGGCTAGTCCAGCCCTAGACCGTTCAGACATGGTCACTGCAGCCCAGAGAGGAGATGGGCACTGTGAGGGCTGTTCTCATGGGCTGGGAGCCTGATCTGTCGGTCAGGTGGGTTTAGTACTGAATGCCCTAACTGTCTGCTCCTTGGGGACCCCTGTGGGTTCAGATCACAGGGGAGATGGGTGCAGCTTGATCAGGACTTTTGGATTTGCTAAAGAGGCAGAATAGCTAGAGAGTCTGAGTTCTGGAACCAAGCATCGGCTCAGTTGTGTGACATCAGTGTCTTGGTTTCCTTGTTCCTCATCCCCTCTCTCTCTCTATGCCTCATGCTCCAGCCCCGTGAAAGAACCACATGCTATTTCCCAGACATAGCACGTTCTTCAACACCACTGGGCCTTCCACCATGCTCCTGCTGCCTGAGCTGCCCTTTCCTGACTCCTGCCTGTTTCAAGATTCAAGCCAAGCTCCATGGGGATCTCTGCTCCTTCTGTCCCTGCTTCACTCCTGCTCCCTGCCAGAGGAATTCACCTGCCTCTGTTTGCAAAGCCTTGCTCTCTTTTCAGCACCTGCAATACCTGGTTCCTCCTTCTTTGCACCTGTTTGTATCTCCTCCGGCTTGTGAGCCTCTCGGAGGCGGCAGCCAAGCCTTACTCGCCTCCATAAGCACACATACGCACACACACACACAGTCTTTGCCAGATCTTTGCTGGATATGGGTACACTCAGAAAACAAAAAGGGACAAATATCTTTGGTGATATTTACTAAGGCTTTTAGAAAGCATCAAATGTATTTAATTATGGAGAACCATACAGAAATAATACAACTGAACTTAGAAATTTACCTTGGTTAAAAATATCACAATAGAGAAATGATCTTAAAGACAATTTAATGAATTGATCTGAAAATGGAATCTCATTTTAAATATTTTAAGTACATCCTATTTATTGAAATGGTAATAACTTTTTAAAAGGTCCAGATGACCTGGGCAATTCTTGGACATGAATATTTTTGAAATGTGTTAAACTTTTTTTAAAAAAAAGAGAAAGAAGTAAAGAAAGGGAAGGAAGAAAGGAAAAAGTTGCCAGAAAACAGCCCTTTGATTTCCTTCACGAGGTTCATCATACTCATTACACCATCAGGGCAAATGACGCCACCTCTCTGGGGCTCAGCTCCTTCATCAAAAGTCAGAGCTGGGGACGCCTGGGTGGCTCAGCTGGTTAAGCAGCTGCCTTCGGCTCAGGTCATGATCCCAGGGTCCTGGGATCGAGTCCCACATCGGACTCCTTGCTCAGCAGGGAGCCTGCTTCTCCCTCTGCCTCTGCCTGCCACTCTGCCTGCTTGTGCTCTCTCTCTGACAAATAAATAAATAAAATCTTTAAAAAAAAAAAAAAAAAAGAAAGTCAGAGCTGGACGCGGTAGTAAGAGAGGTGCTGGGTGTTGGTGGAGGGTCATTGCGTTGTCTTCCAATTACCCCAGAGCCAGCAGAGGAGAGAAAGCTCTGTCTTTTGTGGGGGGGAGTACGAAGTTAGTGGCAATGAGAGAAATGTAGGACAAGGAGCATGTTCTAGAGGGGCTTTTGATGTCAGGCTGGTCTGAAGTTGGGAAGCCTTTGGCCATTTGAAGCCAAGTCTCTCTTTGAACTTCAGTTTCTAAAATGAGAAAGTTGAACCCAATGAGTCTAAGCTCTTTTCCTGCTTCCATAGTCTGTGAACCCGCCTCTGGCAGGCTAATTATGAAAAAGCAAAATGATCCTGTCAAGGCTGGAGAAAGTTCCGGTGCCCATGCTTTATAAGAGACATCTCCTTCTTTCTCACAATTTTCCCCAAGCTACAGAGCCAAATCATTTGGCCAGCTGCTGGGGACCTCCGGGCACCCCCTCCACCCTTTGTGCCTAAAAATCATTCAGCTTATCTTTGACCTGCTAGTATGTTCCCCATATGTCAAAACAGCTATTGGAAAGTGAAATGGTTGGATCTAAGCAACTGGGGAAGAGTTGTTTGTTTTAAGGCTGGAGACCCAGGAAATGCCCATGGCTCCTTTTGTGGGTTATATTCCAGTGCTTCTGCAGGTCCCTGTTATTTCTAATGATAAAGTAGTCTCATGGCTTTATAGTGTCTGTTGTGCAAAGGGTGGATGGAGATGGCCAGAAGTCCTGAATTTGTGTTATAGCATGGCTGGAAAAAGAAAGGATGCTTCTGCATGAGCACCTGAGTGTCCAAACTGGCAGCTGGCGGGGCCAAGATTTACAGACCCGAGCTCTGAGAATGTCGTGGGTGGCACCACTCACTGTACCCACACCCTATGGCTGAGTCAGATCCCTCAGTCTTTTCACACAGGTTTCTGCTCGACTACACCTCCTCATCCAGTCTGTAAGGTGTTTGTGAGGCAGCTTGGGCCAAGCATGCTAAGCAGGACTGTGACAAATGGAGGGACAGTGCTAAGAGAAGCTGTCACAAGACTGATGTCTCAATGAGTTTGGTGTGTAAATATAAACAGGACTCCTGAGGACCCAGGTGAGTTTCCCCTATTTGTGTCCAGGAGACAAGGGGACCGAATACCCCCATAGACTGGTATTTGAGACCTATAACCTTTCTGGTAGCAGAGGGGAAACTGAGGCATGAGCCGTGACTTGCCACAAGTCCCACAGCTGGTGAGAGGCAAAGTGAGGGTGGCAGCCTTGGGTCTGGCCTGACCTGCTCCTCTCCTTGCCCTGCCAGGTGGCCTCCTAGGGCTTCCTCTTCAAGCCTCAAGGCAGACCAGGGCTCACAGGGGCACAGAGCTCATGAAGCATTCAGAGGGAATATACTGTTACCTGCAGAGGCCTCAAATCTTGGGACATTTAGGAGGAGCTAAGGAATAAGGGGACTCCTTTTCCTCTTGGGCCAAGAAATAGAGCAAGCTGATGCTTGTCCCTGGGTGGGCAGGGATGTCACATATCTTGGATCAATGCACATTTGATGTGATCTCTGCCACCTACTACTTGGCAAATGCTGACTCTGGCAAGGCACATAGGACCAGGCAGAGGAAGGAGCTCTGGCCTGGGGTTGGGAGACCAGTGTGCCTGGTGTGGTTCTCTCTCTGCCTCCCAGCCTCTGCCCATTTACTGCTGAGTGCCTACTGCATGCCAAGTGGCTTTCATAGATGTTGTCTCATTAGATCCTAGGGCTGTGGGCTGCTGTGAGTCCAGGCTATGGACACGTGCAATGGAGTCCTCCTTAAAGCCCCTCTCAGTATATCCACAAAACCACCCTGTCACGTAGGGGTTGGCTACCGACTTTGAGATCAGGCAGCTGAGGCCCAGACAGAAGAGTGTAACCATGCACATTCCAAGGGCTGTGGCTGGGATTCAAACCCAGGTCTGTTGGACTCTTGACCTGTGCCCTTTCACCCCAGAACTCTGCCTCTCAAGGAGAAAGCACCAGAAGGTCAGGCCTCTTCTTACTGTCTATTCTGTCTCTCTGAGAGCACTTAACAACGTTTATGGCTCTGATGGCCACAGGCTGAGTGAGGTCGGACACCAGAGAGGAGCTAGTCCCTGTGGATTGTAAGACAGATGGTGGGGGAAGAGGGGTCAGTAGGGAGAGGACACCTAGAGAAACCTCCCAGGGTGCTGCAGGCAGAAGCAGGGCTCTTCTCACTCTGAGAGCACCCGTGTTGATGGTGCTGAATGAAGCGGATGAGGTCAGACTCCCCTATGCACACCCGCTAGCGGCACCAGCTAGTCAACCCCAATTATAAGTCAATGTGCTGCCATGACAGCTGTCAAGACTAGAACGCTGAGATGCGGGAAGAAACAGGGTAAGTGCAGGACATCAGGGTGTCGAGCCAAGTAGACGGAGCAGCCCTCTGCCTGCTCACCCCTCTGAGGCATGACCTGCTGTCACTCCAGCCCTCGGCCCTGGGAGGACCTCTCCTGGAGCCGCATCCTGCAGACAACTTGACTACTCCCTCCCCCCTAGCCAGGGCAGTGAGCCACCCAGACTCCTGCCCAGCACGGCAAAGGAGGAAGCAACTTCAGCAAATGGGAGCTGGAGGAGCGCTGCCAGGGGGCTATCCTGAGGGTAGCTGAGTAGAGGCTGCTGGTGGGGCTGCCGGTAGGGCTGGAACCCCCCACAAAAAGCTCAGGCTGCAACTAGCAGCCACGGACTCTCACATGACACCAACGGGCGGAGGGAGACAGGGAGATATTGGAAGACTCCAGAACAAGCCATGGGAGCCCAGGAGGCTTTGCAGGGTATGATTTCCCATCTTGAAGGTGGTCTCTGGTATTTGAGGTTCTGGAGCCTGGAGATCAACAAGGTCCCAGGTCAGGTTCCCCTGAACAGCCCCATGGTCCACTGACTGCCTCCACTATTCAGCTGCAGGAGTGATGGGAGGGAGGTAGAAGCACAGAGGACAGCTGTGATTCATCGGAAACCCTCAGATTGGTGGTGCTGATCAAAGAAACCCCGTGCAACTAGGACTTGTGCTTCCGGACATGGTGAGCCATGGCATGGATGCTGCCAGCCAGGGAAGGCAGTGGCCAAGTTGGGCAACCACACTCATGGGGAAGCTGTGGAATAGGAAGAGAGGGAAAGGAAGAGAAAGGGAGAGGGCAGGGAGGGTAGGGGACAGGAGGGGTTGTGGTTGTGGGTGGGACAGTCATTTCTTGGCAGACCTTGGTGATGGGGAAGCTGTGAAAAACAGGAGGGAGAGGTAGAAACGAGCAGTCCTCGAGCAGAAAAGCTCACCTGGCTCTGGCATTCTCACTTCCCTAAGCCCAGGGACATAGAGGGAGAGAGGAGAGAGGCCAGGAAGACTAGTTTTCCCCTCGTGCTTCATACCTACCCAGTGTGCTCTGGAGGGGCTTTGCAAGGACCTCTCTGTGCATATCCATGCCTTGGATCCCAGAGAAGACTTGGGGTGGGGGGCAGGAGGAAGAGAGGGGCAACAGCAGTAGAGAGGCCACCCTCTCTTACTTGGTTAGACCCGAGAAGGACTTAGATCACAGATGAACTGGAGGCAGCGGGGAGCAGAAGCAAGGACCCCATTCCTCTTGTCTGGCCCCAAAAGCCCCAGCAAAGGGCTGCTCTTCAGCCACAGAGGTCCTGACAGAGATTCCCAGTGATCTGGGCTGAGCTCAGCCTGACACAGGGCCCCTCTCTCCTGATGAGCCAGATGAGGTGGAAGGGACCCGAACATGTGTCCCCATGTCGCTGCTACCTTACAAGTTCCCTAGTGTGTCAGGGAGTCTGCTCTAGGTACCTAGGTGTTGTTTGGTGTGAATATTTCCAACCAGCTGGAGCAGGAACCAAATCTTGACCAGATTGTGGACAAAAGCTTTCTAGAGATTTTGGAAAGAAAACAGAAGGGAAAAAAAAAAAAAAAAGGCAAATACAAGAGAATACATCCTAGTGTTGGCTTTGGCCAAAGTGAGCACAGACCATCTAAACCATTGCTTTCTGCTTCTTGAGGCTGTAGGTAGTGAAGGGAAGCACAGGTATTCTGACCTTAGACATGCCTAAAATGGGGCAATTATGAAAGAAACTGGTAATTACAGAGATTGTGTCATTTTTTTATATTACTAACTTGTTACCAAGTGTCCTACTGAGTAGATTCCTCTTGCCCAGGGGATATGTTACTAAGATTTTGGCTTGCGAAAGGTAAAGCCAAGAGCATTTTTCAGAATGAAAAAGTTGAGACTAAGGGAATTTCTCCATATTAGAAAGCAATAGGAATTTCCAATTTATTGAGAGTGTGGAAAGGAGGGAAGGACTCAGTAGGGAGAAGTGGGTTCCATCAACAAGGTCATGTGTAGAAGCCAAGGAGAAAGATGGCTTGAAAGGACCTCTCTGTGGCAGGGATGGTCAATGAACTTGAACACCAATAATATCTGGCAGGTAATTTTAAGTTGTTTCTTGTTCTGTGATGTCATTTCAGGCTTTGTGTCAGTGGTGCTTTGGGGAATGACAGAGATGAGGTACAAGGATTGGAGTTGTCCAAAGAATGCTGGAATATGATGGAGACATGGTGTGATGGTTGACTTTGTGTCAACTTGGGTGAGCCACTGTACTTAGATCAAACATGTTGCTGTGAAGGGATTTTGTAAATGAGGTTAACATTTAAATCAGTAGACTTTGAGTGGAACAGATTACCCTCCATAATATGGGTGGGCCTCATCCAATCAGTTGAAGATCTTAAGAAAAAGACTGACCTCCCTGAGAGAAGAGGGAATTCTGCCAGCAGACTACCTCCAGATTCAAATTACAACCCATCCCTGGATCTTCAGCCTGCCGGCTTACCTTGCTGATTTTGAAACCTCTCTCTCTCTCTCTCTCTCCACACGTGCACACACATACACAACCTGTTGGTTCTGACATAATAAAGAGGTAACCAGCGGTGGCAAGTGGAAGCTATTATGGAAGTCTAGAACCAGAGATGGCAGGCAAAAGCAAAGACATGTAAATTCCCCACCCCCTATATGAAAATCTTGAGAGAGATTCAGGAGGCGACAAAATTTCCTATCAAAATCAGGCTAGAGGCATGTGAAGCAGCTTCCGTGCAAGGAACATATCCACGCCAGGCACTGTGGGCAGGGAAGGATTTGCCCCAGGGCATGGGTGCTTACCCAGTCAATGGCAGGGTTGCAGGAGTAGGCTCCAGGCTAGCCTCCAGGAAGAACCCTCAGGAAAACACAGAACACAACACAGAACTGAACCACCGGGGTTACGAATGCCCCTGAGAACACCACTGGGGCTCTGCTTGCAGAATAAAGCCAAAACTACCAGTGTTGCTGCTGCAGCTGCAAAGACTCTAGAAACCAGACAACAGGGGAATAGGCACAGAATGTGGTTGCAGGGAGACGGTGTGTTTCCAGCTTTTGGGCCAGCGGGACGAGCAAGCAGCAGGTAGGAAAATGGATCTTCCTCACTCCAGCTTCCAAAACTCACACAAGTGCACCGAAAGGATGGCACCTGCCTCACACCCACAGCTCTTACCGTGACAGGGTCTGGGAAATGTGGTCTTGAGCTGTCCAACCTCTCCGGCTAGGAGGGTGGACTGGAGGTTGAGTGAGCCCCTCCACGGGATGCTCCCGGGAAATGTCCTGGGGCACATGGGAGGCTCTGGAAGTACATACACGGAGGAGTGAGGCCCACAGCGACAAGAGTCCTCTCTATGAGAACATGGCAATCAGAGACAGGGTGATAAGCCATGACTCAACCATGCCTGCCTTCCTAGGGGCGGCGCGTGCAAGAGCACAGCTGCTGGGAGCAAGAAAATGTTCTCTGCTCTCCTGCGAAAGATAGAGAGCATTAGCGGGAGATGGGGCATTTCACTCCAAATGCAGTTGAGATCATATCTTGGCTTTGTTCCCTGAATCCGCACAGTTATTTGTATTCCAGCATAAAATTCTAACTCCCAGGACCTGGTTAACAAAGGCGGCGCGCGACGCAGGCCCCCAGAGGCCAGCCAGATGGAAAGCCCAATGGAATTTCACTTTGAAGTGTTCTGTGTTATCTGACTCATTTGCAAAAGAAATGAGCTTTATGGGGTGTTCAAATGTTTCCAGACATAACCAGTTGCCCCCAAGCGAGAATAAAGTTATAATCTCTCCTTCACCTTGCGCACACGCAGGCGGGCATGGGCACAAATGTACACAGGCAGTTAGAATCAGATTTTGTCTCCTCCCCAGGCTCTGCAAGGGGTGAGCACGGGGAGGAATTGAAATAAAAACACCTCAGATCAAGAAATGATGGATTTGTTTTTCCCTCACTTTGACAGTAGAATCGGAATGATTGTATGGCTGGTCTAATGAATTACACACTCATTTGTCATCAGGATAATGCAAAATAGGTGACGGAATATGCTGAGACAGCCTCCAAGTCTGCGTGGTGTCAGGGACCAGCACAGATAGATTTGGGCTTAAATCTCAGCCCTGCTGATTTCCAGCTATCAGACCCTACAGAAGTGCCTTCTGCCCTCTGAGCCTCAGTTTCCTTTCCTGCGAAATGAGCATAAACATGTTGATCTCACAGTATGGTTAAGAGGAGGGCATGAAAGGGCTTCAGAAACCACAAAGGGCTGCTTGCACATTAAGATCCCTCCCTTTACACACCTAGTGGTCCTATTACCTCAAACCATGAATTCCTTCCATG
Organism: Potos flavus; assembly: GCA_028534135.1. Taxonomy (NCBI): domain Eukaryota; kingdom Metazoa; phylum Chordata; class Mammalia; order Carnivora; family Procyonidae; genus Potos; species Potos flavus. Next base: position 29,269,998 of record CM052892.1, read on the forward strand.
AATTCAATGAGCAATCCACCCCCGACCCCCTATGTCCTTGTTCGAGCTCTTCCCTCTGCTTAGAAAGCCTTCTCCTGCCTACTCCTCCACATCCTTGCCAATATTCCCTTTTGGGATGAGGGGGGTGCCCATTGACATTTTGGGAGGTAGGAAACGATGTGAGGCTTGGTTCTCTTCATTTCTCAGTAACTCAGCATCCCAGGGTCCCCAGAACATTAGAACCAAAGGGCCTTGGAGATAATCCAGTCCAACTCCTCACCAATGACAGAGGGAATAGAGGCCTTGAGTCAGCGAATGTCAGGGGTAACTGCAACAGTCTGATATGACTCGTGCTGCTAGGGTCAGTGTTGGTGTTCTCTGGCACTTTTGTGGGTTTCACAGAAATCTCCCCACCTGGGACCCTGCAATTACAATGTCTAGGACAAGATCAAGCTTGTCTCTATCCGGTAGCTTACATCTCCAGCTGATTCCAACTGACTCCAACTCTGAACCCTGGGCTGTCAGTGGTCCATCTCCCCCACATTATCTTTGTTGGGTCCATCAACCCTTCAAGGGGACTTTAGGGGCAAAGTCCTTATTAAGATGGCCCCAGGTCCAGTCTCCCCATGTGACCCATAGTAGGTCCATGAGAAAATGCATGCATCTTTGATCCCTTCTGTTGACAGAAATATGACTCATTCTCTATGCGGTCTTCTTTGTTCTGGCCCTTCAGGTGGATGGCCTTGGCCTCAGGCCTTTGAATTTTCTAGGAGTCAGTCATTATCAGTCCACTGCTCCCAGACTCTAAGGGATACACACATGGAGATGAGAGGGAAATATTCCCAGCCTCCCCCAGGTGAGGGGGGGAGAACATCTCAGAGAAATGTTCTCCCCCAGACTCTTCACTCTCAACCCTTTCATATAGTTGAGGTGGATATTGGGCTAAGGTGGTAAAATTCAGTTTCCAGATACTTCCTTAGCAAGACCTGTAGAGATGGTCTGGCTTCTCACTTGAGGATATGGGGGTTTTATTCCCAGATTTTGGGGCTTCAGCCAAAGTGAGAGAGAGTCCCTAGTACAAAGAATTTATTTTAACAATAAAAATTTAAATAGAAAAAAATTGGAAATAAAGATATATTCCATATAAGAAAATAAGAAAAATATTATATATCAAAAATTAGAGTTAATTATGTTGTCCAGAGAAAATTTCATCATATATTTTAAAAAGAAACAATAAAAATTAGTCATCTAAGCATTTAACTCAAGAAGTTAGGGAAAAAAACAGCAAAATAAACGTGTGAAAAATAGTAAGAAGAAAGCAATAAAGATTATAATAAAACTAAACACATTCAGCAACAAGAACCCAGTAGAGGGATTAATAAAACCATGAGCAGTTTCTTCCAAAAGTCCAATAAATTATACATACTTCAGGAAAGAGTAATCAAGATGAAAAACAGAAAACAGAAAATGTGGCATTAAAATTAAGAGCGGTGACAGAACCAGATACTGATGAGATTTTACAGTTATAAGACGATATTATGTATGTTTCTATGCTAAATATCTTTAAAACTGGGAGAAATTGATAACTTTATAAGAAAATATAAGCTGGCAAAGTTAACTGAAGAAAGAAAATAAAAAACTATGGAAGGAAACAACACAATTATCAAGGAGCCATTACCAAATAAGGCTAAGAGCTCACATTGTTTTATGAGCAAATTTCTCTAAACCTTTGAGAAATAAGTAATTCCCATGCTATTTAAACAGTTCCAGACCAAAGAAAAATATGTAAATCTTCCCAACTCCTTCTTACAAACCCAGCATATCCCTGATTCTCAAGCCTAATGGGAGTGTCACAATACAGAATGCTTGCCTACAGATTTCTTAAAATTCGCAATAAAGCAATAGCAAATAAGATTCAGAAGCATATTAAAGTGCTAATATGCCATGCCAAATAGGGTTTATTTCAAGCAGGTAAGAATGGTATGATATAAATCTATTGGTATGGTTCCTCATAATGTAAGGTTAAACAAGAAATGCCATATGATTATCTTGAAAATGCAACAAAAGAACACAATTCAACCTCTATTCCAAATTGTGAATACTCTAAGTAAACTTGGAATAGAAATATATTTCCTTAACTGAAAGGAGTATTTACTACTAAAAGCTGCTATCACACCCAGAATAAAATGTCAGACACATCCCTGTTGTGGGCAGGAACAAGACATGAATGCCTGTGATTACCACTCTCATTTAACAGAGGACAGCTGATTGATTCTAAACAAAGGGTATGAATAGCACAAAGAAGGAATCAAAGATAATATTTGCAGATGATATAATTTTCTAGCTTGAAAATCCAAAGTTATCAACTAAAAAATTCTACTACTATTCATTCTACATGAATGAGAATATTCAGTAAGGTGATCAGTTACAAAACAAAAAAATAAGAATCAATCACTCTCAATACATTAGCAATAAAATGGGAGAAAATCCAGAGGATAAAAAGAGCTCATTCACAATAGTAGCAAATATAATGATCCAGAAATTAAAGTAACAAGAAATTTATGTGACGAAGACTATAATGCTTTACTGAGACATATAAGGACAACCTGAATAAATGGAAAGGTACATCTACAGTTTCTGTCTATGGCCATACAGGCTGAACACTTCAAAACTCCAATATGAATGGCGCCCCCTGGGGTTGTGCAGTGTGGTGGCCTTGGACATATCATGTTCTTGGGTGGAAAGATTCAGTAGTGGGAAGTTATCAGTTTTCCCCAAATGAATTTGTAAATTTAATAAGATACCAGTTAAAATCCAGCAGGACATTTGACAACTTAGCAAAATGATTTTGAAGTTCATAAATGTGCAAGGATAGTCAAGAACATTTTGAAAAGAAATAGTAAATGAGGAGACTTACACTACCAGGCATTAAACATATTCCAAAGTCAGGGCGCACTGGTGGCTCAGTCAGTTAAGCATCCAACTTTTGATCTTAGCTCAGGTCTTGATCTCACGGTCATGAGTTCAAGCCTTGTGTTGGGCTTCACACTGGGCACGGAGCCTCTTAAAAAGAAAAAGAAAAACATATTCCTAAGTCACAGTAAAGAAAACAGGGCGGTACTAGTAAAGAAATTTGGTACATTCAGCTCAGCGGAACACAGTAGAGTCCACAAACAGATGCAAATTTAAGTGCCAACTTAGCATATGATAAAGGTAACCATTTAAACATGTATGTTGGGATTTGGGGAAATAGATCACACTAAAGTGGTGTCAGGACTACCAGCTAACCATTTAGAAAAATAGAAACTTTTTTTTTTTATAGCAGAGACCATAATAAATTGCATTTGTAGACTAGATCTAGATGGAAAACATGAAATGACAAAATACAGGTGGACATGTATATTTTCCTAGGGGTAGTTTAGGACTCTCGTTCAAGACAGTATCTTCATTAGCTTAGGGATGAACAAATCATCAGTCATTTTTGCTGTGTGTTAGGAAAAAACATACCAAACTCCTAAATATTCCTAATTTATAATTTTCCATACAAATGGAGCAAAAGTCTCATTGAATCTCTCATGAAAGAGCAGGTTATAAAGAGAAGTGTAACTTTATTTTAGAGGACCATATAGAACTTTTAAAACATCAGCTTCATTGGGGAATAATTTATTACAGTAAGTTAGCAATTTTATTTGTATGAGTTTTTAATTGAAATATTTATTGAGATGATCGTAGACTCATGTGTAGTTGTAACAACTATTACAGAGAAACTTTACCCAGTTTCCCCCCAATGGTAATAACTTATAACACTGCAGTACAACATCACAGCCTAGATATTAACATTGACAGCATCCACCGATCTTATTCACTTGTACTCATGTATATGTACATTTAGTTCTATACAATGCTATGCCATGTGTGGGTTGGTGTATATACCACCACAATAAAGATACTGAGCAGTTCCAACACCATGAAGATCCCCCATGTTGCCCTTATATAGCTACAGCCATATCTCCCCCTCCACACACACATAGTTTAATAAGTGTTGACAAATAAATACAGCCCTGTAATCATCTCCACAGTTAGAATAGAAAACATTTCTATCATCCCAAAAAGTTCTCTCTTGCCTTTTTGCAGTCAATTCCTTCCCCTCATTCCCCACCCTGTCAACCATTGAATCAGCTTTCTATTCCTGTAGTTTTACCTTTTCTAGAATTTCATAAATATGTAACCAGCATAATGTTTTGAGAGTCATCCATGTTGTTGAAAGTATCAGTAGTTCATTCCTTTTATTGCCACACAGTATCCTGTTGTATGGATATGTCACATTTTGTTTATCCCTCCATCTATCTAAAGACATGTGGGTTGTTTTCAGTTATTATTATGAACAAAGCCATGAATAGTCAAGTCTTCATCTGAGTGTTTTCATTTCTCTTGGGTGGATACCTAAGAGTGTGATTGCTGGATCATATGGTAAGCATATGTTTTATTTTGGATAGTTACTAAAGCTATAGTTTTCTTTCTTCAAAGTCCAATCTGGTATTAATAGCATCCCATGTGTTTTTGCATTTCAGATACTATATTTCTCATTTCTAGAAATTCCATTTGGATCTAAAATGTTTTAAACTTCCATTTCTTTCCTCATCATGGTCACATTCTCCTTTACCTTCTCAAACATATGGATCATGATAGCTATTTTAACGTTCTTTGCTAAATCCACTATTCTCTATCATTTCTTGGTTTGTTTTTAGTGATTAGTTTTCCATCTGGTGATGAGCCACATTTTCCTACTTCTTTGCTTGCTTGGTAATTTTTTATTAGATGCTGGACATTATAAATTTTACATTGTTGATTGCTGGATTTTGTTGTATTCCTTTAAATACCATTGGATTTTGTTCTGGAGCACAGACCAGTCAGATCCTTTTGAGACTTACAGAGATGCCTTTAGTCTAGGGTTAGTTTTACCTCACTATTAAGGCAATACCTCTTTGAAGATTCTATTCAATGCCTCATGTATAAGGATGTCTATCCACTCTGGCTGGTGGGAACATGAAGAATTCCCAGCCCCATGTGAGCTCCGGGAACTATACTGCCTACTCTTTGCCTGGAAACAGACATCTTCGCTTAGGACTTTAAAGCATAACATTAAAGGCAGAAACTGTTAAGGAAAAGAATTATAGATTTGACAACATAAAAATTTAAAGCCTCTCTCTTTGGTTTCCTCTTAAATTCACTTCAAGTCAGCTGTTGTTTCTCATTAATTTGAATGCCAGTTGGTAGAGGGAGAATATCAATGGGCCCTGGGTCTGAAGCCAGCTCTGCCACTCACCGTGCAACCACAGGGGAAATTCTCCTTTCTGGTCCTCGGTCTTCTGATCTGGAAAAGGGTGGGGTGCTCCCTGAGGCACTTCAGCCCCAATACCATGCCCCCTGGCCAGATAGTACCAGCTTCTTGCTCATTTCTCTGCCTCCATAATAACTGATGCTCAGGGCCTCCAGCTCCACCTCAAAGCAGCCTTCTTATTTCTATTTCCCTTTTTAAATATAATTTAGTTTTTATTTGATTTATGGACTTTGTCCCAGTCACTGAACTTCATTTGGCTTAGCCGGCTTATTGATTTTCAATAACGGTAGAGCAGAAGAATAAAGAGATGACAGCAGCACTTGGCTGCAGACCCAGGGCCGGCTGAGAGAGGCAGGAATTAATCATCTCCGGGGTGAGCACTCAGGCTGTCCCTGGCAAGACAGCGACCCAGGGAGCTTGGCCAGCATGGGACAGCACAGCAAGCCACACGGTGATTGTCTGCCTCTGATAACATGAGCACACCAGACTTCTCTGTCTGAGTTCTAATTCTAGCATTACCCGATGTGAGTCAATTAGCCATCCAGCGTCTTCATCTCCGTGGACGGGACACTTAAAGAGCTCCTGAGGCTAGCTAGAGGGAGGCTGCGCCATTTGAATCAACAGGGAGGAGAAGATGATTATGTACAAACGTGCCAACATTAAACAAATGAATGGAAAGATAAATAGATGGTGAAAGGTGAAGGGGATGCAGATGTGCCGGGTATGCTTGTTGATTTTGGCGTGGCTTCTCTTGGTTGCCTGCAGCAGCTGAAAACAGCAAGTCTGATCTATTTTTACTCCCCTAAAGAAATGGAAGGGAAAAAAAAAGGCTTTCTTTGTCTCTGGTCCTTTGCATATGCTGTTTTCTGCACAATGTTCCAGCCCTCTCTTTGTGTGGCCACTCCTGCTTCTCCCTCAGGTCTCAGCTTAGTTGCTGCCTCCCCTGGGAAGCCTTTCCTGATTCCTCCCCTCCCTGACTCTCTCAATCCCTTTCCTCATTCCCCCACCCCTGGCTGCCCCAACCCCATGCTCCCCCAGGTTCTGTGTTGACCCTGTTAGGACATTCACTACACTGTATTACAACAGTTAGATCGGCAGCGCCGTAGTTCACTGTTACAGCCATAGCAATGCTCTGTTTTCGTAACTTTAGCTCCTACTTAACTCTCAACTCTGTGAAGGCAGGGACTGTGCCTATTTATTCACCCAGTGTCCTGGTATATAAGAAATAATAAATATTTGCTGAATGAATGAAAGCTAAAAAGAATGATTTTCAAAGTTACACATTCAAAGCATATTTACTGACGGTTAATTATATACTAACATTGTGAGTAGGTGTTGAAATCCATTAATTCCAATAATTAATCCAATAATTAAGTAATTAAATCCAATAATTACTTAATCCTCTCTGCAACTCTTTAATTGTATGCATAATAAAACACTCAGAGAGGTAAGGTGACCAGACCAAGGTCACAGAGTCAATTACCCATCCTAGACTCTAGCTAGGCGCATTTAGAACCTGGGTCCCCTGATTTCTAATTCTAGTTCTGCCCCTTTCCCACCAGGGGAACTCAACTGGTTCCTTCTCTTCCAAGGACCCCGAAGTTTTCTCCTCTGTTTGATGAGTGGGTTGAACCAGACCAGTTCTTACCCTTCAAGAATTGATGAAAGCTATGAACTGTAACCCCAGCGAAATCCACCTATGCCCTAAAAAAATTACACACAATTTTATGGGTTCATAGACCCCATAAAACCTAGCCTCAGTCCTCAGATTAAGGACCCTGAGCTCACCGATCATGAAGACCTTGCCAGCCCTCTCATGATTCACCTATGAGTGAATCTATGATTCACCCACTGACGTTGGTTTTACGAAGTGGCAAAATTCTTCCATTCGTTTTTCAGTCTCAACCCCACATCTCCTCCCAACCGGCTGGCAGCAGTTCCTCCCTGCCGTGAGACCCCATTAGCCCCAAACCCCAAGGCCCTGTCAGACTGCAGCTGTCACACTGAGTCCCGGTCCTGATTTATTCTCCATGGTGTCTCTCTGGATGAGAAGTTGTGCGTAACAGCAGGACTCAGCCCCCGGTAGAAGAAATTGCGAAGTTCAATCCTTAACAAATAAAACCACTGCCGTTCAGTATTCCCATGGTTCATGAAAAATGTGATTTCCTTGCTGCAGCAAATGTGGAGGGCGGGAGATGTACCGACGCTCCCACTTCGGTCTATGGAAGGAACCGTAACAATATAAATCAGTGAGATAGATAACCTTCTCCTCTATTCATTACCTGGGCAGGCCAGAGCTAATGTGTTTGTTTTTTAAGTCTCCTGTTATCAGCCCTTCCCCCTCAAGGATAGCTGCACTATCCTTGTCTGAAATCCACAAGGAACACTATAGCAAAGAAACACCTTTCTGTTTCTGAAGAGTATACCAGTTCACCAGGATCCTGAATGCCAGGCCAACAATTTTACCATACAGGCCAGTGAGTCTTATCGAGGAGCATCTAGGATGGGGCAGACCCCTGGGGAAGGTGCTGGTAAGAGTGATGGCACTAGCTTTTTGGGTTAGAAAGATCATTTTGACTGTGCATGGGGATCCACTGGAGGGACTGGAAGAGATGGGGTACAGATGAGGTGTTGTGGGGAGAAGCCTGATGCAGTCAGAAGAGAGGTCTCCTCCGATACCTTTGCCTTCTCTTATTCCCACAGTGGCGATGGCACGATGTCCCTTAAAGCTGTATGCAGACAAGATACTCTGCCACCCTGAACGAGGGAGTGTCCAAGAGATGTAAGTGGAAACTGTGGGCTGGAGCTTATGGGAAGACTTTTTAGGGGCCCCTTTTGTCCTTTTTCACTTCTTCTTTCTTCCTATCTAGAATACAGATGGGATGGCTGGCACTACAGCTGCCTTCATGCAACCATGAGGGAAGGCCAAGAGAAGCACAGAGACATCAGCTCTGACATGCTGGAGCTGCTGAGTCAATGCCCGACGCTGTTTGCTTCTGGACTCATTATGTGAGAAAAATCCCTGTGGGACATCAAATGGAGAAGTTAAATAGAGAGGAAGATGGGTAAGTCTGGAGCTGGAGTGTCAAGGGCATATTACATGGGGTGGGTGAGATGATTCAGGGAGTATATAGATAAATGCTTGATTGATTGATTGACCGACTGATAAAAAAAGATTGTCCTGGAGAACACCAACCTTCAAGGAAGAGGCTGGAGAAAGGGACTGCAGAGAAGGAATAGCCAGAGAGAGAGAAGGCACCTGGAACCTGTGGGGTCTTGGGAACCAAGGGAGGACAGAGACTCTGGAAGTGGTGAGTGGTCAACAGTACATATGACAGAGGCTGACACCAGAGCAGGGGACTTGGTGGCCATCCTCACACGTCAACATCAATCTGTGCAAGGACCCCATTGTGTTCTCCAAGCCCTCCCTGTAAGACTATGGGCACCTTGAAGGCTGCCAGCTCCTAGGAGTCTGCATAGACAACAAGACAGTGAAAAGAGAATACTTCTTTCCCCGACGCCGTGACCAGGGGTTATTTTGGACATGATTACTGCATGTGTGTTTTCTCCCTGTTCCTAGCCTGTGTTCAGATGCACTTGATCTTGTTAGATTTGATTCTTCTTTCCTCAAAGGGCATGCAGCTAGGCATTCAATACCAGCTCTGCCTCATGCTCTGTGGACCTCAGGCGACTCACTCGACAAGTTGAAGCCAGAGCAGAGGCTAGAACTCAGGTCTTCTGATTACAAATCCACCAGTGGAACATTTCCTAGGTCTGGCTTTTAACAAATGCATTGGAGGTTGGCATGCTGCCGATGTTTTGCTGGCTCGGGGCAGGTACCGGGATATTTTTTGCAAACTGGGTATTCCATTATGTAGAAAAATATCTTTTTAGGGGGTAAAACATCTGGAGTTACATTGCATGAAAAGAAACTGAAGGCCAGGTTACACACTTAGCACAGAGTTCTCCCCGTTTTAATGATGCTCAAAGATTCGGAATGTTCGGCAAATCTGTTTGTTGTTGCTCCGACTTTCAGTGTTTCCCCTGGGGAGGCACTGCTAGTTTTTTCTGTCTTGTTTAACCCAGTAGGATTTCTAGGGAAGGATGTGTCTCCCCAAGCTTCAACAAGATCCTCACGAAAGCTCCAGATCTCACAGATTCTAAGTCACAAAAACAAGCTTCTAAAAATAGAGACTGCCTGGCAAGAATACGAGTCTTGTCCTACTCAACCCAACCCCACAGGCGGCTTTGTTTTGATACCAGGCCTGAAGGTGTTAGTATTTGGGGACTTCTGCTCGAGGGCATAACCTCGGTCAACAAATCTAGCAACGAGTAGAATACTGGACACAGAATAGGGATGTGATAAAAGGCAGAGGTTTGCAAGTCTCTAAAATCTTGGGCAGAGTGCCCAGAAATTTACAAAGTGCTAGGTCCTTGAGTCGGAATCCCAAACTCTAGTTCTGATTCTTCACTGATTGTCTGGATGCTCTTAGGAAGACTCTTCCCCTCTCTGGGCTTTAGTTTTTGCATCTATAAAATAAGAATGGTAAGTTCCAAAGTCTACCTACTTTGGAGAGTTGCTGTTGAAAGCTGTACAGGGAGTCCCTGGGTGGCTCAGTCGTTTAAGCATCTACTTTCGGCTCAGGTCAGGACCCCAGTGTCTTGGGACTGAGCCCCGCATTGGCTCCCTGCTCAGCGGGGAGCCTGCTTCTCTCTCTCCCTCTGCTGTTCCTCCTGCTTGCACGCTCTCTCTCTCTGTCAAATGAATAAATAAAATCTAAAAAAAAGAAAAAGAAAGAAAGCTGTACAGATGTGAAGCTTCAGCTCGTATAAAAAGACGGTCCCTTGGTGACGGGGCTCTGGTAAAGCACATCCAGACAGCTTGCGGTGCTCTGTGAGCAGCTCTGGAAGGCTCTTTCAGGCAGAAGCCTGTGTTTTCCTCCGGAAAGGACTTTTCTTATTGACGCTATTCATGGAGGCGCTCACAAGGACTGTGTGGGCCACTCCTCAGCACCTGACGTAAAATTGGGAAACAGACCCTTCCCTTGTCTCATCAATCCAAGACTGAGCCTCAGAAACCTGAGTGTGCAAGACAGATACTTTAGCCGTAGGGGCTACAACTGATGGCCTCTGTTTGGTGTCATTAAATCTGACAAGATAAGAAAATGGATTTGGTGATGGGCTTGTGTCCAGAGAAATTGACCTCATCTTCAATGTCACCCAGTCAGAACATTGCAGGCGCTTCTGTGAGCAGGGGGACAAACCAGTCTCTTGTGTTTAGAAAACATCTTGCACCTTGGGAACTTCTGACTCTTGTTTGTGAGTGTGTGCACATGTGTGTACATGTGTATACACATGAGTGTGCTTCTGTGCTGCTGTGCATTCGGGTCTATGTGCATGTTCACGAAGGGATGGGTGTGTGTGTACATGATTGTACCTGTGTGTGTGTCCATGCGCATGCACGAAGTTGTGTGTGTGTATCTGTGCACGTGAATGTGTGTGTGCCCAGGTGTGTATACTTTCTCTCACAAGGAGGGAGGTCTGTTCAATTGCACCAGGGCCAGGGGATGATTTAATAAGCCCTGAGTCTCCTTGTCCAACATGCTGAGCTATGGAAATGGCAAAGCCTTTCCAAACCTGAAAGACAGATTAGTTCATTTTCAGGTTTTGCCATGAATTGGTGGTTCCCAGGATGGCTAATGGCTCAGAGAGGCAGCATTTGCATCCAACAGTGTCAGAGTGGCTGTGGGATTAGTGGCTAGGGGGTGATTTAGGATAGCTATTTGGAAACATCTACCATTTTCCAATAATGCTTGAGAAATTGCCTCTCCTGAGAAATTTCACAAGGGCCTGGAATAGTGATGAAGGAGGCCAGGGAAAATGCAGATTCCTCTTGTCTGAGCAGCACAGCTGCAGGCCTCCAGAAAACCTGATATCCCAGATACCTCTAGGCAGACAGGCCGCATCGATTGCACTGTTGCCTGCCCTGATCTGTGCACGTGCTCGTCTCCCCGCACCTCCCCTGGGTCACCCCCCAACATCTATCTGATGAAATTAGTATTTGAAATACAATAAAGTGATTAGTTCACTTGACTGTGACAAACATATTTAATCTTCACCGATCGATAGTGTCAGAAAACCAGCACCATTAGTTAAATTATCCCCTGGACTCAGAGAAGCAAACAGCCTAATTGAAGAAGGTAAACACCAAGGCCTCCTTTTAGCCCAGGCACATCCCACCTCATGGGTTTGTAGGGGCTCTGATTTGAACTTTAGCCTTAACCTGATTTCTCTTCAGCCACCACTGTCTGGACCCACTCTGGGCCTCAGTTTACCCATCTGTCAGTACAGGGCAGAGACAGAGAGGAGAGACTCTGGAGCAACAATCTGTTCAAATCAGCACTGTTAACTAGCTGACCATGGATGAGTGACTTAACTTCTCTGTGCCTCAGTTTCTTCAACTCTCAAATGGGGATGTTGATACTAGCATGTTGTTCTTGGGAGAGGCAGGTGAAGGAGGTCTGGCCTGCGGTCTCCCCCTAGTCCCACAGTGCCACAGTCTGACCGCTTTGGCTCCTTCCCCCTCTCCACCTCAGTCTCCCCATCCGTAAAGCACAGGCTCCTGCAGCCCTAACGTTCCATAAACCTCAGAGTCTAACGTTCTTGTCGATGTACATGGGGGTTACTAGAAGTGAGCCAGGGCAGGAAGGCTAAGAGATCTCACAACCAAGGGACGATAACTTTGGGGCAACATAATAACATTCTGGGATATGGCAGGGTAGGGAATAGGGTCAGTAGCACAGAGAACCATGCTTTGTGGGTGCGAAATGAAATCAATTCCATTTTATTTCAGCCCGAGAAGCCTCAAAGGCCTGATATCTATAGTGGGTCTGCCTGGCCAAGGGAAGTAAATGTCTCACTCACTCACTCATCCCGTGTTTGTGAAGCATCATTTCTATGGCAGACCTTGTACTGGGAACCAGAGATACAGGGGACGACCAGCCCCAGCCTTTGTCCTTTGTCTCCAGGGACTGAGACACATGAACAACCACCTCCAGTATGATGTTGTATTAGTTTCCAATGACTGCTGTAACATGTCACCACAAACTTAGTGACTTAAAGCAAGACTAATATATTATGGTTCTGGAGGTCAAAAGTCTAACATGAGCCTCATTAGGCTAAAATCAAGGACTTAGGAGGACTGTGGCCCTTTCTGGAGACTGTAGGGGAGAATTCAATTATTTGCCTTTTTCAGCTTCTAGCTGCTGCCTGTATTCCTTGCCCCACCATCACTTGACCTTTACACCCATTATCACATACCTTTTCTGTCTCTCACATTCCTGTCTCCTTCTTATAAGGACTCATATGAGTAATCGGACCCACGTGGATAATCCAGGCCATTCTCCCCATCTCGATATCCTTAACTGATTTTAATCCCATCTGCAAAGTCCCTCTTGCCATGTAAGGTAATATATTCAAAGGTTTCAGGTTTATTCTACTTACTAAAGACATAAAAGTCCCAAAGCTGGAATAAAAAGATTAGGAGTCACTCTTCCCAGGAAGGTCTGAAGGTACCATTAGAAGTGGTCCTTGAAGTGTAAGGAGTGTTTGGGCTTCCGGAGCAGGAGGAAGATCGTTCTCGGCAATAGGAGCAAGGGCAGCAAAGGCTTGGAGGTGGCAGATGGTGTGGTATGTTTGGAGAACACGGTGGCAGGGAATGAGCCCTGAGGCAGGCGAGAGGCAGAGGGCAGCACGCGGAAGGCTTTGCATGCCAGGCTTCAGTGTGGGGAACCAGAGAAGGATTTTAGACAAGGAAGCAGGCAGCTCAGACTTGAATTTCAGAAAGGTCATTCTGGTTACAAAGGAAGTACTGATAGGAGGGGGTAAACTGAGATCAGGGACACCAGCAAGGAGGCTGCTACGGAGATTCTGAGACGATGAACTAAGAGATTGGTGGGGACAGAATTCTCAGCTGCAGGTATGATGTCAGCACGTGGCACTGACTGGAAAAAGAATGTGAAGGAAAGAAGGCTAAGACCACCCCCAGGACTCTGGCTGGGGTGACGGTGGACAGCAGAGCTAGAGCCCCTAACTAAGGAGACCTCTTGTCCCTAAGTGCTTTCTTCAGCACGGCCACGGTATCGGGGCGCTGTTAGCTGCACACGCGCATGCGTGTTTGTGCACCCACCTGCTGCAGCGCCCATGGTGACTGAGGCAGGGCCTGCCGCCCCGCTCCAGACCTGGCTGGTGCTCCCCCTGCAGAACGGAGCACCGATGCTCGGCTGGAACATTGCCTGGGCATTTCCGCATGCTGCAGACCCAGGCCGCCGCGCCCTCTGACGGGGGCATAATTTATTCTCTCTAGCACTGATTGTTGGAGGGAAATCCTCCTGTTTCCAATTACTCTGTGGGTCAGGCCGATAAAATGTTGGACTGAAGGTAATTTCCAATGAATAAAATGTGTTGGGTGTGGAGTGTTATTAAGAGAGAACAATGCCCTGAGTTGGGGCGCCTGGGTGGCTCAGTGGGTTAAAGCCTCTGCCTTCGGCTCAGGTCATGATCTCAGGGTCCTGGGATCCAGCCCTGCATCGGGCTCTCTGCTAAGCAGGGAGTCTGCTTCCCTCTCTCTCTGCCTGCCTCTCTGCCTACTTGTGATCTCTCTCTATGTCAAATAAATAAATAAAATTAAAAAAAAAGAGAGAGAGAGAGAAAACAATGCCCTGAGCAAACACTTCCTGCGAGGAAGCCTGCCATGAAAGGGACTCAGACCCCAGTCCTGCTCCGGTTCCTCAGGCTGGCAGATTTGCAGAGCTCAACTGGAAAGGACTGTGGGAGTCACCTTAGCTAGATCCCTCCCTTCAACCCATCCTGCAAGAAACAGGACAGCAGGGCAGTCAAGCTACAAACCGGGGAGTCTCACGACCCTGGCTTCTGTGTCCCAGCTTTCCCACTCATCAGCTAGGGACCTCAGCAGGACCTTCAGGATTCCCTGTCAACCTTACTCGCTCTACGGTATCAAGCGAAGCACTAAACCTTTGCCCTTGGCATTACTGGAGCCTCTCCTGGACACCACTTGGACTTAAAACTCCCTCCTTATAGAGATCCTATTCCCTTATAGGGGAAGGGGAAGAGCAATTAACACCTTTCCATTCCCTGGACGACTGGCCCTGCCCCCTGCCAATTACTGCATCAGGACCCACCTGCTCTTGAAAGGGGTGCCCAATTATCAGGAATAAGTGTGAAGGCGAGGCTGCTGCCCAGAGCCTCATTACCTGCCTCTTCATCAGCCTGTAGGGGAGGGAGAGCCCCAACCCCGCTCCCGCTAGAGCAGGAGGATCGAGGGAAGATGAGGATTTTCTGAGTGTTCATCCACCTGCAGGAAGGAAGGGCACTCACTCTGCACTGTCAAAGGAATGAGGCAGAGGCTTGTGGTTTTTTTTTTTAATTATATGTGCATGTTTCTAGCAGATAATGCATTTAGATATTTGCCTGTGTTTCTTCTGTCTTTTCTCTCTTGGTTCCAGGAAAGAACCTGGCCTTTACTCTCCATTAACTCTGGAAGAGCTGCTTGTAGGCATAGGTTCCCACTTGGCCTTTGTTTTCCAAAACTCTGAGTTGCTGGAGGGATTCACACAAGGGAGGCAGGGAGAGAGAGAGGGGTAGAGTGGGGCAGGAGAGAGAAACCTAAGCTGACTCTACACTCAGTGTAGAGCCCGACGTGGGGCTCAGTCTCACAACCCTGAGATCATGACCTGAGCTGAAACCAAGAATAGGACGCTTAACTGACTGTGCCACCCAGGCGCCCCTGATTCAGGTGTTTGAAAGAAGACCCAAGCTGAGAGGGATAGCAAAAGGATAAGCCATCCCTGGCTCTGGCTTGGGTGATTGGGTGCCTATACAAAAATGACTGGAAGGAAATTCACTAAATGTTCACAGAAGTTTTCCTTAGGTGTAGGAGTTGAGGGGGATTGGTATTCTGTTTTTTTGGTAACAGATCTTTTATAAATGTTCTCTAATAGGATGTTTTACTTCAGTAGTAAGAAAAAAACCCTAGAATTGATGTACCCCACCTTTAGTGGCCCCTCATTACCTGCAGGCTAAAAGTGAAAAACCCTGCGGCATAGTTTTCAAAGGTTTCCGGCTTCTGGAATCTCCCCTCCCTTTAAGCCATGTGTCCTCATGTGCTCTGCCTCCCCTCCCCTGGCCATTCATCCTTCAAGACTCGACGCAGAAATGCCCATCCCCGGGGAGCCATCTCCTTCTCACCCACTTTTACTATGTCTCTTATGATCCTGCAGTGTAGTGCCGGTGTCCATTTTCTGTATCCCCAGCCAGCCTAAGAGTGCCACAGGGCAGGGACCAAGTCTAATGAATTTCTGTCCCCAGCATCTGGCTCAGGCCTAGGCACACAGTTGGTGCTCAGTGAAAGAACCGTGGAGGAACTGTGGTCCTTCCCTCTTTGTATATGGGGCTCCTTCTCTCCCTGAGTGGGATGAGGTGGGCAATGTCCCCCAACATGTGCCTACAGGTGGTTAAGATCGGAGCGGGGACACATGACAGGCCAGCTCGTCTCTGGGGTATTGTCATCCCTGTTGCTCCCCGTGCTGATGGGAAGTTTTATGAATCAGGCTACAATGGCCTTCAGAGAAATTCTTCAGGTTCCTCAGAGATGGCCACTGTCACACACCAAGCCCTTGGCAGGCAATTCAGTTCCAAAGCACTCTGCTTCCCATCCACAGTTTTCCTTCTACTTGGACCCTCCTGCACCTAGCAATCCAGAAGGTGCGTATGCCCAAGGAAGGTGAGGTGGGGTGTGAGGACGACGGCGATGTATATGCCACACAGGCTCACTCAAAACAGCATGGAGAGAACTAGAATTGCAAGGAGCCCCTCCTACCCAGTGCACACCTCTTCTCCACAACTACCCACTCCTATAGATCTCTTCTGCACATGGCCTTACGGGAGACAATTCTTCATGGATTTCTCATGTTCCTGCATGTCTTACAAACAGAAACACTGTCAGCTTTCACTCCAGACTCTTTTCATGAGTGTTTGTATAGGAAACAGCCTTGGAAGATAGAGATCATTTCTCCTCTAGGGCAGTTTTGTTTGCTGTCCCATGAAATAAAGGTAATATTTCTCTCTGGGGCCAAGACAGATCTGTCTATGAGCCATTGTAAACTATTTGGAGTATCTAAACTCGGGGTTCCTCAGATTTAGCACACACCCGGTATGCATGTAATTATCCACCAAGGCGGCTCTGATCCCCCTGTGGGACTCGGGGAGGAAGGGAACTGATGTGAGCATGAAGCTCATGCCGCTTGCTATACCATGGGCAATAAAGTCTTTTGTCTCTGACCCAGGAGTCTCATGTCTTCTGCCGCCCTCCATGTAACTGTGGTAGGCTGGTTTGGTAGCTTTCAAGGAGGGGGAAATCTCAGATCCTCACAGTCCTTGACACGTTTACATTCAAAGGAAATATTGAATTTTATAAAATCAGTTTCCAGTTTTCTTGAAGTTTTATAAAACCAGGAATGAGGTTGGAATTTGTTGAACTGGGTGCCAGTCCTTTACATCCATCACCTCACAGCATCCTCCCTACACCCCTGTGAAGTGTGTGTGATAAGCCCCATCTTATAGAAGAAGAAGCTGAGGCTCAGATGGGTGATGGGATTGGCCCAGGATGGACTGAATTAGAAGCCCAATCTATTCTCATTCAGCCATGGTGCCTCTATCTCAGATCCCAGCAGTGAGAGAGCTCAGAGCAGCCTTGAAGTCTACCCTATGGCAAGAATCTAGGAAGCAATAGGTGTTTCTATGGCAACCAGCTTCCCAAGGTCCACATCAATGCAGCAAGCCTCAAGCCTGAACCTGACCCTAAGGTCCCTAGGCTGCAGTCTTGGAGGTTATTCCCAGGGAAATATTCTTCTGGTCTTTCCTTGGTGGAATCAAGTCAGAGAAAGGGAGACCTCAACCCTGGTAAACACTGGAGTTGAGAAGTACTATGTACATCCTCCTGAAATGGTTAGACATTGCAGTAAATACAAACTGAAGACCTAGCATGTACCAGACATTGTTCCAGGTAGTAGGTGTAGAGCAGTAAAGAGGACAGAAAATCTCTCTGCTTTCACAGTGCTTCATTTTTAAAAGATAAATATATAATTTAGTAGGGACTAGTCATAAGTGTTACCAGCAATAACAAACAAAACAAAAATAACAAACACAAAACAGGGTAAGGACATAGAGAGTGAAGAAGGGGTGATGGTGGAGGTCAAGAAAAGTTTCTCTGAAAAGAGGAGGTTTGAGCTGATATCTGATGAAAACAAGAAGTGAGCCAGATAAATATGTAAGGGAAGAGCACTCCAGATAGTGAGGACAACAAGTGCAAAGGTCCTGGGGCAGGAGTCTGCTAGCATAACTGAGGAACACTGAGCTGGCTGGGGGACTGAAAAGGAGTGACCGAGGGTGAGCCGGTTAGGAGACGAGGTGGGACTTGGGGATATGAGGATGGGCTCCCATTGACAGCAGGCAGAGTAGTGTTTATATTATGAAGCCTGTTGTTTTCCATTTTTGAGCTTGAATTTCCTTACCTGCTGCATGAAGCTAGTGACATCTTCCCTGATGAGATAATGTATCTAAAGCATGATGTCCTAGCTAATTATCATGGGTTTATTATTGTTTAATTTCAGTGTCTTCTCACTGTGCTCCTATTCTTGCACCAATAGAATTGGATGCTGTCAGTGCAGTGACTTTGGGCCTGTGAGCCGGGGCACCGGTGGGGTGGAGGGTTGAGCCTTTACCAGTAATTACTGCTCCTGGGAAGCCCTCTTGGCTCGGCTCCACACTCAGCGTGGCGAGGACGACAGCCACTTGTCAGAAACCTCCCAGAGAGACCACCTGGAAATGAGAGCAGCCCTGACCGGGGAGCTGTGCTGAAGGGGGGAAGGGAGTGCGGGCCCCTTTGTCATTAGGCAGCCAGAGCTGGAGGGATCGCTCCGATTTAAATTAAGGATTTAATGAGATGAGGCCAAATTAGATGCAATTAAAAAGACACTTTAGAGCTGGCAGACAACCAAGAGAGGCAGTAATGACTTTCCTAGAAGGGAATCCCACAGGCTGGGGGTGGGGAGGACCAGGAGGGCTTGGTTTTCTACTCCTGGAAACATCCAGGGTTGGGGGATGGGAGGATAAAATAGAATCAATTATTGAAAATGCTGGTGCCCAGTGAGGGCTGGATGGCCCTCAGATGTTGGCCCGGGAAGGGCCTTTGAGAGATTGCCAAGGCTTATGGTTTCCAAATGAGATTTTTAGTGCCTGCAAGGATCCAAAGAAGACCTTTACTAAATTCACCAAGCACTGTCCAAATATATATCCTAAATTATTTTAAATCTTGAAATAAAAATGTTGTGCATACTTTCAAATTTTAGTTCATGGGGGCTAGCCAACATGCTGCACAGTAAGATTCTATGTTACCCTCAGGATAAAGCTTCCATGGTGAGCCTGGGCTCCCATGTGGATTCTAAGCAGATGCATCGTTGCTTGGGAAGGTTGTTCACCTGTCTCACTATACTGCCCTCCTTGGGTAATTCAGGCCTGGACATGAGTCGCATGTCACATCGTCCTGGGTGATTCATGTACAGCACTCTATTAAATGTCCAGCACAGTTAGAGGCCTGTCTTGGGCACCGAAGATGGGCTGAGGAGTAACAGGGGAGTGGGTAAAAGTGCCAGAAATCTGATACTATTGTGTCAGACTATTGCTGGATGTAAGTTTAGGCCCCCTTTTCTTTTAAGCTTTTATTTATTCATTTGAGAGAGGGAGAGAGAGAGATAGCATAGCGGGGTACGGGAGGCAGAGAGAGAAGCAGACTCCCCATTGAGCAGGGAGTCCAATGTGGGGCTCGATCCCAGGACTCTGGGATCATGACCTGAGCTGAAGGCAGGTGCTTAACCAGCTGAGCCACCCAGGTGCCCCCTAGGCACTTCTTGTTTGATCTGTTAACTCAGTGAGCTCATATGGTCCCATGGTTACTCTGTTTACTATTCTAGATAATGTGTTTTGGATAAAAACAAATCCTAAAGTTTGGATTTAACATGCAAAACAAGACAAATTTGACTGTTTGGAAAGTTTGCGTGAAGAGCTGTCAGAGATGGGCACTGAGGTGTGAGATTTTCTTGAATGACAACCCTGGACACCCTTCAAGCTGCATTTGAAAAGTATTTTTCTACCAAACAATGAATATTTAAACTGAGAAACCTATTCATCATCTCTCTCCAAATTTAATACTGACTGTTTAAGGAATGAGAGCAGGGCTTAGGTATTATTAATAATTCAACCCTGAAACAAAATAATTGCCTATTATTCCTCTTGAAGTTCCTAGATCAATTTAATTGGAGAATGTTCTGAGATTGCAAGGTAAAGTGTTTTGAAAATCTGTTACTATTTGCAACTACTACTCACGGTGGAACAGGATTTTAATAATACAGTGAAACCAAATCTAAATGCTGAAATAAATTGGATATTGGTACAGATACCGGATTGCAACTATTATTTATAATGCCCGATTTCAAATTATTTGGGTTACTGAAATGGCCTCGTTATCCTCATTGGTTGACTTTATAATAAGTAGCGCTTATACATTAGAAATGAAACATAAATTTATAATAACGTCACTCTTGTCAGTTTTATGTAATGGTCTTCCACTGACAAATGTGTTTGAATATTACTGCTGAAACGGTTGGAAACCGCTAACCTAATCCAACCCCGTGGTGGTACAATTGAGAAACAGGCCCCAGAGAGGAGCAGAGGCTTGTTCACGCAGGACCACAGAGTCAGTAGCAGGGCTGGGTTTAGAAGGGGGATCCCCTGACCTCCAGCTATAAAGAGGCCCAGCTCCGCCTCTGGCCTCCACATGGTCTACCCTCTTCTCTCTCAGCGGAACCCTCTCCCATCCATCCCTCTCCACAGAGTGCTAAGCTGTGGCTAAGTTCCCTCCTTTAGATCCTGGGGTGGATTAGAACAGCACTTTCAAACCCTTCTTTCTGGAGCCACCATGTCACATGGAGGAGTCTGGTGGCCCACTGTCTGGGAAAGGGGAGACTGAGCAAGCAAAGCGCCAGCCCCCAGCCCCACTTCAAACAAAGACAGTGAGTGGAACATAGCGTAGTGCTTGAGCACAGAGGGCTCTGACACTGGGATGCCTGGTTCAAAGCCCACCTGCCCCTCTAACTGAAGTAAACCAGGCATGGCAATATTGTCCACCCAGTAGGGATGTTGGGAGAACTTAGGGAATCAATCCATGTAAGGCACATAGAAACCAGCCGATCACTCTTAGCCATTATTAACTGTTTTATAATAAGGCATTGATGTAAGATGTTCTTTTATCTAAAGGACTTGGCTGCTAAGGAATGTAGGGCAAAAAACTGGCTTAGAATATAAATCTAAAACTTTTACCCTGGTGTTTGTAGTCTTCAGCCTTTCCCACCCCTCTTCGCCTGCCTTCCTATGTCTTCTCACTGCCCTCCTATGTCTTTTCACTGCCCCCAAGGTATGCCCCCCACTCAGACCTCCGAGCTTTTGCAAATGCCACTCCCCTCGCACACGCCTCATCTTGCAAGGCCTACCCATTATGCCACCAACTTTCCAGAACCCATCCACGGTAGTGGACCTCAATAGTGGCAACTCCAGAATTTCTACAGGATGGGTTAATGGCAGCTCTGGATTGTGCCATGGGGGCTGATGTCTGTGCCACACAGTGTAGCTTTGACCTCATCCTACCAGGTGCTCTGGAGTGTAAGGCACGCCTCTGGGTTGTCCTGTCCCGAGACCAGAGAACTGGGCACCTGCCAGTCATTAGCTAAGGGGAAGCTAAATTCCCAGACACTTCAGTCTGCCTGCACGTTTGGGAAGAATTTTCTGGTACCCTGGGGCAGGCCACTGGAGGGGAGTCACTGGTGTAGACCCCTGGAAGCAAAAGAACATAGGAGACAGGGGAGGAGGGCAATACACAGACTGGTAAAGGGCCTCTGAGGGGCACTGGGTGGAGACCCTCCAGCCTCCACCTCAGATACTATACCATTCTCTGTATTAAGGAGCTCACAGAGGGGAAAATGCATATGCCAACAGGTAAATTCAGATTCATAGGTGATCTGGGGCGATTAATTGCCTCCACTTTTCGGAAGATCACCTGCAAAGTGGGGAATTATAAACTAGGAACTGAAGAGTGCTTTGCACTGGAAGGGACTGAGTTTGCATTATCAAGCCTGATTAGCATCTCTCACTCCTACTCCCAAGTTGGGGGTATCTGTGCTGTTGCCCCAGGATGGTTAAGACAACGTAGGAATCACAGGGCTCTGGCTCCCCACAGACTAATTGCAAGCCCAGGATATCAAAATGGACTGATTTCCCCAGGGACACAGACATGTTTTCCTAATTCTGACATTCTCCTTTCATCCTACATCTCTGACAGAGCCGAGATGTTAATCAAGTCATTTCCTGTGCATACCCACACTCCCTCCTTTGGTTTTCAGGGCAGTGGAGATGGACACTGGGGAGGAACAGGGGATAGGGCTGTGAGAGGACTGCCGCTAGGTGACAAAACTGAGAATCTGTGGAGAGGGAGTTTGATCTTCCCAGCTGATCCTGAAACCCAATCCTAATCCTGTGGAAAACTCACGGACTGCCAGAGCTGAAGGGCCGTTGGGCTCCAAGCCATGGCTTCCGAACGGTACTCCTCCAACCCAACATGGCATGAAGAAGCCACCAAGGTCCCCAGGAGGGAAGGGACTAGCAACCTGCCCCAGTCTTGAGTATGGCCTTCCACATTAGGAGCCATCTGAAAAGCTATCTGCTACTGGTAAAGAGTCCCAGATACACTGACCTGGGGAAGCCATTCCTCTTAAGCTACAGAGGCCCCTGGACAGAGGGCAGGGGAGAGTCCAGTGAGCTGGGCAAGAGCCTGGCCTGGACCCAGAGCTCCTGATTCCTAGTTTAATTTCCTCTCCTTCACTGGCCCCCATGGCTCCTCACCTCCAACTACCTCTCACCAAATCCGAAATTCAGAGCATGAGGCCTGAAAGGGGCCCAACAGGTGATTCACTGCACACCTCCTCCTGCCATCAGATGCCTGGCTGCTCTCACAGCAAAGGCTCAGCCAGGCTTAACTTGGACCCACCCAGCCACGGTGAGTTCACTGCCTCTTGTGGTGGTCCGTCTTGTCTTTGCACAGCTCTGTTACAAAAGTCTTCCTCCTATTGTTCCCCAAACTGCCTGCTGCTCAACTTCCTCCGTCTGCCTCTGGGGCCCCATGAGGCACAACTGTTCCCCTCTCCTGGAATAGAGCCCTTGAGATGACAATAGTGGCAACCGAAACCTTACTCTTTAAAAAAGATTTCTACTAGCCCTTCCCACTCAACTGCCACCTTGTGGGCTGTTCGTACTAACCACCAAAATTCTTCACTGCTTTCCTATTCACATAATATTTTCACCTTCATTATGGCTCTTGTTTCTCATGAGAACACTGTCCAATATGCACGGTGAGAATCCTATCAGTCCATTTAGCAGCAGCAACCGATAGATGTGCCAGGATTTGCTCAAGATCCCATGGCACAGCTGGACTCCAGAGTTTTCCATTTTCCTTAGGAGAATGCTTGGGTGCTGTGTCTCGGTAACTGTGGGGCTCTCATTCTCTCGTCTAGCAGGCGTCCCTGGTGCTTCCCTTAAGGGCCTGTCCAACCTTGCAAGCCCCCTAATTGGAGTGACATTGAAAAGAGTGTCTGGCTCCTGTGGCTGTGATATTTAAATCATCTGAGCCCTATGTGAGCGGGTAGGGAGGTGACTATATGGCTCTGATCGCGTGGGACCCGGAGTCTGTGAGTACCCATTCTCCTTCCTTAATCATGTGGGCCCCAGTGGTTAAATTCCATGTGGAGAGCTGGGCCTCTCATGTCTGACCTTCAAATATAGGGCAGCTCTGGCCGGCGGGAGGCAGCTGGAGCCGCTTACTCGTAATGCCAGCTGACTCATTTTTTTTCATTTGTTCAGCCAATTGGTGGGTGAATTAATTAAGTGATACGGCCAGAATGAACAGCTACAGGCTTCACTGTGCCAGCCTTAGCATCCTCCTGTTTTGGACCCTTTAGATGGATGCAGGGAATGGGGGAAGCAATGGCTTGGGACTTAGGATGAACTGGGTTTGAATCGCAGTTCTGAGAAAGCAGCTTGGTTGTATGGTTTTGGACAAGTCCCTTCCCTGACACGAGCTTCAGTTTGCTGGTCTTTATGGTGAAAGGATTGGACTCAAGAGGGCACTTTTTCAGGGTGCTGCTCTTCAGAGCCTTGTGCAAGAATGAGCTAGATACATGATAAACACAGATACAGAGGTGATGGCCTGAGAGCTACATCTGTTCCATGGATGTGTTTTATTTAATGAGCATACTACTACGCAGGAATATGTTTTTACTTTGAATGTGTTGAAATGGGAAGTACATGTTTTAGTTTGGCCCCATCCCCACCATTCCCTACTTCCCTATACCTCGTCCCTTTTGGGGACCAGTCTGGTCTCTGAAGACAATTGAGTGTGCAGACCCCGGGGCTGGTTGAATCATTTTCTATGGACAGGATAATAACAGGGAAGATAATAATAGCCACTCTTGTTTTATGCTTCCATTTTTTCCATCCATTGAAGTGTTTGGTGTGATGCTAGAGTCTCCAGGCAATTTCACAAAGTCTCCAGTTCCTTATTCTCCATCCACATAGAATTGTGGTGAGGCTCAAGTTGGCCCTGTGGGGTAGGGATTAAATGTATTCTTCTACAAGCTGCTTGCCAGTGTGATTGCATTTTAGAGATGAAAGCTAAATTCACCTTAGTGGATGACTGTTTTGTTTGCAAAAACACACTATCGGATCTTTGTTAT
This sequence comes from Potos flavus, assembly GCA_028534135.1. NCBI lineage: Eukaryota > Metazoa > Chordata > Mammalia > Carnivora > Procyonidae > Potos > Potos flavus. The sequence continues at coordinate 29,294,232 of CM052892.1, forward strand.
CTAAAGGCAAGGCCCAGGGCTTGGTTTTGGGGAGTGGGGGACGGTGGTAAAGGTTGTGATGGATGAATGGAAACAAAACTGCTTCACGTAATAAAGTAAAATTAGGTCATACTTTGGTAGAGAGTTTATAAAGTTAACTGGTTCCAGATTTCTTGAAAGCTCAAAAACAAGACTTGGCGGGGGGTGGTGATGGGGGCTTAAGACATGGGAGAGAAGGCATAAGAAAAGGCTTTTGTCCTCAAACAGGCTCGAACCTGAGCAGCATGGACCAAGGGAGATAGAGTCAGTCAGTAATTCTCAAAAATGTTAAATTGACAAATGTCAACACACTGTATCAGGAATCACCAAATTATGGGCTGTGGGTGAAATCCAGCCCACTGCTCATTGTTTTACTGCCTACAAGGTAAAAATGGCTTTTATATTTTTGAATCGTTGGGGAAAAAATCAGAATATTTTGTGACGTGTGAAAATGATATAAAATTTTATTTTCAGTGTCCGTAAAGATTTCTTGGAACACAGCCACACTCATTTGTTTACATATTGTTTACAGCTGATTCTACACTACAATCACACACTCCAGTAACCATGACAGAGACTGTGCGCTGCTACCCAGTGTACAATCACCTCCGCAAATGTGCTTAGAGCCCTTGGAGAAGGAATGGGGGACTCATCACCCTAGAAACTTGCTATTGTGTTTTGGGATCATTCCTCCCAAGAGCCTCCTCTTCTGTCACCGGGTTCCAGGTATGAAAACTGGCTCAGGTCTATGAGCTGAGAAATATGCATGCTTTTTATTGGAGCAGCCGTCCATCCTTGGCCTCTTGCTCCTCTGTTCTTATCTTCTGACTGTAGATTTCAAGCAGCGCCCTGGTTGGCTGACTGTCTATTTTGCCCCAGGAATGCCAACTTTGCTCAGGCTGCTATAAGAAGATGCTGTAGGCTGGGTGACTTAAACAATAGATGTTTATTTCTCATAGGTCTGGGGTGGAAAGTCCAAGATCAAGGTGCCAGCTGGTTTGGTTCCTGATGAGAGCCTTCTTCCTGTCTTACAGATAGCTGTCTTCTTGTTGTATTGTCACACATTTGGGGGCAGGAGGAGGAAGGGAGCTGCTCTACTCTCTTCCTCTTCTGGTGAGGACACAGATCTCATCATGGAGGCTTCACCCTCTTGACTTTATCTAAACCTCATTACCTCCCAAAGGCCCCACATCCTCATACCATCACTTTGGGAGTATAGGTTTCAACATGTGAATTTGGGGAGAAAACAAACAAAGTCCATAAAAGACGCACTGCTCTATTAACATATCCACAACTTACAGAGGGTCAATCCCACTTAGCTGCTTCTTCAACTTGGCTGATTGTTACCCTATTGGGGCCCTTTCTCCAATGGCGTGATGTTGGGGGGAGGGGATAGCGCAGCCACCTGGCCTCTGTTACTTCAGGGCCCATGGTCCCCGTGGCTGTCTACAAACCAGGGCTTGTGTCCACCTTTCCTACTATTAGCTCTGGCTGGCAGAGGAGAGCCACCACCCTACTTATCAGCATAAACCTGATGGTTTGATGAATGCCAAGTCCTTGGGTCTCCCATGGAATGTAGTCCTCTAGTGGGTCTTCTGGCCTCACATGAGATATCCATTCAAGCATGCCCACCTCCCTGAGCCTTCTTATTCCTCCTCTACCATCTCCCAGGGCACCACAGGCATTTCCACCTTGGTCAGGATGGCCACCACTATTGCAAGGCATTTTTCTTAATAATGATTTTATTTGAGAGAAAGCGAGAGAGTGAGGGAGGAGGGGCAGAGGGAGATGGAGAGGGAGTCTTAAGCTGACTTCACACTGAGCGCAGAGCCTGAGGTGGGGCTTGATCTCATGACGCCGAGATCATGACTTTGAGATCACAACTTGAGCTAAAATCAAGAATTGGACACTTGACTGTGCCACCCAGTTGCCCCTATTGCCAAACTTTTAAGAGCTGTCCCAGCAGTGAGTTTGCCTCAAACCCTGGAGTCCTTGCCAGAGTGTGAAATCTTAGTATCCTGAAAAAGTGTCCCCAAGTCAACAAATTCCCTCTTATTCAGTCTCATGTTCCAGCCTCCTTGTCAAGCACCCTCAAAATGCAATCCCAGTGCTACTCCCCTGGCTCCCCCTGGAATGTGCTAGCTAATTTTTCTACTTCCTCCTTGCAACTCACCATGTCCCAGAAGAAGTTATGCTGGGATTAACCCTAGTTTTTTTTTTTTTTTTTAAAGATTTTTATTTATTTGACAGAGAGAGAGGGATCACAAGTAGGCAGAGAGGCAGGCAGAGAGAGAAGGGAAGCAGACTCCCTGCTGAGCAAAGAGCCCGACGTGGGGCTCAATCCCAGGACCCTGAGATCATGACCCGAGCTGAAGGCAGAGGCTTTAACCCACTGAGCCACCCAGGCGCCCTGGGATTAACCCTAGTTATCAACATGGCAGCCAGCTGACAAAGTGTGGGTAGCTCCTGAGGACAGGGCTCCTGTTTCCTCGGGGTCAGGAGTAGAGAGTAAAAGCCTACCTGAAAGGAAGAAATGCTAGCTCCTACTACAGAGGAGCCGGCCACCTCTGTAAGCTCTGGAAGTTCAGGTATGTCAACAGTCAAAACTCTTGGGGACATCACCCAGAAGTCTCCACCCATGTTTCAAAGTCTGAGGTTTTCTTAGCCAGGACCTTTAGCACAACAGACTGAACTTGGCTGAGCATTTAAACATCTATTGCCCTCCACAACTCTATCAAGTCCTGACTGCTTTCATTGCAGAGATAAGAATTTCTTTGTAATTTACCAAGGAGAGCTCTGGCTCTCACACTTAACCTTTAACTGTTGTTAACTGTCCTCAGTTTCCTATTATCTCTGTGCAGGTCCCCAAGTCACGTCTTGTGAAATATTCAGTGGTTGGGCTACCACCTTGGGCCAAGGACTATCAGAGCCCCAAATGCCACTTGGGATGGGTCCTCCTTGACACAGCCAGCCAGTGAGTGAGCCAGGCTCCAAATCCCATCATCTTACTGCCTGTTTTCTCATATCCCACCTCTGTTAGTTCAAGTCTTCTAAGAAGTAGATACCAGCAAAGGATTCAATATGCAAGGGAATTATTAGAAGAAACACCTAAGAAGGACAAAAGGGGATGGAGTAGAGAGTAGGCAGAGGCTGCAGACTGTGATGCAGGCCTGCCACCTATGGAAGGAGAGAGGGAAGGAGGATTGTCAGGAAAGAAGAGTGTCAGATTCCAATGCAGTTCTGAGAAGGTCTTGGCCAGTACCACGGGGAGCTCCCAAGCAAAGATTAGAGGTGTCCCATGATGGGAAGAAAGGGGCCAACACCAGTATCCCTCGTGGTTTCAATCAGTGGCTAGAAAGAGCCCTGGGGAAGTGTGGCCTCAGCATGATCGCCATGATGGACACAAAGATGGGGCAATGGAGACTGTCAATCACCTGTGCCCTCTCAGAAAGTTCTCTTAAAGGAACCTCCATGGCTACCACTACATTTCCATTGGCTTGTCCCACCTTCAATGCAATGCCACAAAAATTTGTTTACTGACCATAGAGCCAGATAAAGGCATGGGGTCAGACAGAATCCAATGGAGCATTATTTTAAAATTTCTTACAAGTGCTATCCCTGTCAGAAAGGAAAAGGGAAAAAATAGGGAATTCATTTAGGTATTGAATAAACTGATTCACTGGATGAAAGTAGATGCAACATGGTTGGTGGGAGTGGGGTGTGTGTGTTACAGACTCGGATCAGACAAATAATTTAGGTAATGGTATAACTTGCACCTAAGGGACCTGGGTTATGAGTACAACTCCATTTGAACAGTATGGGCTTGGAATCTCCTGGTGTCACATTAAAAAGTACGTAAGAGGTATCACCCAGGACGATTATGTTTCTAAGTCTCCAGTGCCATCCACAACCTCTGGACAAAAAGCAATAGCTTTCTTCCAAGATGGTAACTAGAGCATGGCCATGAATGAGTGGCCAGAAATCTCAGCTCGATTACAATAAGTATTCCTGCAGTGGAGACCTCAATTCTCTTGGGATGAGAAAGCAGTTCCCTTTGTGAAAAGGAGTCTTTTTAGCCTCTGGAAGGTTCAATTAAATACAGAAAGAATGAAGTCCATTAAACCCATAATATTAATACATTTGTATTTAAATTTAGGAATGATCTGTACATATTTGGTATTTGCCGAGTTTGTGATTTGTTAAGAGAATTTGGCATATCTGAGATTACACTGTAAGCATGTAATTGAGTAATTGATTGTAGACTTGAGATTTTAAATTAAAAGTTGTAAGAGAATTTTGATTAGTTTTTAAAACAGTATTGGAAGGTCTATGAGAAGCTGAGACTCACCATATTTAGGATTTTGACTTATTAAATTCACAAGAGTAATTTAGGTGCTTGGAAAGGTTTTGCTTGTTAGATCAGGCACACGAAGTGCTCTGAGTGAAGAAAGGATGTATCAAGTTTATGAACACACTTCAAGAAGCTTAAAGGGATTGAATAAAATAAATAGTAAATGAGACGGTTTAAGGGAATTTGGATTTACAAGGAGGACAAAGTTTGAAATTAAACTTAAAGGCTTAGGTTTTAAGATTTGTCATTTTTCTGCATCAAAAAAAAAATTATCCTGGTCATCAAGAACTCCTTCTGACACTATATCTAAAAGGAATCCATCATTGTTCTCCACCCCAAGCTGTTCCTGAGTGGTGAACAGCACTACCATGCACTCAGATGCCCGGATGAGGGTCCTGGGAGCACCTTGCCCTTCCTTCCTTCCTCTGCACATCTAAATAGCTCCCTGTTACTTATCCCTCCTTCAGGGCATGGGATCTACCCTCCTGTTTCCCCCTACCCCTCAGGCTTCACTCCCCCAGGTTACTCATCTGCCTCAGGGGCCTTCCTGCCTCTGGTGCCCTCTCCTCTTTCTTTTCTTTTGAGAATAGCAAAGACACTGCGAAGAGAAGTAGGGAGACCCAGCCTCCCTGGCTCTGGCTGCCTTTACATCTGCTGCCCCCTTGGCAGCCCCAGAAGTCTGTAGAGAGACAGTCTCTGAGCGTCCTGCCCCTGGATAGCAGATGGTCCTTCCAGATCTGAGTTACAGCTTCCTGTCTAAAATGGCAGTATGTCTCCATGAGCCCAGTTATTGAAGACTACTGTTGATGGTCACTAGCTAGGATGTGTGTTAGGAGAGGTGCAGCCTCCTCTCTACCCATCTGCTTCTGCTGCACCTCTGAGTTGGGGGAAAAGCCCTGGAGAGGTTAGAGGGTGACAGCAGCCACCTTCTCTGGGCCTTCCTGCTGCTGATCACTTTCTTCTAAGGATCCTGTCATCTGACCTAACTCTGAACTCTTGGAAGGCAGAGCCCTATTCCTGCCTCCCTTAAGGCAGAGATGGGCATTGACTGGAGGCCAAAGCAGCAAGGAAAGGACTTTACCTTTGTAGCAAAAGCACGGGAGCACAGCAGGAGCCCAAGTCCAGCTCCACCTTGGGCTTTCTTTGTGAGCCTGAATAAACCATCTCCCTCTCTGGACCTGGTTTCCCTGTCTCCCTATAAAGTGCTGGAGACCCCTTTACCTAGCAAAATCACTTCTAGGTGTTTGTCTGAAGAATATACTCTCACAGGTACACAAAGAGACCCGAATAATGGCAACCTTGCTAGTAACAGTGAACAATGTCCATCCCAATGTCAACCAACAGAAGCATCCTTGAATAAATCACAGTACACACAGAGACTGTGTCTGTCAGGGTGCAGTCAAAAAGTAAAACTTGCTCCACAGTCATTTTCCTCCCACAACATCTATTATGAAAATTTTGAAATATATAGGAAAATTGAAAAAGTGTAAAGCAAGAGGAGCCTGGATGGCTCAGTCAGTTCAGCATCCAATTTTTGATTTTGGCTCAGGTCATGATCTCAGGGTTGTGAGACTGAGCCCTGAGTTGGGCTCTGTGCTTGGCGGGGAGTCTGCTTGCAATTCTCTCCCTCTCCCTCTGCCACTCCTCTACCCCACTCACACGTGTGCTCTCTCTCTAAAATAAATAAATTTTTAAAAAGATCTTTTAAAAAATTGTAAAGCGAATACCCATATACCCACTAAAATGAATATTTGGCCTTAGTTGCTTTATCATATATATCTATCCCTCTATCCATCTGTCTATCCATCTTATTTTTTGATGTATTTCAAAATAAGGTGCAAACAGCAATATGCTTTACCCAGAGATACTTCAACATGTATATCATTAACTAAAGTTCCATATTTGTTTACAGATTTTCTAAGGTAAATTTTCATGTAATCAGATACACAAATCTTAAGTCTTCTATTCAATGGGTTTTGCCAAATTCATCCACCTGTGAAATCCAAACCCCCATCAAGATATACAATATTAACATAACAGATACCTACATTCCAAAAACTTCCAGGCTCCCCATGCTAATTGATAGGACTAAAATTGCTTTTTATTTCCCACCCCCCCACCCCAGTCAGTCCCCACTGCCCCCCCTGCAAACACTGTTCTGATTTTTTTCCAGTAGACCTTAGTTTGCCTGTTCTAGAACATTCTATAAATTGAGTCCTGCTGGGCAAACTCTCTTTTCAGCCTAATGTTTTCAAGACCCAACCATGTTACTCATTGTGGTCTGTTTCTTCTTTTTGTCGAGTAGTATTCTATTTATGATATGGATAATCCACTGTTTGCATGTCCACTATCCTGCGGATGAACATTTGGGATATTTCTAGTTTTTGTTTATTTGTGAACAAAGCTACTATGAATTTTTAAAAATATTTATTTGTTTACTTGAGAGAGAGCATGAGCAGGAGGGGCAGAAGGAGAGGGAGAGAGAATCTCAAGCAGACTCCACGCTGAGTGCAGAGCCTGAAGTGGAGCTTGATCTCACAACCCTGAGATCATGATGTGAACTGAAACCAAGAGTCAGATGCTCAACTAATTGCACCACCCAGGTGCCCCTGCTATGAATTTTTTTAAAACAAGTCTTTTTGGGGCACCTGGGTGGCTCAGTCGTTGGGTCTGCCTTCGGCTCAAGTCATGATCCCAGGGTCCTGGGATTGAGCCCCGCATTGGGTTCCCTGCTCAGCGGAAAGCCTGCCTCTCCCAATCCCCCTGCTTGTGTTCCCTCTCTCGCTGTGTCTCTCTCTGTCAAATAAATAAATAAAATCTTTTAAAAAATAAAAAAAAATAAAACAAGTCTTTTTGAGGTCTATGTTTTCATTTGTCTTGGGTGAATACCTAAGACTGGAATTGCTAGTTTATAGGGTAGGTTAATGTTCAGATTTATAAGAAAGACCCAGGGCACTGCTTGTGCCCAGACTCCACCATAATCAGGCCTGTGTCCCTTCCCATCCTTTGTCCCATTGCAGATGCCAGCCTGCTGATGCCATCACCCTCCCTTCATGGCGAATTTTCTCTTAGGGGACCTCCTCCCGATTCATCCTTGTCATCTGGCCTTGGTCTGGACCTCTCCAAGTATGCTTCAGTGATTGTAACACTCAAGGGGAAAGGGCTAGGTCTGTATCTCTTTTGTTCCAGGAGCCCCAGCTTCCTTACAAATGTCCCAATCTCTCTCCCAGGAACCTCCAGGCTCCCCTTGTTAACAGATAGAACCCAAATCAGGCACTAACATTGGCCTCTAAGCTGATTCTAGGCCCCCAAGGAGCCCAAATGTTCCATTAGTAGGGCTAACTACCCATGGCCACCAGATTGCATTCCTCTCAGACCCATTCAGAACCAACTCCCTGGCCCTATCTCCCTATGATGACTGCAAGGGGTCACCAAGACATCACCAGTGCTCTCCAGGTTGGTGAGGGTCAGCGTTCACCTGAGCACATTATAGCACGGACATCAAACACAGACACCCAGATTCCAGTCCTGACTCTGTTCTCCTCCAGGCATTTCTTATTGCATCTATAATTATTTTATTATTGAGAAATTTCAAATACATCGTAAAACAGAGAGAAGAGCTCTCTGAGCTGAGCTGAGCTCCTTGTCTTCTAGACAACCTGAGTTTCGTGCCCTGGATGAAATACCCTGGTCTGAGCCTTAGGTTTCTCCTCTGTAAAGAGCCATGGGCAAGCCACTGGGGGGTGGGGAAACCCAGCTGAAAAGAAGCCCCTCCCATCACTGAGGGTCTTGCGATCACCGTTGAATTTGTGCCAGATTCCCAGTCATCATCTATAATCCTCACTTGGGCTTTGGGAGGAGGGTGGCCACTCAGGAATTATGAACCTTCTTTACAGAGGAGTAAACTGAGGCTGCAAGCACGGGATCTACCTGTCACATCCCCAGGCAAGAACTCTCTATGTGCTTGTCCAGCCGTTGAACACAGTAATTCATGGTGAATTCTCCCCTGTGGAGGGGGGTGAGGCCTGATGGCTAAAAGCCTGGGCTTGGGAGCCAGACTGCCTGGGTTCCCATCCTGATTTAGTACTTAATGTTAGGCAAGTTACCTAACCTCATTGTGCTTCGATTTCTTCATCTGTAAATGAGTATTCTGAGAGGCCTTATACTGTTAATAATGAAGCAGTATTATTATTATAAGGCACTGTGAGAATTAAAGGTACACAGGTAAAACACTGGTAAACACAGGTAAAACAGAATACCTGATAACAAATGTTCCATTAACATTAGCCATCATGAGGTCTCCTCTTAGTCCAGGGGGCTGGGCCTGTGTCCCTGTGTCCCTGTGTCCAGTTCTTCTCTATACCTCCCCTTTTCCCCTCCCTGCCCCTCACATACACAGCTGGTCCAAGGATGCAAAGTGCTCAGAGACTGTCTGCTCAACGAATGAATGCATGAATGCATTTAGGTCATTGGAAGCCTTGCTTTCTGTGGATGCAAGAGTTGAGAAAAGGCAAGTCTGGCTGGTCGAGGTGGGGTACACTGGAGCTACCCCTGCCTGCAGCCACATGAACGAGAATTCCCCAAACCCCTTCCTGGTTGCCCTGACCCTGGCAGAGTGAGCTGCAGGCCTCTGTAGAGCTGTTTTTCCACAGTTCACAGGGCCTCTCTCGCTGCTAGCCCCAGAAATCCCTCTCTTTGTTAAGACTCTGTTTCCGAAGTCAGACCTTCTCGGCCAGGACACTCTTTAGTTAATGAAGCCCATGGAGACAGTGGAGGCTGCAACGCACAGCCTCGCCCCAGGAGTTGGTCCGGGGAGAGCAGTTTGCCAGGGGCACTGCACAGACAAGTGGAGCAAGGCTGGCAAACACATCCCAAGTCCTGAGTCAGGGCTGGAGGGGCCTTCACAGTCTTCCCACAGCTGCCCCCTTGTATGGAGAGAAAGGAGACTGGCCCAGAGGCCCCTGTCATGGGGAGTCAGGGCCCAGCCAGGCCCAGAATCTAATGCTGGTTGGGGACCACACTTTGAAAACCATTGTTTTAGGAAACTGCCTTGTGCCTAGGAAGGGGGAATAGAACCTAAGAATATGGTGCTGAAGAGGCAGAGATAACAACTGCCTTCTTGTACAAAATAGGACAGAATCTAAAGAACTCAAAGGTCTTACAATGGGTGGGCCTCAGGGGAGGGCAGCATGGGGATGAGAAAGGTCAGTGTCCTGGGCAGGTTCAGACTGGAGCAAGGCAAGGCAACTAGGGAGCAAAACTTAAGGAGACAGTCCCTCTTAGGTTCGTGCAAGTACAGGATCAACAGCTTGAGAGGGACTGTCTCTTTAAATGTGCCCTCACGCCTGCCTAGCTTCTCCCCAGTCCCATCTCTGCCCCTGTTGTCCAGGTAATAGCCCAGCACCAGTGCCACCCCTGTTTTCAGAATCAGGGCATTTAAAGACCTAGGCCAGGAAGGAGTGTGTGTGTGTCTAAGAGAGAGAGATAAGACCAGAGAAGGTGGCAGAGAAAGGGCTCTGTAGGAGCATACAGCACTGCACAGACTCCTTGGTAATTCAAGGGTGCCTCCTGGATGAGCAGCATTACTTGCTGGGGAGTTTTAAAAAATTCTGAAGCTCAGGTCACACTCAAGAAACTGCATTTTAACAAGATCCCCAAATGACATAGCCCAGAAACACTGGAGGTCACCTGGGAGTTTTTTTTAAAATACTGATGGCTGGGTCCTGCTACCAGAGACTTTGATATAATCCTCCTGGGTTCTGCATGGGCATTGAGGTTTTGAAACTGCCAGGTGGTCTGGGGGCTACTGATGTAGACAGAGTCACAGGTCTTTAGAATTACTGCTGAAGGCAACATACATAGTAGAACTATGGCATTTTAGTGTCTGGGGCACGAGTTCTAATCCTGATTCTTCCACGAACCAGCTATATGGCCTTGGTTGGGTCACTTTCTCTCTCAATTCCCTCAAAGTAAATGGGAGTATTAACAACCTCTCTGGACCAAAACATTTGTGATTATTAGAGTTCAAAGTATCTTCGTTAACATTTAGGTTCACATAACCTCAATTTTTCCATTGAGAAAGCTGAAGACCTCTCTGGGTCTCAGTTTCTCCACTTACTAAATTGGACATTGGCCACTAAGGACCCTTCTCCAAAACATGTGCATGTTTCTGCCTTTGCACAATAGTTCCTTCTGGCAGCAATACCTGCTCTTTCTTCCTCCGTTTAGTGCTCTCTCTCCTCCTCCTCCAAGCACAGCTCAAGGTGGTCTCTCCCTGCACCCTCTACCCTCACCTGCTCAAAATTTAGGCTTCAGCTCAGAGTCTACTTCTCACAGGTAGCCTTCCCAACCACCCCTTTCCAAGTCCAGGTTAGGGGCCCTACAGTACCTGAACTTCCCCACCCCTTCCTGCCCTTTATCACATGAGATATATATATATATAAATATATATATATTTTTTTTTTTAATTTTTTTTTTTCAAGTAGGCTCTGTGCCCAGTGTGGAGCCCAATGCAGGCCTCGAACTCATGACCATGGGATCAACCTGAGCCAAGATCAAGAGTTAGACACTTAATCGACTGAGCCACCCAGGCACCCTGTCACAGGCTATTCCAATTGTCTAAATAGTTGTCTGATTCCCAACTGGACTGTGATAGCCCTGTGGGCACCCTTCATATCCACCTTGTATCCCCAGTAGGTGTTCACCAAATATGTGCAGAACATTGAGTGAGTGACAGCAGGAGGTTGTGATCAACAGACCTACAGCTAATTCTTGCTCCAAACTTGTGGCCTTTACCAATTTAATTCAACTCAAAGTTTAGAAGGGAATTGAAGCGTGAGGAAGACCTCGTTAATTTAGGTCTCTTGCCTCCTGACATTATCCTCAATTATCTAACTGCTGGAGGAACATAGTTTTCTGGATGGCTAAAGATCAGCTGAGTTAGAGGCCCAGGCAGAGCTCGATCACAGCATCTCCCAGATGCACCACAGTTTACAGAGCTTTCCCATATGCTGTCTCCCCGTTGGGAGGATGGTGGTGCAGGAATTATGTCCATCACACTTGAACCTGAACTGACAAAGGGAAGGCATCCCATCTATTTTGTTCACTGGCGTTTCCTTGGCACATTGTCATTGCTCAATCAGTATTTGTTCTGTGAAAGAATCTCTTGTCTCACAGATAAAGGAAAGGGAGGCTCAGGAAGGCCAGGTAGTTTCTCCCATGGTTACAAAGCTGGAGATTCAGAACTGAGGGATCCCCCGGGCATGCAATATCTAACCTAGCACAGAATTTATGCTCCAAAATATGCCAACTTTTTATGCCTCTCTGCTTACTTACCATGTCTTGTCAAGGGAGGGGGTGACGGTGGCTAATATCCAAGCCTGGCACAAGTCCTGGGGGTGCATTTCCCACAGCCCAGTGTTTTCCGTCTTTGACCTCTGTGGGTTTGCCAATGTGTAAGCCTGATGGAGTGTTCCCGGTGCCAGTTCACGCTCCTCTACCTCTGAGCAGAATCGTCATTGCTCATCTCACTGTAGTCATAGAGCCAAAGGATCTCCCCACCCCATCCCACTCCAGCCCTCAGCTCAGTACCTGACAGGGTTACCTAGGACTCAAAGAAAAGAGCAAAAGGAGGCTAAACCAGGCATTTCCCGCCTGCTTCTAAGTTGGGCAGGGAAGATGGTGGCTGCAACATGGCAATGGCTGGGGGCAGTTCAGTCAGGGTGAGAACCATGACTCTCTTACTCCCCAACACCAAATAAACCACAACATCCACACAGAGAAGTCAATGAAGAGTTCCTGACTGCGTTTTCCAGCTTCTTTCAACACATTGTAACAGGGCAGCTAATGGTCTATAAATACAGAAGGAGAGGATTTCGGTCATAGCACCACCACTGACTTAGTATGTGACCTTGACTAAGTTAGTCCACACCACCCAGAACATTCCGGAAGAGCTCCCTTAAAGGAACGGACGTGAGTGACAGCAGAATTATTACTCATTTAACACTTCACAGCTTCCAAAGAACTTTTACATACATCATTTTGTTTAGTCTTCAGAGCAGGTCTGTGTGCCCATTTTACAGATGGATAAGTAGACAAATATGTTAAGACTTGTCCATGGTTGTTCACACTGGCGTTATAAGGCAGGGCAGGGACTTGGGTCCATATTTTCTGACTAAAACCCTCATTTTTTTCTCTTCATTTCCAGTTAGTTGACTTCAACAAGCATTTTTCTGATCACGTACTGTACACAGGGCCCAGTGGACAAGCCAACAAATGAAGATGCCATTCTGCCTGCCCTCTAGAAGCCGAGTCCAGTGGCAGAGTCAGACACACACTTTACAAACAGCCCTATGGAAGAAGAGGTCCCTGTCAGAGTGGGATGGATAGGGCTTTGTGAAGGAGTTGGCATTGTCTCACCCTAGAAGGAAGAGTAGGAGCTTTGTAAGAAAGAGAAATGAGAGGAAAGGCAGAGATGTGTTACAACCAAACACCCAGAGAGTGCAGAGAGGACAGAAGTTCCCAGGTGCCCTAACAGAGATGAAGAGAAGAGAAGGCTGGAGAGTCACTGACCCAGCCCAGGAAGGGCTAGGCCAGCAGACTAAGAACTAAAGCCCCATCCTATATGTGCTTGGGAAACTTTGAGTCTTTAAACACCATCAATTCACTCAGATCTGTTTTAAAAACAAATTCAAAAAATAAGTTTCTTGCTATAAATATTCCTTGTAAAAAATGGAAGCAAGCAAAGGAAATTAAAATCACTTTTAATCACATTGCCCAGAGATAACTAATGTTTTCTATGTATATGTTTTTATAAAATGTCTTCATAGTTATTCCTTTGTACTGTTTACCTACTTGTTATTTTGTGCACAATTTCCATGTCATTCCATATTTTTCCTCAACCATGGCTCTAATTTTTGGAGGGGTCATGGACCCTTTCAAAGATTCAATGGAAACACAGACCCTGTCCCCAGAAAATGCGCAGCCCCAAATACACACCAGTCATGTTGCCAGGCAGAAGGTCAGGCCCAAAGTTGCCAGTTCTTTGGATGTTTCTAACAAGCTGGAAATCCATTTCTCATGTGAAATCTTCCGGTTTTCAAAGTTGGCCACAAATACGAAATATCAAAAATAAAAACAAAACAAAACTACAAACAAGCTGATGAGGGGCCTCCATCTGTTCTGAGGCAGCCTGTTGATAACCTCTGGGCAACACCAAAGTCACAGATATTTAGGGCTTATGGTCAGACCCAACTCGTGTTTTCAGCCTTGACTCGCCTTCTTACACAGCCAAACCCCTCTCTTTACTTCCCACTTCCATACCTCAGCTTATGCCACTTCATACATGAAACACCTGCCGCAAGCCCCACCCCTGCCACTGGCATTGTCCAAATCCCACTGGAATCTATGCAAGGCCTTATGGGTGCACCTCAACACCTGCCACACTCCCTCGGTTCCTAGCTACTTATGGCGCCATTTCCAGTTCTCTGCTGCGCTGGGAACCTCTAGGGATGGAACTGTTTGAGTCATCTCAGCGCCCCCCACCACAGGGCCCCCCACTGCAGGGCCCCCAAAGAGCCAGTCCAGAGCATATGCTCAAGAAACACTAGCACGGGTGAGAGAATGGGCAGCATGCATCCCTGCGCAAGTGAATTCCTCAGTCGGAGCAGAAGGATGGATAATTACAGCCTGGCTTTAGCAATCTGCTATGCATTCACCCCTCAGGGTGTGTGAATTGCTGTGAAATTCTTATCAAGGGGAGAGCGGAGAGTGACTCTTAAAGGGAAAGTTAAAGGAAGGATGAGAAAGGAAGAAAAGCCCATGTAGCTGTAGAGCCAGGCCTGTTTTGACCTTTGAGTCATTGAAAAAAAGGAGGTAGAGCCAGGCTGGCCCAGGAATGCCCTGGTGGGACACGGGGTAGGTGTCTTTGCCCTTTCTGAATAGTGATGGGCAGAACCAGATCACTTCCTAGGGCCCTTCCTTTTGTATACTCTCAGAGAATAAGATCTGTGTGGCAATCAAGGGGATTTATTGTGTTAATACAATCTGGGGGTTACAGGGGCTGACTTTTCTGGTGGTCTCTGATGAGGCACCAACAGGGAAAGGGTAAGGCCAGGAGACGCTGCCCAGAGCCCACTAGAACAGCTGCCTCCACTCTCCCTCAAGGTGATCGCTTGGTCAAGTCCCATGGGTCTCAAAATGCCTCTGGGCCAATGGAGATCTGATCACCGGGCAGACCCTGGGACTCTTCCTAGGACAGTGAGAAGCAAAGCTGAGGTAGTCAGTACCTGAAGGGCCTTGAACAGGCCACTAAAACTCCTTGAGCCTCAGTTTCTTCATGAGCAAGATATGAACAATAAATCCAATTCTGAGTAGTTGAGATTATGACATTTAAAAATCCAACACAGACCCTGACACATGGCAAGTGCCTAATAAATGTTAGTTCTTTGTCTCATGAGCCTCTTTGGACACAGACTGAGGCAGTTCTGCAGACTCCAAGAACCTATTGTGGGTTTTTTTCCCCTAAAGATTTATTTATTTTAGGGGGGTAGGGAGAAAGAGAGAGAACACAAGGGGGGGCAGAGAAATAGAGAGAGAACGAGAGAATCCTCAAGCAGACTCCCGCTGAACGGGAAGCCTGACATGGGGATCAATCCCAAGTCCCCGAGAAAACGACAGCCAAAATCAAGAATCATCGCTCAACCGACTGAGTCACCCACGCGTCCCAAACCTGGTTCTTTTTGGGGGGGAAAAGGGGGCAAACCTGGTTTTATCTTCAACTGAAAGACCCCAGCCCCACCCCAATACAGCTTTAGGGGAAATCATCTCAGCAGGGCAAGTGGGCATTGGATAGTGAATGCAGGAGGGAGAATTTAAGAGAAGCTGGATCAGGTGGTGGAGGACCTAAAATCCCTCACTGGATGTGAAACTGTGAGTCCCAGTGGGCTCTGCCCAAGTAGATGTCTCAATTATCTGGTACCATTCCTAAGTGGGCAGGACCTGGGTTCCAGGGGTCAAAGACTAATGGGCAGAAACCCAGACTCTAAGCAGGGTCCCCCAGCTGGCACTTCCCAATGGCAAGGACTGGTGACCCCTCGAGGAGAGCCACTGGGTAGAGTGAAGCTACAAATAGGGGAACTGAGGCCCACAGCCACTGGGGGAAAGTGCTCAGGAGCAGGGCCAGAACCTGAGTTTCCTGAGCCCTTCCTGGGCACCCCTGCCTCCCCGGGGAGGAAACCAGGAGGCAGGATGGAGTAACAGCTCTGGGCACACAGACCCAAGAGCTGTGAAAGAAGAAACTACCTCAAGTACAGCGTCAAACATCACCCTACTAGGCACTCTGCTCACCTGTGCCATCACGCTCCTTGCCTTCCAAACGAGCCCTTAGTACAGCAGCACTGGCTTCAGTCTTAAAAATTAATTACTAGAGTCTTGACTACTTTTTGTTTTTTAATCAGAGTTTTTACGTTTGTATGTTCAACATGTTGTTTCCTTTCAGCATCTTCTTTGTCCCACTGCACTACTCGCTCAGCAGCTATACCTTCAGATCATAATGTAGCCTGGGTTGTAGTAAAGTTTCAAAAAATGCATGTTAATTGAAGGCCAGATCCTTTCGTTTATGAGCATGTTCTCTGACTAGGCCCTGTGCCAGGTGCTGGGGGTGCAGAGACACATCTCCCTCACCCTGGATCACCGCCGCCAGTCCTTAGCACCCTTGGCCTCCATGCCTGGCTCCCTTGATTGGGAATCCTCGAGGGCAGATCCCCTATATTATTCCAGTCTCCATGGCACAGGGTCTGGCTCAGGGCAGGAGCTCAGAGAACATGGGATTAGGCAAGCAGAGAAGCAGATGTTTTGACCCCAAGGAAATGACCTCGATGGAAAGCAGAGCAGCCAAAAACTAGAACTGCTACAACCTGTTGGTGTCTGTCTCCATCTCTCTGTGTCTCCGTCTCTGGATCTATCTCTTCTTCCCCCACTTCCTTTCCTCCCCCCAATGTCTGCCTCTAGTTCATAAACATGCTCACATTTTTTTACGAGTTAGCTTAGAAATAAAGATAAGCTCTCATTTATGTATGACTAAGATGATATGTGACAATAATCAGCATGCAATATAGTTGACAAGGGTAAAACCCCACATGGTGGAAATTCTCATTGACTAAAAATTGACTAAAACATCAAATCTTGACATTGATTTGCTAAATATGGCCCAGGAAACTCGGGCTTGTTCTAAATAGTGGCCAATATAAGAAAAACCACAATGGCAGATGTTATCATGAGTCAACTGAAAAAACAAACAAACAACTGATCGATAAACAAGGCTTCTTGGTGAACAACAGCCTTGACTGAAACACTGTCAGTAAGACTGAGAAGAGATCAACTAAATTGAAGAGAAAAATGACCAAAGGAATCAATGAACTTTATGGTGCTTGCTTTGGAAAATATTTTTCCCATAAAAATTAATCAGTGTTGATATAATTCTTATGAAGATATTGGTAACAGCAGAGTCAAATGCCCAGGCCTGGGTGCAGTGGGGACATGGATGGGTGGGTTTGGCTCACCTGTCTGCTGTCTCTTACTACTTACTCTGCACCCCAGCTGCCTGCCACAAGCTTGCCCGGCTCTTCCTGATTTGTAATCATCCCTGTCCTACCAGTGGTTTTTGTACTTCCAAAGCAGTTGAGTTTTTACACTAATCGGTGCCTCCTTAATCAATTAATGAGACTTAAAAGGCCATTTATCATTGGAAATTGCAACCGGAATCACCAGAGCACTACATCGGTCCACAGATGCTAAGGAATTGCATCGTACATTGATAATTGTACCCTGGCTTTAATGAGATTCTTATTAACATATACATTATTAATTAGACCATTAATGCAGATGTCATTTTGAGTCACACCAGGATTCCCGATGGCTCACATGGTTATTAAACCTCACTAATTTGCAGGAGGAATTAATATTGTATTAAAGGTTCTCTCCACTGTGTATTTTAAATTAAACGCTTGCTTTTGAATCTTACCCACAGCATCCACCTCCTACTTGTTAAAGAGGAGTAAGAGGGAAGCATTTCATTCTAATACTTGAGAGCTTCCTATTTGGCAAATAACTTTGGTGTCTGTAGGTGGATAGGGAAGGAAAGAGAGAGTGGGGAGGAGAGAGGAAGGCCCTCTCTCCCCATCCCCCACACCTTGGGAGGAACCTACTGTTCTTTGATTAGCAAGGTTTCCTAATGCATCTAAAATAGAATATTCAATTTTTTCTTATAATAAAGTATCATCTATTTCCTGTAAATAATTTAAGAAATACACATAAGCAAAAAGGAGAACAATTTTCAGGCCTCATTCTCTCTGTACTCGGTAATTACACTCTGAACATTCTCATGTGCTATTTTAGTCTATTTTCTCTAGCTTAAATAGACTTCCTTTTACACAAAGAGAATCATACTCTATATATCATTTTAAAACCTTCCTTTTTTTTTTTTTTTAAAGATTTTATTTATTTATTTGACAGAGAGAGAGAGAGACAGCGAGAGCAGGAACACAAGCAGGGGGAGTGGGAGAGGGAGAAGCAGGCTTCCCGCTGAGCAGGGAGCCCCATATGAACCTCGATCCCAGGACCCTAGGATCGTGATCTGAGCCGAAGGCAGACACTTAACGACTGAGCCACCCAGGCGCCCTAAAACCTTCCTTTTTAACTTCATATTTTGTGAACACTTTTCTGTATCAATAAATGTTCTTCTAGAGTATCATTAACTGTCACATTATACATATCAATCAATTTCATTCTTTTCAGTGGCCATGGGATGGTCAGCTTGATGCATCGATGTGGTTAGGCTATAGTCCCCAGTTATTCAGTCAAACTCTGATCTAGATATTGCCATGAAGGTATTCTGTAGTGTAATTAAAGTCCATAATCAGTTGACTGTAAGGGAGATTATCCTAGATGATCTACACAGGCCTGATTCAGCCAATTGGAAACCTGAAGAGCAGAGTTGAAGCTTCCCTGGAGAAGAAACTTTGCCTATGGACAGCAGCCTCCGCTCATGCCTGAGTTCCAGCCTGCCCTGTGGATTTCACTTACCTAACCAGCCCCCACAGTTGTGTAAACCAATGCCTTGCAATTAATCTCCTAATACATCTACCTCTTACTGGTGCTGTTTCTCTGGTGGAACCCTGATACAGGATTTTACTATATGGCTATATCATAATTTATTTCACCAATCCCCCACCGTTGGACATTGTGCTAGACGGTCTTGCTGTCGACTTGGCGTTATCATTCCTATTTCAGGCTGGAACTGTACTTCCCAGTTTACTGTTTCGAGAATGATTCCAGAACAGTGGAGACTTCGGATGAGAGGAACCCATGCAAATTTTGAGAGGGAGAAGCTAATAGGAAGCCATGGTTATTGGAAAGGCATGGTGGTCAGCCGTGATGACAGCGTCCCCAGGCAGGCTGGACAGCTGTAGTGGCTTTGCAGATCTCCCCATGAGCTCCCACTCCACGGCCTCACTTTGGTAGCCAGATGCATGCAGCTTCTCAGGCTTTCCCACAAGCTCATCTCTCCCACCTGTGCCACTTGCACCACCTATGCTTCGGATGGAAATGGTTAGCAACTGCTTTTTGAACACCTCAACTTTTCCCTCTAGAACCTGGCTCCCATGGCTACTCCTAGATTTTTGTAAGCCCTAACTCCTATGTTAAACCCTCTATTCCTCTAATACTTGTAAAGGCTCTGTGTTCCTGACTGAAACCACTAGTAGCTCAGGGGAATATCCTTAAATTAGAATTAAGGAGGTTATTGACTCCATTGCTGTCCATGGTTGTCCATGGCACAAAGTGGCAAAACATTTAAATTATACTAAATTATTATTACTTATAGTCATCTGAAGTATCTGCAAAAGGAGAGTCAGGTAGCCCAACAGCTGCTGCAATAGAACATTATATTGGAAGTAAAGATCGTAAGGACAGTGGAGTTAGTTGACTATTTCTAATTATGCTAAAGAATCTGAAAAAAAGAAAACGGTGAGCTCAGGCTTTATGTTCCCCTCATGGCCTGAGTAAGAAAAGATGAAGCTTAAGTGACTGCCCTGAAAAATTCCTCAAGCTCACAGAATATGCTGATCTGACCATGTTTCCATCGCTGGAAATAGCAGGCCTGATAGAAGAGTGGAATGGCCTTTTGAATACTAATTTTTGGCATCACCTGGATAACAAGCTTTTGGAGGACTGGGGTCCTCCTTAATGACTACAGAATGGGGTATTGGGATATATGCTCTAACTCAGTAACTAATGTATGGCACTGTTACTCCCACAGCCAGGAGTGGCTCATATCACTATTACCCTTAATGATGCACTAGCAATATTTTTGTTTCCATCCCTGCGGCTTTGGGCTCTCTGGCATAGAAATCTTTGTTCCCAAGGGAAAACTGCTTCCACCAATGGACACACAATGCTCCATTCTGTACTCAGCAGAGTGGTTATTATACAGTGGGGGCTGCTGTAGATTAAATATTTGTGCCCCCTCTCTCTAAATTCATATGTTGAAATTAATCACCCAAAGTGATGGTATTAGCAGATGGGACTATTGGGAAGTGATTAGGTCCTAAGGGTAGAGCTCTCATGAATGGGATTAGTGCCTTTATAAAAGAGACTCCACAGAGCTCCCTGGACCCTTCTGCCATCAATGAGTAAGTGAGATCTCACTAGACACCAAATCTGCTGGCGCTGTGATCTTGAACTTCCCAACCTTCGGAGCTGTGAGAAATAAATGCTGTTTATAAGCCACCCACCCAGTCTCTGGTATTTTGTTATAAAAGCCTGAACACACTAAGACAAGGGCAAAGAGGAGTCTTTCTGGGACCCAGGAAACTTTCTGGATGTTTCCTAATGCTCCCATATCCTGTGGTCAAAGTGCATGGAAAATATCAGCACAATCTAGTGACATAGACTCTTCAGGAATGAAGGTTTGAATTATCCCACCAGACAGGGAAACATAACTAGCCAAAGCGCTTGCTAAAAGCAAAAAAAAAAGATTAAGGAATGGGCAAAGGAAGAAAGAAGTCAAATCCAGCTACAACCATACAACCAGTTGCCAAAGTGAGACCCATTTGCTTTCTTGTTTCTTTGCTTTGATATATTTACGAGTATTAACTTCTTTTCCTGTTTCCCCCCTCCCATTCTTTTGCTGGCTAATATGAAGTATATTAATAGTTGTTTATCTCTATTTACATCTTTGTTAAAGGTACAGGATAAAAAAAAGAGAAGGTGAGGGGCACTTGGGTTGCTCAGTTGGTTAAGCTTTTAACTCTTGATTTAGGCTTAGGTCATGATATCAGGGTCATGAGATAGATCATCCCCACATTGGGCTCCATGCTCAGTGGGGAATCTGCTTGAGATTCTCTCTTTCCTCTCCCTCTCGCTCTCCCCCTGCTGCATGCATTCTCTCTCTCTCTAAAATAAATAAATTAATTAATTAATTAATTAATTTTTAAAAAGGCAGGGTGACTCAGCCAGAAGTCAGTCTTAGTGGAAGGGATTTGCATGAAAGCCAAGTTGACAAAGGGGTGGACTATTCTGGATCTTCTTGGAACCACTGCTCCTGTATAGGGCTGGGAATTACATTTCCCAGAATCCTCTTCCCTGTGTGGTTTATAGAATTAGAGTTGTCAGAGGGGAATCCATATAAGATTTGGAAGGCAGAGTGAAGCAGAAGCCATTTTTCTCAGGGCATCATGGCCGTGGCTATGGTAGCAGTTAGATATGGTGGCTTCACAGAGGGGTCCCATGAATGCTCACATCATGGCTCCCCTTCGGTGGCCCGACACGCTGCGCTCCACATATCCCCCACCTCCCCACCATCCCCACCTTCAGTGTGAAGTAGTTAGTCACTGAATATCCTGACTCTCCTTTCAGACCTCCACTCCCCAGGTCTCAGACACTGGCATGGCCATCTTGTCATGCAGGTCCCTGAGTTGTGATTTTCACTGAATCCTCCCTATGGGGGAAATATTATACCATCTGATTTTTTTAAAGAAAAGTATTAAAAACTTGCAGAGCTTATGGAAAGAAATATTGGAGAGAAGTAATCAGCTGTGCAAATGGACTCTTCACCCTCTAAAGTAGTAGTTTTCAAATGGGGACTATTTTGCCCCCTAGGAACATTTGGCAATGTCTGGAGACATTTTTGGTTGTCATATGGAGGGTAAGGAGGTGAGCTGGTTGCTACTGGCAGCTAGTGGGTACAGGCTAGAAAAGCTGCTAAAGTTCTTGCAATGCACAAGACAGCCCTCCCAACTACCCCTCAACAAAGGATTATCTGGCCCCAAATTTCAGTCATACCTAGGTTGAGAAGCCCTACTCTGGTACATGTTTTGGTGTTAGTCTAGATCTTGCAATTCCAAGTGTTCTCTAGTAGGAACACCTTCAAGGAAGTCAAGGAGGGAGGAAGGAATTTGAATGTTCCTAAAGCTAAGCATACAGGCTCCCCTGCTCGAAAGGGGTCCCCTTATTATTTTAAGGACCTTGAAAATGGCAAATTCTCCTGGTTGAGGTTTCAAAAAAGATATTCAGATTACAAAGTCAGTTTTACTACAATTTTTCCAAGCCTCAGCCAACTGGGTGAAAGAGTGTCCAACTCCACCCAGCTAGGACACACTGCACTGTGCTCAGAGGCCCAAGTGCTATCCATATGGCATCTTAATGCACATTAGAATAAGCCGCCCCCTCCCAAGTAAAATTTTAAGTGGGTATATTATTTACATCTTAATACTAATAATTACAACAAAGTCATTTTGTATAAAATAAACAAATCAACTGTAGAATATAAAAGAACACTTGACATTCATTGAGCTGTACACATAAGATGTGTGTACCATATGTACATTAAACCAAAATAAAATGTTTGAAATAAAATAAGAAATTTGAGCTTCTACTCACTAGAATTAGTATTGGAATACAGTTATTTGTTTTTATTTTTTTAACTTTTATTTTATTTTTTCAGTGTTCCAAGATTCCTTGTTCATGCACCACACCCAGTGCTCCATGCAATATGTGCCCTCCTCAATTTGTTTTTAAACCATTTTATCAGACACCTCTTTTGCCCCCCACCCCTACCCCCACCCCCACCATATTCTCTTGGCCACTTTTTTACTCCAGCTGTTTCTAAAGCACTCAGCTGTATTACAAGGGTAACCCGTGAGCACCGCACCTCAGCTGCCCCCCCACATCTCCTGCTTTCTGCTCTGGGGCTTTTCTGTGGGGGTCGCATACCACATTCTGACAAATGTGCAAACTTTGAAGTACACTGCGGGGGCGAGGGGCGGAGGGGAGTGTTAATTCCTCAGAGAACAACCCCTGACCCATGGGGGATGGGCTTCAGTGGCGACATACATGCTCCATTCTTCTGCCCCATGGGGTGCATTCCACATGGCTCCTCTGGGTCCCTGCCAGTTGGAGCCCAGGTGCTCACAGCATGGCCAGCTGCATAACAGGGACGTGGACTGACTTTCCTCTCTGTTTCACTTTTCCCAGTTCCTTAGCGCCAGTATCCCAAAATGAACCACCCTCACGAAAACCCGTCTCAGCCGTTGCCTTTTAGTGGAACCTAGACTAAGACATGCCTCTCACTTTTGTGGAAACAATGTTTATGATCATTTTGATGCTTACTTGCTCCAGTATCTTGTCTTCTCTAGAAAAGATTGATAGATTTGACTGATTATCAATCTTAAGCAATTTTAAATACATTTTAATTTCAAGAAGCTATGTTCTCCATTGGCAACCAATGTTATCAAAGTTAAATACATTCTGAGAGCTACAAAAGTATTCAGAAAGGCATCTAGTAAATTATTGATGCAAGTATATTGCTGAACATCAAAAGGAGTTCAGAAAACAGTTTAGGTTTTAGCTGCTCACAGATCAATGCCTCGTCAATAGCACAGCAGTCAATTTCAGTTGTAAATTTTCACATAGTTACAGTTGTTTAAGTTCATCCCAATTCTTTAAATTACATGTCATTTAGAAGAATGAAAGACCAGGATATTTTTCAACATTACAAACCTTTTTTTATACAAATAATATTGTTGCACCCAATATTTTTAAACAGAAATTGATTTTAAAATTTTATGTGGGTCACAAATGGGCTGATCATAGAATTCATAGTAAAATGAGTTTTCTTCTGGCTTTTTGCCTTGTATTTCCTTCTTAAGAGAAGTTGACATGGGGGTGGCCTGGGTGGTTCAGTCAGTTAAGTGCCCGACTCTTGGTTCAGGTCATGATCTCAGGGTCATGAGATCAAGCCCCCTGTTGGGCTCTGTACTAAGCATGGAGTCTGCTCGAGATTCTGTCTCTCCCTCTCCCTCTTCCCTTCCTCCATCTTGTGCTCGCTTGCTCTTGCTCTCTCAAATAAATAAATAAATAAATCTTTTTTAAAAAAATAGAAGCAGACATCAATGATCTCCAATTGTTTAGCATTAAGAATAATTATTCTTAAACACTACCATTTAATTTCTTTTTAGAGAATGTTTCAATTCCTCTGATGCTTTCAAAGCATTTGGTATACTAGTTTTGGTTCCTGTTTATACTTACATTGCTAATTTTACATAAAACATCATTTCAAATCGGTACTAAAAAAATTCATATAAAAGTGAATATTTTTGAGAATATGTGTCAGCTTGCATTCTGCACTCTATATTTTCACAAACTAGGTCTTTTGATTATAAAATGTATTCCTCTTTCCAAAGTAGAAACAGAACAATAAGTATCAACCTGGTTAGAACAAAACATTTTACTTCCCTCCACCAGAAAATCATCATGATAAATGTATTATGTTACCCATATTTAGAGTTTTATAGTAAATTTTATAGTAAAAATATTTTCTAATTTTCTAAAAAATATTTTCTAATTTTCAAAACGAAGAGGTTGCTTACAAAATAAATGGCATCCTGAGACATGATAAATTTGGGCAGTGCACGACATGAACAGCCACACATGGGAGCCCTGTGGGCAATATGTCTTCTTAGCATATTTAGACCCCTCTTCTCATAACCTGGCCCCAACCCACTTTAACAAACTCTCATTTCACATGCCTCTGCTCTAGCCAGTAAACATTCCCTATACCAGGCCTTTTCTTTTGCTGTTCCCTCTGCTTTGGATGCCAACCCTGCCCTGCCCCTGCCTAGTGACATCCTACCCAGTGGGGCACTCCCTCCCTGAAACCTCCAGAGCACATTTGGAAGTCATCTGAGCCTGACTCCTAAACAGGCTGTGAATCCTCTAAGACACAGACTAGATCTGTTCCATCTCAGCTTCCTAGCAGTCAAGCCTAGCCCACAATGGGCTCAGAAGTGGGATGAATTAAGAAAGGCCTAAGATCCAGGAAACTCTGAGGACCATGGCATTTCTTGGTGGTGGCACTGGCTGCTTCTTAACTTAGGAGTATTGAAATGATAAGAGGCTCATTCTCATACCCTTCATGGGCAGAGAGGGTCCCTGTATTGGGAAGCAGGGAGACAGGTAACCATGAGGCATAAAGTTTCTAAAAAAGCCTTCCCCTCCATCTGAGCTCTCCCATGGACATTGGGGCTTTTGTTAACTGTCTCAGCAACTTACCCTTTATTGAGCACCTACTGTGTGCTAGGCCCTGAGATAAACCAGACATAGAGTCTGCCCCAAGGAATCCACAGTCTGGTGAGGAAGACACATGTGAGTCAGTGATAATTGCCGAGTATGTTTATGTTAAGTGCTTACTAGAGGGAAGGGCTAGATTTGATGCAGGCACAAATCAGGCAGCATCAAGAAGTGATACTGAAGCTGAGATGAAGGCTAAGGAAAAGTTTCTTGGTTGGGGGTGAGGGGCAGGGGTCTAGGGATAGAATTCCAGGCAGAGTAAACAGGAAAGAGTTTGGACAAACGTATGGAGGTGTGAAACAGCCTGGCCTTTCTGGGGAGATGTGGGTCATGTTGTGTGACTGGGGCATTCAGTTATGAGTAGGGCAGTAGGCCCTAGAGACTGGTACAAGCCAGATTATGATGCCTGAGAGGTTAGACTATCCTGAAGGCAATAGGGATCCTTTAATCCCTAGACACAGATTGGAGTTTTAGGAAGGTCATCCTGGCATGATCCACATGCCCTGGAGACTGAGCCAAGCAACCTGCCTGACGGTTCATAAAAGGTAAACAAAGGACATATGGGTCACTGAGGATCTTTCTAAAACAGTAGGTTTTGGGGCCTGTGATTGTGCATACCCCAAAAAGCTACCCTGTAATGCTGATACTTCGGGTCCATGGACCACACCTTGAGTATCAAGGGAATGAAACCTATTTGCTAGCCCAGTCACCAGCAAGTGCTATGAATTCATAGAACACCTTCTGTATTCTCAGGTTTTCACTTGCCAAGGACTGAAACCATTTTCCTTGGGCCCTGCTGGTCATACCATTCCCTTACATACATGGATGAAGCAAAATGTGCCTATGTCTTTAAGTGGAAGCAAGAGGTGATTGGTAGATGGACAGTAGTTCACAAGGTCATGTGTCTCAGGTTGATATACAGGCAGCTCCTGGTCATGCAATAAGCATTAAAAGGACACATTCATCACAGGATATGTCCAGCCCACACTTCTGGAATGCTGTGCTCAGCTCTGTGAAAGGGACAATGGTCAACCATAGTATGTCGGGAGTGAGAGGACAGGATGGGGAGAGGACCCAATGGCTGAGGGATCCGGGGCGCTGAACCTGGAGAAGACAGGCTCAATGGACATGGTCACCTCCAAGTCTCTAAGGTGCTATCACAGGACAAAGTGAGCAGACATGATCTGTGGTACCCAGGAGCTGAGCTAAAACTAGTCAATGGATTGGAACCACAGCAGAAGAGATCTCCTTTCATTATAAAAACAAAACAAACAAAAAACGAATTTCCAACAATCAGAGCTGTCTGAATAAGGGATGAGCCACTTTGAATGGTAGTGAGCTCCTCATCACTGGAGATGGACAAGACTGTTTTAAACAGCAGAAGATTAAATGGGATGATCCCTAAGTCCTGAGATTCTCTCATCCACTTACCAGCTCAAGAGACAGTAATCATAGCAGTGAGCCCAGAAACCCCCAATGGGATTCCAGAGCCAACTGAGTTGTCAATCCACTGCAAATAATAAAATGCTAATCACAGGGGCGCCTGGGTGGCTCAGTAGGTTAAAGCCTCTGCCTTCAGCTCAGGTCATGATCTCAGGATCCTGGGATAAAGCCCCACATCGGGCTCTCTGCTCAGCAGGGAGCCTGCTTCCCCCTCTCTCTCTCTGCCTGCCTCTCTCCCTACTTGTGATCTCTCTCTCTGTCAAATACATAAATAAAATCTTTTAAAAAAACTGCTAATCACATTTTCACACTGTCCCTTCATATCCTACCACCTTGTTCTGACCGTACCATGCTTTGGAGAAATCCCTCACCCTGCTAGAAGTCAGGAATCATGGTTTGGGCCTCTCTGATCATCTTTCTCTATGGCCTTGGGAATGTTTTCTCCTTTCTCTGGACTTCAGTCCTGACCTTAAACATCACACCCTGACCCACTGCCCAACATGACAAGTAGGAAGGACCATCTCAAGTTTATTGGTGAGCCCCAGGCCCTAAACATAGTAGTTGTTCAAAAATAGTTGATGGATTGAATTGTGCTCAGTGCAGTGACTGGGATCGTTTGAATGGAATTGAATTGAGTTGAGATGAATTGAATTGAAATGAAATGAAATGAATCGAATTCACAAATGTTTATGACACAGAGCATCTGAATGTTGGTGCTAGATAAAACTGATAAATGGTATTTAGCCCTAGCCTCTCACCACTCACTCTTCCTTCTGTACTGTACCCCCATTTTCTAGTGAAGGACAAAGGGATTGATATGGTCTGTTCTTAACCATCACAGGAAATACTATCTCTACTTGTGTTAAAAGGGTTTAATCTTTTGCTTTCAAACTAGACCTTCCCTCTAAGCTCCAGATGTGTTTGGCCTTTGCTCACCAATATTTCAATGATGATTCCACATGCACCACAAAATCAATATGTCCTACTCCCCCCAAACCTGCCCCTCCACCGAGTTCGCATCTCATCCCCATAGTCCCTTAGTCAAGGAACCTAGGGTCATCCTGGACTTCCCTGAGTTTTTTAAAAACTCGGCTGACTCCGAGGGTGGAGAATAATGAATGATTCCTGAGTTTATTATTTTTACATCAGTAATAAACTCAATTTTGCAAGCTTAGAATAATAATTTGAAAAAGACACAGTGCAGAATTGATCTGAAAGTGCACCTTTCAGCAAAGCATGTAAATATTTGCTGAAATAGCCAGATCATAAATTCCATACTCATTACAGTTTTTTTCCAGAGGCAACAGCCCCTCCCCACCAGGTTGGCCTTGTTGGCAGCCAACCTGGATCATGATTTCTCGCCAAGAAGGGGTAGAATCTACTTGAAGTGCTGTCAAGGGGCTGTTAAGTGCCTGGGGATCAGGTAACCTGGGTTCTTTGCTCCCCGTCTGTGTAAGGAGGCCAGGAAGCCAGACAGAGCTCCAGAATGCAGATCCCTGGACCTCACTGATTTAGCACTGGGTCCCTGGACCGTGCATTTTCAACAAGCTTCCCAAGTGATCCTGATGCAGTTGGTTTGCCAGCACCATTGTGAAAAGTACCCGACTAGACCATTTCAAGGGGTCCTTCTGGGACTGACGGACACCCACTCCTCTCTAATGCTCAGAATAGGAGCTGGCTCTTATGTGTGACTGGGACTACTACAAACCACAACTCTGTGATGCCCCAACATGCCTTCCTTGTGAGGATGAGGTCAGTGGTGTTAGGAACGGACCAGCAGGGCCTCTCTCTGGAGTGGTGATTTTTAAGGGAACGAAAACATTCCAGAAGACAAAACAAAATGTTTCCCAGAACACTCCTCAAAAATGGAGCCACGCATGCCTGGAAAACATCCCTTAACATCCTGCTTGGTCTGGGACCAAGATGTTAACCTGCCTTCTCAGGAGGGAGGGTAGTATTTGTTTCAGGGCTCCTGCTGGTAAGTAACAGAAATAGGCTCTAGCTGATAACAAGCAGAAAGTAAATTCAGTGAAAGCACAGGAAGCAACTCGAAGAATGGTTGGGAGAGATGCAGAGGCAGTATTAGAAATGGGCAGAGGCCAGGACCCCAGACAAAATACCCCCACCAAATCCCACTGGCAATGATTCCCATGGTAGTGCTGCTGGTATGGGCGCTGGGTGCCACCCCCTGCAGGCAGGCTGGGGACTGCTGCATCAGGACAGAGTCCCCACTGTCTCCTCGGGTCACTGGAGCAGGTGGGTCTGAGTAACTGCAGCCTACTGCAAGGAGACCTAGAAAGTGACATTCCAGCCTTTTCCACTCCTACGATGAGAATCAGGCCCAAACCTAGGCAGGATGTTCAGATGCCAGGATACTTCCCAACAGACAAACGTCCACTCCAGAAAGACCTGGCTGCCTATAGGACTCCGGTCTTTAGAATGGAACAGAATGGAAAAGAATAAGAAGTAAATATCTCAGGACAATAGAAACGGATTTTGTTGACATTCCTGTTTCCTCTAATAGATTATTTCCTCTCTAAATAAATGTCAAGGCTTTTGTTTTGAAGCTGAGTTAAAGTACCCACCTGCCTGGAGTACCTCCAGGACTCAGAGCCCAGCCAATCCCTGACCGTGAGATCTGTTGGGTCAGGTCAGGAAAGAACTACTTAGATTCTCGTAGGCAGGGAGGTCACTGGAATGAGTTGTGGTGGCCTCTCTCAAATTGTATGGCCCCAGCATGGGAGGAGGAGAGCCTGCACCCCAGCAGTTGGCAATCGGCAATCGTGGCCCTGCGATCCATAAGAAGATAGGACAGCTGTGTGGCTGACAGCAGGAAGAGGATGTGACCACTGTGCCACACACCTGCCAACCTTTAGGGTCCTAGGCCTGGGATGAGATGGCTGTATGGCCTCCATCTTCTTCCTCCCTGTTGATTTTCACTTATCCACAACCTAATCATTTTGCAGACAAAATTACTAGAGCCCAGAGAGGGTCACAGAAGACACCTTGCCTGGCAAACCCCAGAAATTACAGGGATCCAGGCAGGAGCAGCTGCATTGCTTTTCCAAGATTCAGGTTGGAACCCACTTCGAGTCAAAAGGGCCTGAATCAGTCAGCTTTTGCAAACAGCCCTAAAATGTCAGGGACTCAAAACGAACACTTATTCCTGGCTCACATCCACATCCACTGTGGGTCGGCTCTGGCTCTGTTCCACTCCATCTTCATTTCAAGACCCAGACTAGATGAGAACATCATATTTCGGTTCCATGGAAGAAGGGAAAGAGCAATCGTGGAAGTACGTGCCAGATCTTAATGCCTCTACTCAGATCTGGCTTATGGTACTTTCTTTCACTTCCATGGGCCAAAGCAGATCATGTGGCCTCATCTGACATCAGTGAGGTGGGGCAATTATAGTCTTCTCACGAGGAGGGCAGAAAACAAGGGGAACAGTAAATCCAGCATGGATCCATCCCATGGGGAAGCCACCGTGGCAGCCCCCTTCCGGGGCTCTGCTCCTCTGATTGGCATGTCCTCCAGGCTCACCCCGCGCCCAGCTGGTCCATCCCATTCCTTCTGCTCCGTCCACACTGTCCCTAGGGTGTGGTCCCATAGTTCTAGTCCCATTTTGAAGATGCAGAGACTGAGGCCCACCGAGAAGACCCAGACCACAAACTCCTTCCTGATGACCTTCCCTGGACAAGGAGCTCCCTGTCCATTCCATCCTCCTCCTTGCCTACTCTAAGTCCCTCAGAAAGAACTGTTCTCTAGGAACGCCTGCTGCACACCTGCTCTCAATCTTTATGTTCCTCCCAGAGTCTCCCAACCACTCTGTGAGGTCAATAATACTGATTATGCATGCCCTTTCACAGATGAGGAAACCGAAGCTTACAGGGTAAATGACTTGCCCAAGGTCATACACAGAGATGGCAGCAAACCAGGTTTATCCACTTCCCAAGCTGCCACTGCCACTCATGCTGGCTCAAATCCCCTCCTTCTCTGCCCCAACCCACATCCACTGCCACCTGTGGTGATGTCCAGCGTCAAGTTGTCACACTTATGGGACTGTTCGCCTTCTCACCAGCACTAACTAATCTTTAATTCAGACCCATGAAGCCAGCCCTTCAGCTCCCATTGCCAGCCTCAGAAATGAGGATAAATGCGGCTGTCAGCGGCTTCCTGCCTCTCTGTTTTTTAATTTACTTAGAGTGGGGCAGCAGAGATGGCAGGAGAGGAAGCAGATGGCTCAGCGTGACAGATGGGCTCCTATCCAGTGACACAAGGACAAGGTGAGAGAAAGCGTGATCAGAAGAAAACACAGGCTCCGTGTGAGAGTGCGTGCGCACGGTCTCCTATGCTAGGGCATCTAGGCTGTGGCGAGCTCACCAGGCCCCTGGGCACTAGGCTGGAACTCTCAGGGCCAGGACTCTAGTTTGCCCAGCCCCACACCTTCACCTGACAGTGAGGACACCAAGGCCCAGAGAGGGGCTGCTGCGTGCCCAGAGTCACCTGGGCAGCCACTCAAAGACGACTGACTCCACAGGGCCCCAGCTGCACTGGATTGTCAGTGTAGGGGGTGAAGTCTGTGAACTAGCTCCCTGGGGACTGTCCCACCTTCCCATCCCCACCAAATATTTTTATAGAACTTTACCTTCAACCTGTGCTAAAGACTCGAGGCAAGCTTTCAACAGAGTGTTTCATGCCTAGAAATTACCGACTTTCATGTTGACCCTGATCAGACCCAGGCCACTGTCTCAGACAACAATGGGAAGATTGCAGTTCAGGCTGGAACTGAGACCATGTTCTCCATCCCTTCCAGCTCGAGGAGGATGGCTGAGAGGACTCCTCCCAGGAAGGACCACAGAGTCTGCTGTGACACTAGACCCTCCCTTCAGACTGGGACCTTTCTAACAGTGCTCCTGAGGACTCAAAGCACGCAGTCAGCATGAAGAGCCACCTTCATAGATATTCACTGCACACTGAAAATTACACGAGTCTCCAATTAAACACACACCTTTACCCTCCCCACTGAGTTTTCTCCTCTTCTCCGAGTCCTACTCCAATTGGGACTAGCCACTAGAATTCAAAATCCTTTTTGGAGAGAGAATCTAACTCAGAGCCTCTAAGTCACAGGAGGAGGCACAGCTGGTTCTGAAAGCAATGCTCCCAGTGACTTTGAGAGAAGGGAGATGTGCGTGGAGAGACCCATCACCCTCCGTGAGATAATGCTGCAAAGATTTGTTGGACTTTAATAGATTAGCAAAACCACATTGTTAACATCAGCCAGAGCTGCAATTCTGATATCTTATGATTTGCATGTTCTATTCTCCTGGTCAATATATTCCTGACACACTCGCTTTCCCCCAAATCCCCAAAATACTTTACATCCTTCAAGGTCTATCTCATCATTCATTCATTTATTCAACAGATTTTTTTTTCAACAGATATTTTTGAAACGTGCTTTACACAGAGCATATTGCTGGGCACTGGAGCTACAACAGTGATGAAGCCAGACTTGACCCCTGCTCCTGGAGGTTTTCTTCATTATGCAGTCTCTTTCCTCTTTGACCTTGCCCTGAGCACCAGCTCTGGTGATCCTATCGCATTTGACCTTCAGTGACAATCTCTTGTGTGTCTAGTCCTCCACGCAAAAACACTAGTTCCCGGAAGAGTGTGCCTCCCTCTACATTAACCAGCGTGGTGCCAAACACAGGAAATCAGAACCCAACTGCCATCTTTCAGACAGATGAGGCCAATCACTTAACCTCAACCTCTTCATCTGTGTAATGGGAGACATTATCTCAGGGTTTCCCGAGTCGAATTTTCTGAGTTGATGCTTGTGAACACACTTTGCAAACTGTAAACCTCTAAGCATCAGTAGGGAATATGCCCTTATCTTACCGCCGGGACCATCCGAAGCAGTTTACCAAAACGGAACTCTGTCCAGCTCTTCGGCAGATCAGGGGTTTCTGTGTGCTCCTGGGTGAACCCCAGCCGAACGGGAGAGACAAAGCGAGTGCTGATGAATCTACCACTTCCACTTCCGTCCCTGTAGTTAAAAGGTGGGACAATTACCATAGGCTCATTTGTAATCATTACAGTTGTCTCGAGTTTTCTGTGCTGATTGCTTGGGTTAAGAAGGCCCTCATCAGTGGAAGGAGTGCAGAAGCTTGAGAGCACCTTTTGTCTCTGAGCCCCCCAGTTCCGCTGGAAGCTGGGGGAAAGGATGTCAGCAGTGGGGTACCAGTGCCTTCTGACCTCCATATCCAGAGGTTTTATGGAGTCTCAGGGGCTTTTCGGGGTTGACCTCTGATGGAGGCACTCCGGAGGTAATCCCATTATGGAAAAGCACCCCTGGAAAGTTTCATTACACTGATGCATACCGTCCATATTTCATCATCACCAAGACAGGTTTTCTCACTCTTTTGACACGAAAACAGACAGGTGGAGTCATTTTGATTTGGGCTGCCTAGTTTCTTCCTCAGGGAGGCTGCTTCCTCTGGCTTGCATGATAATTGAATTTCACGGATGGAGTCTTCCACATACTTCTCAATTAGGGCTGTGTATAGGCAGCGAGATTTTTCAGGTGTTGATCTATGATTGTCACTCTTTTTTTAGCTTTAAATTAATCTTCTTAATTTCTGCCAGCTCTAAATCCGGCTTTGGTAAATAGCATTATTCTGACTTAAATGGTCTAATCTGTTTGTGGTAAACTGGGTACAGCTGAAAATCGTGTATGCAGGAGCGTTCCTCATTAATCACAGCTGACAAGAAGTCAGAAATCAAGTAGCAAAATTGTCTCTGAACGCAAAGTGGGGAAGGATTGAAAAAAAGCAGCCGACTAGGGGTGATGGCAGAGCTGGGGGGGCCGGGGCGAATCTCAGCTCTGGCTGTGTGGCCCTCGGTAAGTCCCTGCCCCCTCTGGACTTGTTTCTACCTGTGTGTGTGTGTGTTTAAAGGAAGGCAGGAAGGAAGTAGGAAGAGTAGGGGATTCGATCAGTTTTCCTCAGGGACCTTTTCAGCTGTAACATTCCCTGAGCCCATATATGACCTCTCAAAAAAATGCCATAAAAATGACATGTTGGTATTTAAATGCACGGCTGTTATTGACTCTTGAGAACACTAAGCGAACCTACCGTCTCAGTACTTTACTGCAGCATTTTCCAAAATGAGGAAGGCAAGGTGATTTTCGGTAGTAAAGGAATCAGTGACCTGGGTTCCAGGTTCCGTCCCCTTGAGCAGCTGCACTAGGACTGTTTGGGGTCGCACCTCTGAAGTGCCTCTAACCCTCACCCAGCTGAATAAAGAAGGAGCGGCCTCAGGCTCAGCTCCTTTGTCAGGCAGCAGACCCAGTTAAAATCCAGTATCTAGTGGTAGTGTGTGTGCTTTCTTTGTTTTTCTCCATATAGGGTAGAGACTGCTGCCTTTTAAGATATATTTATGATGGAGCTGATTTTAAAGAATATTAAGTTAATGCAGAAGTTGTGTGGCTAGGGCAACAATGAGAAGTAGCAGGTAAATGTCCCATTTTGCAGTCTCGGGAGAAATCTGTAGTGCCTGAGTAGAGGGCCAGGCCCTATTCAGCTACTGGGGAGACAGGTGTATAATACCTTTAGGTCTTTACCCCCCTCTCCACTCCCCCAATCCCATGTCCTCAGTGAGTGTTCAGGATACCCATATGCCCCTTGCATGCCACCCCCATCTTGTTGCCGACCATGGGAACCAGCCCTTCTATGAGAAGCCCTTGGATCCCCATGTTGTCACTACTCTGCCCAGTGGGGTGACCAACTGTCCTGAGGGAATTCCTAGGACATGGGACTTTCAGTTTTAAAACCAGAACAGGGGGCACCTGAGTGGCTCAGTCAGTTAAGCGTCTGCCTGCATCTCAGGTCATGATCTCAGTCAGGGTCCTGGGATCGAGCCCCATGTTGGGCTCCCTGCTCAGTGGGGAGCCTGCTTTTCCCTCTCCCACTGTCCGTCCCCCTGTTTGTGCACATGCTCTTCTTCTCAAATAAATAAAATCTTTAAAAAAAACCACACACAACATAAAACCAGGACAGTCCAGGCAAACAGAGACAAACAGGCTCTAATGGGGAGCTAGCCCAATCCTGAAGGAATGCTACCCTCCACTTTTACTCTGCACGACCTCAGTGGCTGCCAGTACAGGTGAGTCAACCCCCATCCCCCAAGGCTGGCACCCTTCCAAACTCTCGTCTTGGTTAGCACCACCTGCAGTCTTTTATAGCATTCTCCCACTCCCATAAGAACTACTTCACACTTCCTCTATCCTCCCCAACACCCCTCCTCCCAATGCCATCCTCTCTCCCTAAGAAGAGTTTGCTCCATGGAGAGCCTGGAGGGCAGCAAGCAATGACAATGAAGGGGCGTCACCACTTCTCGCTTCCCACTGCACCTGCACGCATATAGTACCCCCCCACCCTGCTTTTGTCCTCCTGCTCTCTCCCTTACCTGCAGTCACTCCCACCCTACTGGCACCTGCCTGGCAGCTTGGTAACCCTGGTCTCTCAGAACCGTTGCACACCTCCACTTGGAGCTACCGAACCGTTGCACACCTCCACTTGGAGCTACCACCTGCCCGGTGATCCTGTTCCCACCCAAATAACTCTCAGGAGCTGTCTCCACTTCCCTTTCTCTGCTTTCCAGCCACTCGCTCCTTCGTCCTTGCACTACGGCTTCTGCTTCCTCTAAAGCAGCTCTCCCCACATCTGATGGCCCACTGATTGCCAAATCCAGTGGATACTCAGTGTCCTTTGTTTTGACTGTTTTAGAGGTATCAGCTCACTTGAGCAAAACAATATAGGTGTTGTTAAAGTAAAATAAAATGATACACCAGTCTACTAAGATAGGTATTCTATTGTCCCCATTTTAAGCTGGAGAAAACGGAGGATCAGAGAGGTTAAGTAACTTGCCCAAGGTCACACAGCTGCATATGATAGAGCATATGGCTCAGAAGTCTGTGCTCTTCACATTCCCCTCTGGCATCTCTCTGCTGCTCCCACCTCTGATATCCATTCCCTTCCTCCTCGTCTTTGCATCCCCAGCACCTGGGATAGGATCTAATACCCAAATGGTACTCAACAAATATTTGTGGCTGAACTAACTGAATGCCTATGGCATGCTTACAGAAGTCGCAGTCCAGGGGAAGAAGATCAAACAGCAGCCACTCGTGTGCTGGATGGTATGCCGGATGCTCACAGAGCTCTTATGACGGTGATGAGAAATAACAGTAACAGCCACAATGACAGTGGTCACCCTTTGTTGAACTCTAATATGTACCAAGAACTGTACTAGTTTATCCCACTGAGTCTTCAAAACAATCCTCTGAGGTATTATACTTAAACCTCATTTTAGAGATCAGGAAGCCAAAGTTCAAAGAAGTCCCCAAAGAATGAAAACCTGTATGGAGGGGAGCCTAAGAGAGCAGTGTGTCCTGGAAGGCTTCCCAGAGGAGGTGCCCCCTGAGTAGGGTTTTGAAACACCAGTAGATTTAGTCAACTGAAGAAGAGCACAAAGGTATTCCAGGGAAAGGGCACAGTGTCTGCAAAGGCTGGGAGTCAAAAGAGCATGTACCATCAGGGAACTCCAGACAGGCTAGGCTGGCTAGAGGTCAGAGAATGAAATGGGGAGTAGGTGAGGCGAGGCTTTCAAGGGAAGCGAGGACAGGAGCCTCACAGGCCACAGGAAAGAATTTCAGTGTCACTGGGGCACAGGGCCATGGCTCTCAAGCTGAGTGCATCAGAATTGCAAAATTGATCCTAGACCTCCCCATATAATCTGAATCAGCAGATTTACGAAAGAGTTCAGAAATGTGTATGTGTGTGTGTATACCTTATTAAAGCTCAAATAAATAGCTTCACAAGATATAACTGACATACAATAAACTATACATGTTCAGAGTATACAATCTGATAAGGTTTGGTGTATGTACATACCCACGAAAGCACCATCACAATCAGGAGAGAGAGTATATCCTGCACCCCCAGTGGTTTCCTCTGTTCTTCATAACCTCTCCCTCCCACTCCCATCCTCACTGATCTGCTATTATTATAGATCAGCTTGCATTTTCTAGAATTTTATAAAGGAATCATACTATATATCCTTTTCTTTTTGGTCTGGCTTCTTCCACTTATTTTTTTTTTTAAGATTTTTATGTATTTATTTGACAGAGAGAGACACAGCCAGAGAGGGAATACAAGCAGGGGGAGTGGGAGAGGGAGAAGAAGGCTTCCGCTGAGCAGGGAGCCCGATGTGGGCCTCGGTCTGAGCCGAAGACAGATGCTTAACGACTGAGCCACCCAGGCACCCTTCTTTCACTTATTTTAAGATTCATTTTGAGATAGACATGTAGTTCATATCAATGATCTGTTCCTTTTTATTACAGAATAGTATTCCACTGTATGGATATACAGTATTTTGTTACCCGCTGATGGACAAATAATGCTGCTGTGAACATTTGTGTACAAGTCTTCTAATGGCATATGCTTTCATTTGTTTTGGGTAAATACCTAGGAGTAGGATGGCTGGATCATACTATAGGTGTAAGCTTAACTTTTAAGGAAATGCCAAATCATTTTCCAAGATAGTAGTACTATTTATACTCAAACGAGCAGGTATTATATTCAATAGCAACGAGTGGTGTATCTCACTGTGGTTTTTATTTTGCATTTCTCTGATAACTGATGGTGAACGTTTTTTTACATTCACATTTGCTATTATGTAGTGTAAATCCTCTAATTTTGTTCTTTTTTTCTCAAAATTGTTTTGGCTAATCTAGACTCTGTATATTTTAGTATGACTATTAGAATCAACATGTCGATTTCTACCAAAAAGGCCAATTGAGAATTTGATTTGGATTGCATTGCATCTATAGATCGATCTGGGGTGAACTGACATCTTAACAATGTCAATCCTTGCAACTTCATTTTTTAAGGTTTTCTTCAATTTCCCTCAGCAACATTTTATAGTTTTAGGGTACTGGTCTCTCACAACTTTCCTCAGATTTATCCCCAAGTGTTTTATATCTTTTGATAGTATAGTAAGTGGTAATTTTTAAATTTCTATTTCTTTTTGTTGCTGGTATGTGAAATATAGTGGAGTTTTAGAAATCGATCTTGTATCTTACAACTTTGCAAAACTTATTTATTCTAGCAGGTTTTTGTAGATGCTATTAGGTTTTCTATGCAGATGAGCAAATTGTATGTGAACAAAGACTTTTTTTACTTTCCATTCTGGGCATCTCCTTTCTTTTTGTTGTCTGATTGCACTGGCTAAGACGTCCAGTACGGTGTTGAATAGAAGTGGCAAGGGTGGATATCCCTGTCTCGTTCTTGATTTTAGTGGGAAAGTATTCAATCTTTCATAATTTTTTTAAAAGATTTTATTTATTTATTTGACAGAGAGAGAGATCACAAGTAGGCAGAGAGGCAGGCAGAGAGAGAGGGTGAAGCGGGCTCCCCGCTGAGCAGAGAGCCCGACGCGGGGCTCAATCCCAGCACCCTGAGATCATGACCCGAGCTGAAGGCAGAGGCTTTAACCCACTGAGCCACCCAGGTGCCCCTCAGTCTTTCATAATTAAGTACGATCTTACCTATCAAGATTTTGTAGATGTCCTTAATCAGGATGAGTAAGTTCCTTTCATTACTAGCTTGCTGACAGTTTTTATCAGAAATGCATGTTGAATTGTGTCAACTGTTTTCTATTTAATTAAGATGATCATGGTTTTTCCTCTTTGTTAATATGGTGAATCACATTAATTGATTTTTGAATGTTAAACTAACCCTGCATTTCTGGGGAAAGCCCCTCTTGGTCATGATGCATTATCCTTTTAGTCTATTGTTGAACCCACCCTGTGTTCATTAAGATTTATTGGACTGTAGTTCTCTTTTTTGTGTAATGCCTTTGTCTGCTTTGGTATCAGGGTAATGCTGACCTCCTAGAATGAATTAGGATATATTCCCTCCCCCTGTTCTTTACTCCTTAAAACTTTTTGGAGGAATTTGTGTTGAATAGGTATTAAGTCTTTCTTAAATGTTTTGTGGGATTCATCAGTGTGGGAAGGTTTTTTTTTTAATACATATATAACTCACAAATTCAATTTCTCTAATAGATAAAGGGTTATTCAGGTTAACTCCTTCTCCTGGAGTAAGCTTTGGTAATTTGTGTCCTTCAAAAGACTTGTCCAATTCATTTAAGTTGTTGGATTTATTTGCATAAAGCTGTTTATAATGTTCCCTTATTATTCTTTTATTATCTAGAGAATCTATAATTATACCACTTCTTTTATTCCTAATACTGAAACTGTGTCTTCTCTCTTTTATCCTTGGTCAGTCTAACTAGAGGCTTATCATTCTTATTGATCTTCTTTAAAAAACAGCTTTTGGTTTAATTGATTTTTCTCTACTGTTTTTATATTCTATTTCATTGCTTTTCACTTTGATCTTTACTATCTCTTTTCTTCAGCTTACTTGGATTTCATTTGTTCTCCCCTTTCTAGTTTCTTAAGGTGAGTGTTGAGGTCATTGATTTGAGACTTTTCTTTTTTACTAATATGGTCATTTAGTGCTATAAATTTCCCCATAAGTGCTGCTTTAGCAGCATCCCACAAAATCTGATGTTGTATTTTCATTTCATTCTATTCTAAATATCTTCTAATCATCTTTCACTATTTCTTTGATCCATGGGTTCCTTAGAAGTGAAGTATGCTATTTAGTTCCCAAACATTTAAGGATTTTACAGAGCTCTTTCTGTTAGTGATTTAAAATTTAACTCCAGTGTGATCTGAGAAAAACTTTCTATGAGGTGAATTGTTTGAAAATTTTTGAGACTTGTTTTATGGCCCCAAATATAATCTATCTTGGTACATGTGCCATATGCACGTGGTAAGAATGCATATTTTGCCGGTATTAGGAGTAGTATTCAATAAATGCCAGCTGGGACAAGTTGCTTGATAGTATTGTTCAAGTCTTTCATATTCTCACTGGTTTTCTGTCTACTTATCCTATCAATTTTTGAGAGATGGCTACTGAAATCCCTAGTGATAATTGTGGATTTTTCTAGTTCTTCTAATTCTATGAGTTTTGCTTCAACTTTATTATTAGGCACATAACACTTAGGATTATATTATCTTGATTACTTAACCCCTGCACCCTTATCACATCATGAAATGACCTTTATCTCTGGTAATATTCTTTGCTCTAAAATATACTTTGATATTAATATAGCATTCCAGCATTAATTCCATTAATATAACATTCCATTTTCTTTGACTAGTGTTAGCATGGTATATTTTTTTCCATCCATCCACCATAATCTATCTGTGTCTTTGTATTTAAAGTGTGTTTTTCATAGGCAGCATATAGTTCAGACTTGCTTTTTTATGCAATCTGACCATTTCTGCCCTGTAATTTGGGCATTTAGACCCTGTACCTTTTTTAAAAGATTTATTTTTTAGAGAGTATGAGCATGAACAGGAGGGTCAGAGGAAGAGGGAGAATCTCAAGCAGACGCCACACAGAGCATGAAGCCCCAACGCAAGGCTCTATTTCAAAACCCTGAGATCAGGACCTGAGCTAAAACCAAGAGTTGGGTGCTTCACCTACTGAGCCACCCAGGTGCCCCTAGACCCTGTGCATTTAATGAGCCTGTAGATATGGTTAGGTTTAAATCCATCATCTAGATATTTGTTTTCTAATTAACCCTGCTATTCTTTGTTCCCCTTTTCCTTTTTCCTTTGTTTCTTTTTAAAAAGATTTTATCCTTTTATTATTTTTTTAAGTAAACTCTATGCCCAGAGGGGCTCAGACTTATGATCCCAAGATCAAGAGTCACATGCTCTACTAACTGAGCCAGCAAGGTGCCCCTCCCTTGCTTCTCTTGATTACTTTATAATGATGAATATACATACCACCCTTTATCACAGCTTTCTCTTGGTTTTGTTATTTCAGTAGAGTTTATAGAATATATATTTATCATAGTCTACCTTCAAGTGATATTGTGATACTTCATATATAAGAACCTTACAATAGTACACACACATTTTTCCACTACCGACATTTGTGCTGTTGTTTTACATTTTACATTTACATATTTTATAAATTCCACATCACACTTAATTTTTTAATAGTTAAATATCATATACAGAATTTTAAATTACATATATGTGTATATATATATACAAAAAAAAATTTACCATCTCTAATACTCATTACTTCCTGTGCATTTAGAATTCCATCTGGTGTCCTTTTTCTTTCTGTCTGATCAACTTCCTTTAGCATTTCTTTTTTTTGGATGTATTAATGATGAATTCCCTTCATTTTTATGTCTGAAAAAGTCTTTCTTTTGTCTTTGGTTTTAAACAATAATTTTGCTGAATATAAAATTCTACATTGACAGGCTTTTTTTTATCTTTCAGTACATCAAAGGTATGGCTTCATGGTCTTCTTTCTTGCATTGTTTCTGATGAGAAATTTACTCTTATCTTCATCCTTGTTCCTCTGTACATGTCTTTTTTGCTTCTTTCAGCTTTTTGAAGTTTCTCTTTATCAATGCTTTTGGGCAATTACTTTATCATATGTCTTGATATCTTTTTCTTCATGTTTCTTGTTCTTGAGGCTCATTGAACTTAAATCTGTAGCTTTATATTCATCATTATTTGTCATGAGGGAACATACTTTGGAAGTTTTCAACACTTAAACTTTATTAAAATTTGTTTTATTTTCTGCCCAGTATATGGTCTGTCCTGGTGAATATTCCATGGGCACTTGAAAAACATAAGTATCCTATAGTCGCTAGGTATCAAAGTGCGCAATAATGTTGTTGAGCTCTTTAATGTCTTTACTATTTTTGTTCTAATAATTCTACCAACTACCACAAGAATAAAACTGTGGTTATAGATTTATCCATTTCTCCATTTAGTTCTGTCAGTTTTTACCTCATGTATTTTGATGCTCTGCTATTGCACACATTCACAATTATAACTGTTTTGTCCTCCCAGTGAATGGACCTACTTTTCATTATGACGCTTACTTCTTTGTCTCTGATAATACCTCTTTTCTTGAAGTTTATACTATCTGATATTAATATAGCCACTCTAGTTTTCTTATAATTAGTGCTTCTGCATAGTGCATTCAGCATTGTCTACAGAAAATAGTTGTAGACAGCAGGTAATTAGCTCTTGCTCTTTTAACCAGTCTGAAAATTTCTGCCTTTGATCAAAATGTTTAGTTCATTTACATTTAATATTATTCTTGATATGGCTGCCTTTAGGATGGCCATTTCATTATTTGTTTTCTATTCATCCTGTTTTCTTTCCCTCTTTCTTCTTTTGTCTTCTTTTGAGTTATTGAACTTTTTTTAGTATTTCATTTTAATTATTGGGTTTTTTTCCTCTTTCCAACATTTCATTTTGAAACATTTCAAAGGGACCAAAATGTTGAAAAACTTTTCAGTGAACACCCATATACCCACCATCAGCACTTTCTATACCCACAGAAAAGGAAAGACCTCATTCGGTCCACCTACCTTCCATATTGGAAGTGCCTTGTCTCTTGGATTTAAATAGAGTAGAGGTAAATGCATTGAAAGAATTGCATGAATAGCAATGTAATTCCCAAAATGTGGGGAGTGAGAGTCCACCTTCACATGTATATCAGGCCTTTACTGTGAGAGGGAACTGGACAATCTGGACAGTTCTGCAGAGGGTGACCAGGATAAGGCAGTGAGTGGATGCTAGGAGATTATGAGGAAGGAACTGGCTGTGCTGTACCCAGGAAAGAACAGGAGTTAAGAAGAGACATTCAGGGCGCCTGGGTGGCTCAGATGGTTAGGCATCTGCCTTCAGCTCAGGTCATGATCTCCAGGTCCTGGGATCGAGCCCCACATCGGGTTCCTGGCTGGCTCAGCAGGGAGCCTGCTTCTCCCTCTCCCTCTGCCTCTCCCCCTGCTTGTGTGTTCTCTTTGTCTCTCTCTCAAATGAATAAATAAAATCTTTTTTAAAAAAGGTAAGAAGAGACATTCATAAGTCATAGCCTTTCAGCCTCAAGGGAGGAAAGGAAGTTGTCTTTCAGAGAGGCCAGGAGTCAGGACTAGACAGACACTCCATGGAAACAAATGTAGCTTCAATAAAAGGAACAACTAACAGGAAAAGCTGCTAAAAATGAGCAACACTTCCTCAGGAGACAGTGAACTCCCCAACAGTGAAGGTATGCAAGCATTCACTCTTACAACAAATATTTGTTGAGCCCTTATATGCCAGACACTGAGCTAGGCACTGTGGATAGTACAGTGATTAAAGTTAATTTCTTGTCTTCATGAGGTGGTAAATATTAAATAATCCCACAAATAAATCCATGACTATCAGTAATGAATCATTCAGTACATCTGCTCTGGCAGGAATTGGAGAATAAGATTAAATGTTTTCTAACTCTGAGACTAAATGGCATAGAATCACAGGAAGTCCTATGTAAGTGACGGCTTCTACAATTACGTTATCATTAACACTATCATTATTACTATTTGTTCTATTATTCATTTGTTACATTTCCTGGGTGCTCGCTTTTGGTTGTGCAAGGAGGCAAAGCTGCATGAGATGGGTCTTTGTTCTCCAAGTGGAAGGATGGCCCAGTTAACAGACCATCTAGCGCAGTGTGGGAAGTGCTGTAATTAGAAACCAGGATCCCAGGCACTGGCAGCCCAGGAAGCAGTTGGGGAGCTCCTGGAGTAGAGTGGGGCTGGGGGAAGCTTCTAAAATAAGTGGGGGTTAGCAGGATCTTGGAAGGGCAAATGGGAGAAGACTTGAAGGGAGGAAAGTAGGCAAAACCGCTATGTGTTGATCTTCTCATTGCCTTCTGCAGACCTCCAGGAAACTGACAGTGTGAAGTGCCCCCTCCTCTCCAACCTCCTTCCCCATTCCCTCCTCTCCAACCCCTCCTCTCTAAACCCCCATCCCCATCCCCTACCC
This sequence comes from Potos flavus, assembly GCA_028534135.1. Lineage (NCBI taxonomy): Eukaryota > Metazoa > Chordata > Mammalia > Carnivora > Procyonidae > Potos > Potos flavus. The sequence goes on from CM052892.1 coordinate 29,337,644, forward strand.
ACTTGGAGGTGGAGAGGTAAGCTCAGCTGGGCCCCTTAGCCAATTAACACTCTTTGCATCTGAAAAAGCTCAAATCAGCTCTTCAGAGGTGTTAGAGATCAGAGTAATTAAGGTCTCTTTCTCATGCAAATCTAAACCAGAAATTGAATGTTTTTCTCCTTGGAAAATTAGGGCCCTAAATTCTGTAAGGTGGTCGTGAAATTCATCATGGGGAGGTGATGGTTTCAAGAACTAGAAGCCAATTTGTTGGGACGCTTTCCAGAAATATTTGATTCAATTAAATAAAAATGTACTCCAATTGCAGCAGAAGTGATATTCTTTAAACGCAAATAAAATCCCATCTCTCCCCTGGTCTCTGATGCACTCACAATAAAATCCAAGGCCCTTACCAGTCTCAAAGCCCCTGCCTTCCTCCCAACTTCATCTCAGGTCCCTTCATAAAGTGCTTGTCACACTTTGCAATTATTTATTTACTGGTTGGCCTCCCCCATATCACTAATTAAATACATTTCTGTTACCATGCACCCTGGAGCACAATATATAAAGTTGTCCAACTGAAAAACAGCTCGATTACAAATCAGCAATGTGCCCTAGAGTCATTGGGAATAGGATTCATATTTAAAAGTTCCCTGCCCACCCATGGTATACCTTGACTGGTGTCAGGGGAAAAGTCCACTGTCACTGACTTCTAGTTGTGTCTTCTGGAGAACAACTAACTTCTCTGAGATGCCCCAGCTTCCTGAGCACTCTTCACAAATGGCCAATTTTTAAGTTGGACACTCAACAAACTTCCAAATGCAATGAGAATTTCTCCAGCCACAGGAACAAACAGGAACAACATTTTATTTAACTGAGGTCTTGACTGTTTTCCTGAATCCCCGGTTGGGATACAAGCTTTGGGAGGGCAGGGACCCATGTCTATCTGGTCACCACCTATCCACAGCACCTAGAACAGTGCCTGGCACTTGATGGATGTTCCAGAAATACAAATATTTGAATGAATAGACTTTCTGAAACTGCCCCTGTACAGGCTTGGTGCCAGCACCAGGGGCATAGAGGTTAACAAACCCAGATTCAGCCTTGGAGGAGTTCACAGTTCAGCAGGGCCACCCACAGGACCCAAAATTCATTTGTTCACTCAGCACTTGAGTGTCCCCTACAGTAGAATCAGCCACTAAGTGCAATGATAGAACATACGTAAATCCAATATCTGAGTTTAGGGGAAAGAAAGGAAGCAAGAAATGATCATCTTCCCATTGCAGGCAAGTCCCCCAGCAAGAAAGGATCCCAACACTTCATTTAGTCATCAACCATTGTTGGAAGCAGGCACTGCTCTAGGCACTAAGGATACATTGATGAATAAATGCTGTCCTTGTCCTCAAGCAAAAATGGGCAAAAACAACAGCAAAAGAACCCACATCATAGTACCATGTCACATCGTAACCATGGACATAAAAATGAGCCCAGACCTTTTACAGAAGTGAGAATGAAAAAAAAAAATGAGAATGATTTATCACAGGGGAGAAGAGAATATAGTGAGTTTTCTTGGAAAAGATAATGTCTGAGCTGCATTCTGACAGATGAAAAGGAGTTTTCTGGGCAAAGGAGAGGAGAATGGCATTCCAGGCAGAGGGCACATCTGGTGCAGAAGCATAGAAATGTGAGCTAGCATGATGCATTTGAAGAACTGCAAGTCATCTGGGGCCTTTGCCAAAATGTAGTGTGAAAAGGGACATCTGGAGGCCCCGAGACAGAAGAAGTAGCTGGGTCCAGATGCTGCAAGGCTTTGCCTGGACCTTATGCCTCAAGCTATAGGGGACCAGTGCTGGGATTACACACAAGAATGATGAATCAGCTTTTGCCACATAATAAACCAATCCGGATCTCAATGGTTTAAAATCGTGTTCATGACTTGCGCATCTGGGGTCAACCAGGGTTTGGCTGGTTCTGGCTGGGCTTTGCTGCGGTGGTTTGACTCTTCATGAATCTCTTTTCTTCCTCCTGGAACCAGGGGCCAATGTGGGTGTGCCCTTGATCATGCCAATGGCAGAGGCAAAGAGTACAAAGGGAGACCTGCAAGATGTCTGAAGGTCTGGGCTCAGAAATGGCACGTTGCCACTTTCACCTCATTCTGTTGGCCAAAAGTCATCACATGGCCTGGTCCAGATTCAAAGGCATGCACCTGCAAAGTCATATGACACAGAACATGAGTAGAAGCAGGACTGAAGAACTGGGTCCATCAATGCACTCTGACATGGGTTATGTGATCAGATCTCTGTGTTAGGTCTCTTGGCCACAATGTGGAGGGTGGATTAAAGGGGATAAGGCAGTTTCAGAGATTCAGGCATGAACTAAACGAATGCCCCGGGACCCCACAATTTGTTCTTTTCTCTATTCCACATACTGGGATTTAGCCAGATCAGGCAAAGGGGGGCTTATCTCTAGTCTTTTGTTCGATTCTAAGAGCTCAGTCTGAGCACTTTGGTGCTTGCAGCAGTGAATAAGGAGCCTTTGAAATAAGCAGATAAAGCCTAATATTCAATAAACTAGTGAACAAGGGTTTTCTTTAACTCTCTTGGAAAAGACATCTCTGAGACAAAAACAGAGCTGAGCTGCAATATTGGATAAGCCCCACTGATCACAAGAAAACCTAACATAGGTAATTGACTACTGGCAAACGCAACAGAACCAAATAAAGCAAGTAATTAACAATTATTGTGCTGGGAGGTAATGGAACTACAAATCCAGGCTGCCTACGTGTTTGTCCCAGGCATTGATAAGAACAGAGTGTTTGTTAGTGGGTGAGTAACCCAGGTGTGAAATTCATTTTATTAGACTACATCTAAAAATAGGCTTGAATCAGACAGTGGAAAAGAACAGAATTCATCCCCACTTGCTCACTGGGGTACACGGGTAATAAACTCAAGGCTCTGGTTTTTGTTTAAAAAGGAGGAATTATGGTAGATTGTTTGCAAAAACGGCCCCAATTATTTCTCTTCCTGTATCGATGCTGTTTTGCAGATGTGATTTTGCATCTCTTCCCAAGACAGGGGGGGTCTCTTTCCCCACCTTTGGACACCATGACTAGCTCTGACCAACAGACCAAAGTAGAAGTGACATTATCCTACTTCCAAGCCTAAGCCTCAAGAGGCCTTGTACCCTGCCATTTACTCTCTTGAGACCGTTATCCCCACCATGTGAACAAGCCCAGGCAAGGCAACTGGAGGGCAAGGTAAGAAGTCAGCCAGTGAGACAAGCATGTGAGACAGCTCAGCCAAAAGCAGCAAAGAGGAATGATTGAGGAGACCTAGAATGGCTGGGGTGACCTTCAGTCTTGGCATCTAGAACCCTTTGGGCCCCTCAGGACCACCTAGGCCAGGGATGACAAATACACAACACATAGGCCCCCACCTTCCATCTGGTGCCCAGGGCAGACATTGTTAATCTATTACCATACACTCTTCAACTGAGCCTAGAAACAACTTCTGAATCCTGCTGGACACAGCACCATAGGCAATCTCTACCCATCAGCTGCTCATTCCTAATGACTTCCATTAGTTCCATTTCACAGAGAAGAGAATTGGAGGCACAGGGAGAACAGGGGACTTGTCCACAGAGAGCTTTCCCTATGCCACATGGCCTCCATGTTGTTGCAGAGGACAAACACTTTTATACCTCAACTGTAATTCAGGGAATGACTCCAGTCTGTGGGAGGGGGTTTTTAGAAGCAGCGTCAATTTTTTTCCTGCTTCCAATTCAAGTTATTTGACCATGTTTTAAAGAGCAGTTTTTTATTATCATAATAAAAGAACACAAACAGTAGATTGTGCCCACTGCACTTAATAAAACCCTAAGGAATTCATTCATTCACCCATGGGCCAGGCAAGATGCTGGGCATTGAGTTTATGGGGACACAATGGACATCCCAGGCACCCAGGGAGCTGAAATGCCCAACTCTGACATTCTGCTTAGTTGGGGGAAAGTGAGACTGGTTCACAAGCGGGCTCAGTTCGACTCTCCCATCCCAGGGCTGGGAGGGACCCAGAGATTCCGCACATACCACTCCTCCCTCCCTCCTTTTGTGAAGTCCTCTCTAGAGCCCTCTGACAGGCCCCCATTCACACACCTCCAGTGACAGAGAGATCATTACCTCCATAATTCCATCCTCAGAGGGTTCTGCCTGCTACAAATTCTTCCTTTTGCCAAAAGGAAATGAGACTCTCTGAGACTCTCTGTCCTTGTACTGTGGGGAACTAACTTTCTGGGGACCTAGGAGAAAACATTGATGGGGAGATGTCCCAGGAAAGAGAGACAAGAAAAGGGGAGAAGGAAGACACTAAAACTGTCCTTCCCAATTTACAGCATGGTGAGACCATTTTGTATCGTTGCTCATAATTCTTACTCGGTCGAACATCATCTTACCCATTGTGCCCTGGTATGTGCTGAGATCCTTGTAAACCCAGCTCCTTCAAAAGACCCCAAACATATTTTCTACAGTATCCTGTGCAAGAGAGCTGGTTGCTATGGTAACGACCGGATATAAATTTCCCAGAACCCCTAACTAAACTATTAATCAGAAAGATGAGGAAAGGGCCAGGGAAGTAAATAAATCAGTTAAGAAATCGGCTCTACCAGGAAGGGCAGGACCACCTCACCCCTGCTGGGGTGATAACTCACTCATCCCTCCCTTTGATCCTTTGATGGGGAAGGAGGGGCAGCTGGAGCCCAAGAAAAGCGCTACCTCACTTCCCTTTCCAACAATTTAGTCCCCCATTCTTGCAGTCAGGCTTCACAGTGGAAGCCAGTTCCTGGTATCTCATCCAGAGAGAGTGAGGAGAAGGGCCTTGTTAGCAGGAACATCAAAGATAAAATGTTGGACCCTGAAAACAGTGTTCTGACCAGCTTGAAAGAAGTGTTCTACTGAAGTGTGGTGATAAGATTGGGCTTAGAATCAGCACGGATGGGTAATAAAAGGATTAGGGTTATGAGGGCCATATTTTAATGAGAAGTTTATAGGATCTGTTTGGTTGGGTTTTTTCCAAGGACTTTATCTTACTTTCTTTAATGTTTATATTCGGCTATCTTAATAAGGATTGGCATGGGAAGGCTTACTAGGCCTCCTTGAAGTGAAGGAGACCCACCTGCGAACTAGTAGGTCCCACTACAAAGCCCCTGACGCTGGGGATGGGGATGGGGGTGGGTGCTTGCTCTGATTTTGGGAAACAAGGGAGGATGCTTTCCTGGTGCACACAGAATCCTGCAAAGGGAACATCCATGTGACCAGAAACGGTTCTCAGGCCTCAGGCCTGGGAATAGTAGGCTCCACCTTGGATTGGACTGTGTCCCCTGCTGCCCACAGTGGTGGTCCCACCTCTGGCATAGGCTGGCAAGGCTAAGGCAACTGAGCAAAGGAGGAGTGACTGAAGATGACCAGCCCTTGCTCTGCTGCAAACTCTCCCTGAGATCTTGGGCAAAGCCCTTCCTGTGTCTGGTCCTCAGTTCTCCAAACTCTACAAGGAAATGTCTGGGCTAACTGAAGTCAAAGTCACCATGTAACTAGCAGTAATGGACCTTGATGCAAAATCTGACACAGAACACTTTCCCCCTACCTCCTGCTTCTCCTTAAGGGGAAAGTGGACTTCGTCAAGGACATCATCCTTGGGCAAGAGAAATGGGGGCAAGGGAGAGGAATCCCACCTCAAAAGCCACCCTGGAAGAGATCTTACCAGAGAATACAGAGGGATGTCTCCAAGACTCCAACGGAGGGGTTCCTGATGCCTCTTTGGTGCTCTCTCACTCTACATTTAAGATTCTCAAGTGAGAAAAGAGGAAAGGAAAGGGATGAAAGGATAGAAGGGGGCTTTCCACCCTGAAGGCAGAGATTGAATTAAAACCTCAAAGAGAAAATTGAACAGCACCCCACCTCTCTCCCCCATGAAGCAAGTCTTCACTCCAGGAAAAGCACTGGCTACATAAAGCCACTTTGCACACTGCCTCCTGTAAGCATCCTCAAAAAACTGCTTTTGGCTCGTCAGAGTGGGGAGGCCTTGAAGGGAGCACTAACATCCAGAGAGGGGAATGACAGACCCAAGGCCTCATAGCAAGAGGTGGGAGAAGCAGGACTCACAGCCAGCTCTCCTGTGCCTAGGCCCACGGCAGGGCAGGGTCACTGCCCTGGTTGAGTATCTTAACATTGTCTTTCTTGGGCTCTTGCTATAATGCATGCACGTTCTGCAGTGAAAATGGCAGAGAGAGATCCTGCAGGGATTGGTAATTTTTCACAATGGGTGGCACTGAGGCTCCCCTGTTCCCTGGAGGAGGGAAATGAAGGGTTGATTAAGTACTCGAAACATCCCTGCCTGTGGACCATTTAATAAGTGCCTCGTCCATCTCTCAGGCATTAAAACCGACATTTGGTTTGCTAATCCAATTTGGCAAGCCTCTCCAACGCTGTGATCGCTGGCTGCTGGGCGCCATTTTGTTTGATGTGTTCGGAATCAATGCAAGCTCCCTACACTCACTCTCACTACCACTTGATTAATTACAAATGAGTCCTTTCCCTTTGCATTAATGTTCCAATACAGACAGAGCAACCCCCAAAGGCGCAGGCAGCTCTGAGAATGTGGTGATGACCCAGCCAGTCACCTGATTCTCTCAACCTAATTCCCAGATCTAAATAAATCGCAGAAAGCAGGTGTGGGGTCGACAAAATCTCCCTGAACTTTGATCTATGCTATGCTGTCCACTTAGCAAGAGGAAATCTATAAGCAGGAGCCACAGAAAAACATTTAGCATCTTACCTAAAAATGAACAATGAGATATGTTGTCATTTTGTCAAGCAATGTCCCTTATTTGAGTGCAGAATGAGTGCTGAGTGTATCTCTTTCTCTCCACAGACAAGATTTCTGTGAGTTAGTGGGGTTTCTTTTGCCTTGCCACCTGGAAGCTCAAAGCTAAATATGTTTCCATGGTTCTAGATGCACGCGTTTTCCTGCATACTCAGGGACTCAGGGTAGTTTCTCACCTCATTTTAAATAAATATTTTTAACTATTCTATCATGTGTGTTCCTTTTTTAAATAAATAACTATGAATTACTCATTTTGTCCTGCAAATCTGCTTATACCGTTGGAAATCTTACTTCTTTCTTTCTTATAGGAGAATTCTCTCAGGAAAGGAAGATGTCATGGACATTTATTTTTGCCTCCGCAGTATTCATTCTTCAAAAGGCACAACCCATGGGCCTCCACTCTTAGTCCAGGTTGTCTGGGTAGACCTTTACCTCCTGGCCCAGGGATGCACATTGCACTCTTTGGGCCACAGTGATGGGGCTGAAGTGCCCTTTAACCTAAGGTGGGTCAATCGGAGTGAACATCAGAACTTCTGCTGGGAATGCTGAACATAGATTCTTGTCCCTTTCTGCTGGGTTTGAATGTGTAAGGATGTGGGTCCAAGCACTGTGAAAAGTCATCTTGTGAACCAAAGAGGAAAGCCTGTCTGAAAATGAGTCAAACTTGTAGAGGAAGAAATGGGAGGCAGAGAAAGAAAGAAAGAAAGAAAGACATGCATCCTGGCAACATTATTTGAGCCCTATATCCAGCTCCAGGAGCCGATACATTCACTTTGGGTGGGTTTCCGGTGGCTTGTAGCCAAAAAGAGCCCTGACAGTTTCTGGGGCAGGGGGAGGCTGTTCACTGCACCTGTGCCTCCAAGTCACCCCCTCCCCAGCCCCTGCCTTGAGAGACCACAGATGCCCCTGTGACCAGTCTTGTATCCTCCCCAGGGATGTGAGGATTGTCATAGCAGCACTAGAGGTCTCTTTAGCGCCCTAATACATGAGAGGTCAGGTATGTTGACAACCTCCCAGGCTCTCATTTCTGAGCACCTATCACTGCAGACCGAAGGACTCTGCTTTCTCTGCTCTCTCAGGGTTTCCCCTACCCCCTCTCCTCTTGTTATCATCCCTCCTTTGGCCATCTGTCTGCTAATGGCTTCCAAGTCTATTTCCAGCCAGGCTGCTCTGGAGCGCCCCACCTGGGTGTCCCCTAACCCCTGTGCCAAGCACCCCACCCTCCGCATCTTCTACCTTTTTGACGGCAGCTCCCTTGGTCAGGGCAGCTTAGAGACTTAGGGCATCTCTTGCTCACTCACACTGTGCTTCCATCCAATTGGTCACCAAGTCCAGGCAGACATTAGCCTGATGACCATGGTATCCACTTCTTCTTTGTTTTTTTTTTTTGTTTTTTGTTTTTTTTTATTTGACAGAGAGAGATAGCGAGAGGGAACACAAACAGGGGGGTGGAAGAGGGAGAGGCAGACTTCCTGCTGAGCAGGGAGCCTGATGTGGGGCTCGATCCCAGGACCCTGGGATCACGACCCGAGCCAAAGTTAGACACTTAACAACTGAGCCACACAGGTGCCCCCATGGTATCCACTTTTACCTCCAGTTTCCACTGTTTCTGCTTCAATTCAGGTCAAACACAGATCTCCACACTGCTAATCTCCCCTCCTCTAATTTACTCCCCATACTTCCATCTGAAACTCCTCCAAAAATACTGCCCTCACTTGCAGCTTCCCTTCTCATAACCTTTGAGGACTCCCTGTGACCAAAGTCCTCACCTGCATGATCTGGCCTCACGTTGAAAATACTCCAGCATACAGTACATCTTTCTCTGCAAATGCCTCACACTTCTCTTCCTCCACATCTTTGCTCACATGTCCTATCCCCTCAGTCTCTGCCAATTGAACTCCTACTCATCTGTCAAAGCACAGCTCCAATTCTCCCTTCCTCTAAGAAATGTTTTACCTACACCCACCTTAAGAGTGGAATCATACTTTTGGCTTTTGGCTCAGAGTAGCGGAAGTGCAACTGTCTTCAGCCACTAGAATCCGGGTTCATCCGACACCAACTGCCTCCACCATGCAGCCTGAGTGCGACTCCGATGAAATCAAAGTCATATACCCGAGGTGCACTGGAGCCACATCTGCCTTGGCCCCAAAGATCAGCCCCCTGGCCCTGTCTCCAAAAAAGGTTGGTGATGACATCACCAAGGCAACCAGTCATTTGCAGGGTCTGAGGATTACAATGAAGCTGACCATTCAGAACAGATAGGCCCAGGTTGAAGTGGTACCTTCTGCCTCTTCCCTGATTATCAAAACCCTCATGGAACCACCAGGAGATGGAAAGAAGCGGAAAAACATTAAACACGGTGGAAATGTCACTTTTGATAAGATTGTCAACATTGCCCAACAGATGCAGCACTGACCTTTAGCCAGAGAACTCTCTGGAACCATTAAAGAGATCCTGGGGACTGCCCAATCTGTGGGCTGCAATGTTGATGGCCACCACCCTCATGACATCATAGATGACATCAATAGTGGTACAGTGGAATGCCCAGCTAGTTAAAAACTACAAAAGAAAATATTTCAATAAAGGAACATTTTACAATAAAAAAAGGGGGACAGAATCATAGACTGCCATGGACAGATATGTACCCAAACTATAATTAGGAAAATTATTTTATAAAATCACACAGGCCTACCTATGCCTGACAATGGAAGAACCCAGGACAAATAAAAGAGGAGTCCTGCAGCCCATAGCACCTGCTCCCTTTCTTTCCACCCTCCTGACTCCACCCTGTACTGTAAGAGTATGCGCACACAAATGTGGACTTTTAAGCCTTCATGCCCAAGATCTAACTCACCCCAACAGCTCCTATGCCACTCCCACAGTCACCTTTTGACCATCCCTTGAGGCCAGAGGTTCCACAGCCTTACAGAAGAGGCCAGTACACTTGGGCAGGAGATCACAAGACAGAGAGTGTCAGAGGGAGGTCTAGAAGGGGCTTGGCTCTGGAGGGGGCGGGGAGTCCTCAGCCCTGTGGGGAGGATGCAGCTGAAGGAGGGTAGAACTACGGCCTCTGCGGTAGGGCCTCTCACACTTGAGTACGCACATGAATCAGAAGATTCTGCATTTATAATGAGCTCCCAGGGGATGCAGAAGCTCCTGGGCCATAGGTAACAGTAAGAGTAACAAGGGACTACAGCACGAGGCTCAGGTCCAAGGATAGATGAAAGCTACATTAGCTGTATAGAATCTTCTTTGCCACTTGAGTAAAGTACAATAGGAGCTTTGGTTCTCCAGACTGAGGGAAATAGGTTTACAGGAAGGGCATCTCAGTCTCACCTCATTAGTTCCAGGGTTCTCCTAGCAGCCGCTGTGACCAGGCAGCTTAGAAGATTTGGGCCTCTTGACTCTAAGTCCAGACCCTTTGTCTGCCTACTGCTGTGAGGAAACCACCAGACCCCTGGGAGCAGGTATTAGAAGGAAATCAGGTCGTCTCCTGCCTACATATGAAAACCAACCTCGCCATCAAAATTGCACAGCTAGAACGATCCCGGGCGGCATCTCAGGGATGTTGGAGGTGCAAAGACATGGTGCTCCCCCCAGGTTCTTCCCTTCCCCTGCACTCTCTCATGCTCTAATTTCACATCCTAGCTAATTACTTGACTCTCTTCTCCCCTCAGCATTGCTGACAAAGTTGGGCCTCCCTCCAGCCATTATGGCCCCAGGCAAAATGTAGCATGAAGGGTGGGAAGTAGGGGCCAGTGGTGGGGGAGGGTGGCACCTTCTGCCTTCTTGGTTATTCCTGGAGTCTTAATAAACTACTTGAGCTTATATATGTCTATTCTTGCCTAGAGTCACTGAGCATTGAGACTGAAAGTACTTCATACAATTGTCTCACTTAACAATGGGGAAACTGAGACTCAGAGAGGTGTGGCGACTTGCCTGATGTTCTATAGCAAGTTGGTATGCAGCCATGGCTAAACACAGGTCTCCCCACCCCCAGTGCAATTCTGCCCCCTCCCCCATACTGCCTCCTTGCTAAACCCATCCCTCGCCCACCTTGAACATATAAAGGAACTCTCCCAGTGAACATCTAAATGAATTTCAGCAAACCATTTCATCTGTCTGAGCCTCGATTTCCTTACTGCTCGGAGGGGAGGAGCACGTCCCACCTCCCGACTCGTGGTGAGGACTAGGGGAGTCAATGCGACACTGGAAGCATGAAGTAACATGACTGAGTAAGGAAACAGCCCTTACATCAGTTTCCTGTGCCGACTATAACAAATTGCCACCAACTGTGGATTAAAACAACCCAAATTTCTTATCTTACCATTCAGGAGGTCAGAAGTCTGAAATGGGTGTCAATGGGGTAAAATCAGAGTGTCAGCATGGCTGTATTCCTTTTCGGAGGCTCTGACAGGCACAGGGAATCTGTTTTCTGGCCCTTTCTAGCTTCTAGAGGCCACACACATTCCTTGGCCCGTGGTCCCCTCCGTCTTCAAAGCCAGTGCTGGCCAGTGAGTCTTCATACACTGCATCACTCTGGCCCTCCTCCTCCTCTGCCTCCCTCTTTCACTTTGGACTCTTGTGATTACACTGGGCCCAACTGGATGATTCAGGACGCCATCTCACGGTCAGCTCACTAGCAACTGATCTGCAACCTGAATTCTCCTTTGCCTTGTAGCATAACATATTCACAGGTTCTGGGACTTAGGGAGGCCATCATTCTGCCTATTGCAGTCCTTGACCATTTGGAAACTTGGGAAAATCTGAGAACAATCAGGACTTCACTTGAAGAAAAATGTGCAGGCTAAAAAATTTTGGCATGTAATCTCATGGGCACCCAAGCATGAACCCTGGTTATGATTCTTGCCCAAAGGGATAATGTGGGTCCCCACCTATGACATTTATCACAGGTATATTAGTGTGTGCACCCACAGGCACACATGTGCCGATACCTACATATGTGTGCTGTGTATGCACATGCACAGAATCTTAACACGGATGCACACACATACATAGATGTATACATACCACACCATTTTCCTATGGAGATAGCAAGACTTTCTTTGGCTTTTCGTTGTGTGAGATATAGCCAGGAAGGCGCAGAAGAGCAGGATGCCCCTGCATTGCCTCTCCAACCAGCTCATTTCACCTCCACCTCAGCTCCCTGGGGTCTGGCCACTCTGGGCTTGTCACTGACCTTCATCAGTGACCTCTGGTAGATCTGGCTCCTGAGAGGGAATGACAACTCCTGGCTGGCATGCTCTGTGGCTTATTTTTTTGTAGGATGTTCAGCTTGCAAAGCTGCTTCTCTGAGGCTTCTCCTGGGGGATGCTGCTAATTTTTTGAGTGGTGTCCTTTCAGGGTCCCTGATTCTCACACCTATGCATTCAGAACCAGAGATCAAGTCGATAGAGGCCAGTCACAAGGAAGGCAGGAGGGCTGACTGCACCAGGCACCCACACATACATGCACACTCACTCTTGGCCATGACTATCAACACACGTTTACACACATACACACACACACACACACACACACTTAATAAACACAAAGATGGTTCCTATCTTTTAGGATTAAATGCTCAATATTGATACACTGCAATCCAAACCCTAAACATCTGTTCTTATTACAAACACCATTCAGGCCCCAGGGAAACACACTATCACCTTGCTCTATTTCCTCGAAATACACTCTGTCTGGAAACGTTGTGTTTCTGCACCTGATGACTCTGGAAATGGACACTGTTTCAGAAATCAGGAACGACTGAATGGCAGAAGAGTTTAGGTGATGGAATAAGCAGGTTACCTTGTTAATTCCTTTCCAGCACAAAGCATGAATATTATATTCTTACAGAACAAAATATCATTTCCCTACTGAGCCAAGCATCCAACTTCTTGCTTCTCTTCTAACTCCAGTCCTATTCCTGGAGGCACTCACTAATTAGCAGGCCATTCACAACCACTGCACATGGTGGCTAAAGAACATGATGCCATACTCAACACTTCGTATCACTCTCAAATCTGCATATATGTAGATCTAGACAGATTGTGCACGAAGCAAGATATGAAGTATTTACCTTGGCAATCATGTGGATGTTCAATGATAGCATGCCAAGTTTTATTTTCATAGAAATGTTTAGTAAGAGGTAATTAAATTTTTAAAAATAAAACAAAATACATTTATTTAAATGGTGTTACTATACATGGGTTATAATTTGTATTTTGTCTTTCAGTTTGTTAGATGATTATGACTTCTTTAAAAGAAAAATAACTTTTTTAGAAAATATATGTGAAAAATGTTTTAATTCTTTGGTTTTTATGTTCACTTTAATTTATGCTTATTTTCAACTTATATTTTTGCATGAAAATATATTCAAATCCTATATACTTTCACTATAATTACATTTTATGTTTTAATCCTTTAGGGTGAGGTTGACAAACTTTTCCTTAAAGGGCCAGAGGGGTGCCTGGGTGGCTCAGCAGGTTGAGTGTCTGACTCTCGATTTCAGCTCAGGCCATGGTCTCAGGGTCTGTTGGGCTCCGTGCTCAGTGCAGTCCGCTTGTCCCTATCCCTCTGCTCCTCCTCTCTAATCTCACTCTGTCTCTCTCCCTCTCTCTCAAAGAAATAAATAAATAAATAAATAAATAAATAAATAAATAAATAAAATCTTTAAAGGGACAGAGAGTAAATATTTTAGGCTTGTCAGTCATACAGTTCCTGTCACAAGCACTCAGCCCTGATGCTCTAACATGAAAACAGTCATGGACAATATGTAAAAAAAATGTGCATGTCCGAATAAAACTTTATTTACAAAAACAGGCAGTGGGCCTGCAGGTCATAGTTTGCCAAACTCTACTTCAGATCATTACTGTCAATAGAATCCAAATTTGTGAAAATCTTGATAACATATTGAATTTTGCTGAGATGAAAGCCAGAAAAATAAATTTTATGAAATATATAACTTATGAATTATGTATACCTTGATTTTATTATTCATTCAGACTTTCCCAGCTCATCAACAGTATATCTAGATATATTCGGTCATAATTAAATTCAATTGTCTTTGGTGATGTTGATTTTCAGTCATATAAAAATTATAGCTTGACATATATTCTTGATTTTGTCACTTCGAAGGTGTATTTGTCAAGGCAAGAAGATGAATATATGTTATTTAATAGTACGTTGGCTTGAATTACAACTTTTAAATAGATAAACATAAGGTAGCAGGGTCTCCATTTGTACTTGTGTCCTGGGCTCTGCAACAATTGGGAGTAGCCTGAGCCCTGCAGGAGGATACAGGCTTGGCTGGCTTTCCCTTTCACAATTTTGACCTTCCTACTTCCCTGAAACATAGACATGATTGTAGGAGTTTGGCCACCATCTTGTGACCATGAGGAAGAGGCTAAGTAATGGTAGAAACTTAGGTCTGCCACCACTGAACCACCAAACTCAGTTCAGAAACTACCCACCCTCAGACCTTCACCATGTGAAGAAAACCACTCGCTACGTAGTTAAATCACTATTATTTGGGTTTCTGTTACAATCAGCCAAACACAAATTCTGAAGACATAAATCCCAACTGGGAGGAAGCTCTCCCTCCACAGCTCTTCTGAGGCATCCATCACAGCTCCCACCACAGGCTGGTTTGCAGCACAGCACATCATTCACTCACTCATTCACTCACTCATTCATTCATTCAGTAAACATTTACAAGTACCTGTCCTGTGCCAGGGCCCAGGGTAGTTCTGGGGCTACCATGAGGAACTGGAGGGTCATACAGGAGAGATCATTATAAGGAGTTCACAGCTTGGTGATGGAGCTGAGTATGGAAGCAATTATAAGAGATCCTTGACTCATCTACAGTATTCGTTAAGACATAGGTCCACATACATGCATCAGAAGCCCAGACTAATGATGGCTTAAACAAAGAAGTTTATTTCTCTTGTCCATAAAAGTCTGGGCTGGTACGGCAGCTCAGGCTTTGAAGCTGTCAGGGGCCCAGGCTTCCTCTTTCTTATTGCTCTGCTGTCATGGGGTTCCCTCGTGCACCTGGTCCAAGATGCCTAACCACCTCCCCATATGCTAGCCAGCTGAAAGGGGTAGGGAAGAACATGCCCCTACACTTTAAGGGTACAACCTCCAATATGTACACATCCCTCATACCCCGTTGGGCAGAACTTTATTACACAGCCATAACTAGTTGAAGGGAGGTCTGGGAAATAGTCTTTCTTCTGGGCAGCCATGTGCTCAGAAAAAACTCAGGTTTCTATTATATAGAAGAAAGGGAAATCAGCCATTTCTGCCATACTTTCCAAAACGGTGCCAAACCACAAAAATCATGAACTCAAACAAGTCAGCTTGTGACTTCTGGAATCACATTCCCAACAATACACAGGTATTTCCTCTACTTACTCCCCACCACTACTACTTAACTGTCTTTTGAAGATTTCATTAAAGTTTTGTTTATCTCCATTTATTACACCAAGAGTGTGCATACATACACACACAACAGGTAAAAAATAAGACGGTTTTTGTTTTTTGAGAAAGAGCATGCCTGCGGCGGAGTGAGGGGGACTTGGGGGGGATGACACAGGGCTTGATTTCACAACCCTGAGATCATGACCTGAGCCAAAATCAAGAGTCGGATGCTTAACCGATTGAGCCACCCAAGCACCCCCAAAATAAAACAGTTTCTATCACTTAAGTAGAGGCATTCCTGATGTGATGAACTTAGAACACTAAACCTCAGTGACAATTGGACAACCAAGCAGTCTGCTAGGTTTACTCACTAGCTCAGCATCTTGGTTCGGCATGCTGGCTTCACAACTCAGGATTCCAATCCATGGCTTTTATGGTCTTCAGAAAAAGCCAGCACAGTGAGTGTTAAGCCTATGAGTGCCACGAATCCTGTGAAGTGAGGTGAGTATTATGATAAGTGAACGAGTGAAACAGTCCATTTTAATGTTGCTATTTTCATTCAAAGGACTTTTTAGTGTGGTATTTTTACCAGCTCATTCTGAGCTGTCTCAAAATGTAAAAGCTGTTTGCTTTTGGTGCAAGCCTACCTTTAATCCCACCCGATTTCTCCGCCTCAATCCACTTCTTGCTTCACTCCTTGCTCACTCGTCATCCAACCACAAAATTTATGACCATAGCAAATGGCCCATAATAAATGGGCCTGAGTAAAATTATCTGTAAATCCTCCATTCCTCTCCCAAGGGAGATTTAATAAAAAGGAACTCAGATAAAAATACTCATTAAGAATTGAAACAGACTGATAGACAGTGCTTAATTTATAATTAATACATGAGAAAATTATGGTCTTTCTCAAGGGTATTTGAAAATATTTTAGTCTCATAATTTTGGGCCAGTATCAAAATTGTTCTGTTAGTTCTCATATTTTAGTAATGCCTGTGGTAGGTTTTTCTTTATACACAGAGATCATATTCTAGGTCTCTTTGGGGTTGGTCCTCGCACTGGCAAATTTTGAGACGGCTTTGACAACCCAGACATTTTTAGTCACTACTTTTCATTTTCCTTTCATGACCTGACCTAACATGGGTGGAAATAATGAGGTTTAGTGGAGTTTATTTTTTACAAGTTTGGTGGCTTTAAATAAGTGTCTTTGACCTAATTTAAAACGGTTGCAGATTTTAAGATGCATTATCTACTAAAGCATCAAATGGAACCACTGGGTCATTAGTTGCCACAAACAGAATCATTTGAGCTGCAAAAGAAAAATCCAAACCACTTTCTGTTCACTGTTTTTAGCTCTTCCTTGGCTAGTGTCTTTTATAGTTTTTTTGCACTCACTATAAAAGATTTTCAGTATTCAAGAAGACTGAATAGGTGGATCTAATGTATCCTGCTCCAAAACTATCAATACAGACACTCAGTTTCTTCATCTGTAAAAGGGAGTAATAATAGCACCTGATGCACAGTGTTTGAGAATTATGTTAAGATACGTAAAGTGCTTAGTGTGGTGCCTGGTACATAAATGCTCATTAAGATGATAGCTATTGTTATATTGTTGTTATTCTATAGGGCAAAGGGCCTGAGTTTGGACACAAGGAAACATCAGATTGACCCAGACTAAGAAATCCACCCCAGAAAGAAAGGCTTGTCCCCTCTAAAACTGTCAGAGACGTGCATGAATAGTAAGAACTGGGGGAGCTGCTCTAGACTGAAGGAGACTGAAGAGCCATGATTACTAAATGCAACATGTCGGCCTGGTTCGGTCCTGGACCAGAGAGGGAACAGAGACTTTGTTGGGACAGTTGACAACAATGGAAGTTCTTTGTGCAACTAGTCTTGCAACTTTTCACTGAATCTAAAATTATTTCAAAGTGAATTGCTATCCTTTAAAGGCATCTATGTATTTCTCCATGTCTTCTTGATGCCTTCAGGCAATGGGTTAATGTACACTTCCCTCAAGGGAGTGACTACCAGCCTCCACATACCTGAAGCACTTTCTTCTGGGGACTCCAGTAACATGAGATTGTCAGACAAATCACAAAATATGAATGAGAACACTTCCACTTCTGTTTGTAAGGATTAACTGCTACAGAAACTGCCCTCCTAATCTAAACAACTAAAAAATCCCCAAATGAGTAAAATATTATTTATAGATATTGGACTCGGAAAAATAGGACTGTGATTACAGGAAAAACCAGAGGTGAGGCCTATGGTTATCCTACCTGACTTCCTAGAGGGAGTTCCCAGGCCACAGCATAGGGAGGAGGACCCACGTGGAGCCTAGTCGACCTCCGGAGTTGAGGGATAGATCAGAGTTCAAGGAGGCAGGGACAACTAGAATCTGCAGTACAGAAAACCAAAGATGAGGGAGTCACACAGAGGGAGCTCCAGAGACCTACAGTAAATACATCTAGAAGACAGATCAGGGGCTGCCCGTGACTGAGGGTGTGCAAAGGGAACTGGCTATGAAGAAACACAAGGAAACTTCTGGACAATGGAAAAGTTCTTTATCTTGATTGTGGTGGTGGTTGCACAACTGAAAACATTTGTTGAAACCCATTAAATTGTACACTTGAAATTGGTGATATCATCTGTAAATTATATCTCAATAGAACTTTTAAAAAAATACATGACTGAGAGCCATCTTGAAGAATCAAACAAAACCGCTTGTGATTTTGAGAAGTTTAGAAGCCAAGTCCAATATTTGCCCTGATGCCCTGTGATCGCTGATCTCATCTTCATTGGACTACATATTTTGCTGCTCCAGTTTTTTTTTAAAGATTTATTTATTTATTTATTTGAGAGAGAGAGAGTGTGTGTGTGTGTGTGAGCAGAGGGAGAAGCAGAAAGAGGGAGAGAATCCCAAGCAGACTCCCCACTGAGCACAGAGCCTGACGTGGGGCTCGATCTCAGGACCCTCAGATCATGACCCAAGCCGAAATCAAGAGTCAGACACTCAACTGAGGGACGCCTGGGTGGCTCAGTTGGTTAAGCGGCTGCCTTCAGCTCGGGTCATGATCCCAGGGTCCTGGGATCGAGTCTCACATTGGGCTCCTTGCTTGGCGGGGAGCCTGCTCCCTCTGCCTCTGCCTGCCTCTCCGCCTACCTGTGATCTCTCTCTCACTCTCTCTCTGACAAATAAATAAATAAAATCTTAAAAAAAAAAAAAAGAGACACTCAACTGACTCAGCTACCCAGGTGCCCCTTGCTGCTCCAATTTTTAGCAATTTCCTTTTCTAGATCTTTGGAGCACCTTGATAGGCCCCATTGAGAATTATAAATGGAGCCTAAAGAGTTTCTCAAATGCAAGTCTTGTCACCTTGAACTTCAGGACTCTTTTATACACTCAAGAAATGCTCTCCCAGGGTTGAAATTCCTCTGCTGCTACAGAATGATGCGATGTGGCTTTTTAGTCACATGAAGCACACTTGTCACCACCCCAAAACCAAATGGCTTCTTTGAGCAGAAGTCTATCAAGGCAGCATCAACAGCCATCCCAAACATTGCTGTTGTCTTACGGGCTTCTGTTTGGCACCTGGGTTAAGGGAGTAAAAATGCCTTGTATGAACAGGTTCCTGAACTCCTGCCAAAATTTGTCTTTTGACCTGTTGCCGTGATAAATTACATTAACGCACTTACTAATCTGAGCCATCTTTATATTCCTGAAATAAAAAACCAGCTTGGTCATAATATATTATTCTTTTAACATACTACTGGATTCAACACTATTTCATCTGGGACCTCTGCCTCTATGTTCTTAAGTGTATAACCAGTTTATTGAACAGTCTAAAGTCAGCAGAGTATAATCATAAAATAGTTTTATGCTTTGGTCCCAGTTGCTTACGTTCAAACAAATTCTGTTAAATCACTCCTTTCTGCCCCATAATGACATTTGAACAGACCACATGGCTTTCTGGTCACTTTCAGTTACTAAAAAGCCCAGGCCAACCTACTACCAGTTTTAAACTTCAGTTGCAGCATGGGTACTCTGCATGTGTAGGTCAAAGCATGTCTAGAACATTTCCTTAACCAAGACTGCTAAGAAAAATGCAGAATTCAGATAGAAGCCCACAGAAAAGCTTCAGAAATGTGCAGACATCTACAAATACCTTTTAATCCTCTCCATGGCCAGCATGAGTTACAGAAAGCTGAGCCCATCCAGAATGCCTAGAAACAGCAGATGTCCTCTGTCAAGAACAAGGTGGTGATGGTGGCCTTGGGTAGGTGCCTATCTATAGAACACAAAGATAATCCACACCAGGCCAGCAAGAAGTTATCAGAAGTTACAAGTCTCTAGTCCACCAACCACCTAAGGAGGAAGAAAGTGATATGCTCTGACATAATCCATGCCCTGGCTGGAAACAAAGCAATGATATTCACCATCAGCCTGGATTTGGAAGTCTCCACTCCGTAGAGCCACGTTTGGCCTGCTCACCGCCCTCCAGAGAGGTGACGAAGAAAGGAAATACTCCTGCATGCTTACAGCAAGGACCATCCTTGAAAACGTTATACTAAGTGAAAGAAACCAGTCACAAAAGACCACATACTGGGGTGCTGGGTGGCTTAGTTGTTAAGCATCTGTTTTTAGCTCAGGTCATGATCCCAGGGTCCTGGGATCGAGCCCTGCAGTGGGCTCCCTGCTCAGCGGGAAGCCTCCTTCTCCCTCTCCCACTTCTCCTGCTTGCGTTCCCTCTCTCGTCGTGTCTCTCTCAGTCAAATAAACAAATAAAATCTTTGGGAAAAAAAAAAAGACCACATACTATATGATTCTATTCATATGAGAGTCCAGAATAGAAAAATCTATAGCAATGAAGAGAAGGTAGTGGTTGCTTAGGACTGGGGGACAAGGGGATGGGGGAAAAAGAGGAATGAGAGCTAAAGGGTACAGGGTTTCTTTTTTTAAGGTGATAAAAATGTTCCAATATTGCCTATGGTAATGGTCACACATATCTGTGAATTTATGAAAAACCACTGGATTGTACACGCTTTAAATGGGCGAAGTGGATGATATGTGAATAATATCTCATTCAAGCTCTTAAAAGAAAGACAGAAAGAGAAAAAGAGAGAGAGAGACTGCCAACTACAGACTACGAGAAAGGCAACGCGTTAGGTGCAATAGGTCCCTATCTGTAGTTCCTTGGGTGAGATGTCTGAATTCAAAATGGCCATCAGATCCATGCAGCAGGCACAGATGGGAAGGTTTGAATCAATGGCGATGAGACAAGAAGCACATTCAAATCCTCAAAGGGAATAACTCCTGAGTTAGTTGTGCATGAAGATACCCCCTCACCCCAGGTCACAGGCTTTCTCTTTCTGTCCTCTTCTCTCTGGGAAGAACTTAACTTTGTTCAGGTCTGGGGACAAGAAAGGGAGACAGAAGGACTGTTTCTATAAAAACCAATAACCTTATCTCCAAGTAACTCCCTGTGGTAACAAAAGGGCCCTTTCTTAGAAAAGGACTCTGAAGTCATGCTTTTTGGGGGATTTTCAATATCAGAGCTTCTTCCCAGTCCTGGATGTGCTGTAGGCCCCCAGACCCCAGCAGTTTCCCTGCACTGGGCATGAGTACCCAAAACTTCAGAGCTGGAATTTCTTTCTTTTCTTTGTCCCCGGTTGGAATGGAGACTTGCTGAGGAACATGAGGTCCCTGGTGACCCTCACCCTTGCTCTACTTCCCTATGCCCACTGGGAGGAGGCCTGGGTCCTGCCATGCTTTAGTCCTATGAATGGCAACTACAAGAGAAGAGTTTATCCAACACAAGAATAAGGTCACTGCTGGAGGAGTAGAATAGGGTGAGTAGAATAGTCAAATGATGGTTTGTGTTTTTTTTAATATTTATTTATTTATTTATTTTAGAGACAGTGAGAACATGGGGGGAGGAGTAGAGGAAGAGAGAGACAATCTCAAGCAGACTACCTGCTGAGCACGGAGCCCAACACGGGGCTCAGTCTCACAACCCTGAGATCATGACCTGAGCCAAAATCAGGAGTCGTACACTTAACTGACTGAGCCACCCAGGCACTCCTCAAATGATGTTTTTTTTTTTTTTAAGATTTTATTTATTTATTTGACAGAGAGAGAGAGATCACAAGTAAGCAGAGAGGCAGGCAGAGAGGGGAAAGCAGGCTCCCTGCTGAGCAGAGAGCCTGATGCAGGGCTCGATCTCAGGACCCTGAGATCATGACCTGAGCTGAAGGCAGAGGCTTTAACCCACTGAGCCACCCAGGCGCCCCTCAAATGATGTTTTTAATAGCCAGTGGTGATCTAGGAGGTTTTAGTCTTCTGTCCTTTCATTTCTCTCATATTCAGCCCCATTGTACACCCTCCTGTTAAGAGGCCAGGCTAATTCACTAATTCCTGAAAGGACCTGGGAACAGCAATACCCCAGTAGCAATGAGCATATCTAGTGCCCGGATCTGGGCTTCTGAATACCATTCTCCTCTGAAAAGAACAAGACTCCCTGGAGAAATAGCTGACTCCAGGTTTTATTTAATTTTCTTTTAAAGATTTTACTTATTTATTTGAGAGAGACAGAGACAGAGAGAGTGAGCAGAGGGAGGGGCAGAGGGAGAGAGAGAAGCAGACTCCCCACTGAGCAGGATGTCCGATGCAGCGCTCGATCCCAGGACCCTGAGATCGTGACCCAAGCCAAAGGCAGAACACTTACCTGACCGAGCCACCCAGGCACTCCAGTTATATTTAATTTTTTTAAAGTATTCTTTAACTCACATTTTTTCTAATATCAGTCAAGAGTAAATCAGTACTTCCTGAATCCTTTTTGCCTCTTCTTTGAGAATATTTTTAACTTTTCATTGTTTTGGACCACTTCTACAACTTCTAAGATTTTTCTCTGTTTAACAGGCACTTGCCCCCTGTCCTTTGGTACCAGGGCTTCCCAACTCAGTTCCTAAGTTTGCTTCATCTCGTGACAATCTTGAATACTTCTCTAAGTTCCTTATTCAAAAGGGTAATAGGTGGTATGTTTTTAAACCCTTGCATATTTGAGGGTATTTTTCTTGAGTCTTCAAACGTTCAATGTACCTTTGTGGGACATCTGATTATTGGATCACAATCTTTTTCTTTATCTTCTGGAAACTCTGTAAATGTTCTCTATTGAAATCAAGGGCAACAAGAGTTGGAGGTCAGTCTGATTTCTCTCCCTTTGTGGGTTTCCTCTTTAGTCTGTGTGTATCCTTGCAGGATTTTAAAAATCCCAATTCTTCAAATATTTTTGTGAGGTGTCAGGTACAGGTCCGTTTTCACCATTTTTGCCTGGCATGTATTGATCTCTTCCAAGTGGCACTCTCCGGATTGTATGGTGTTCTCTCATCTGTTGGATGAATGCTCTCTCCGGTACCACTCTCAGAAGCATGGAGTGTCTGCACGATGCTGCTTTATTCTCTGGTCTCCATACCTATAAACTTTCCTCTTGTCATTTTAATTTCCCTTTTTCCCTGTATTTTTGATGAGATGTTTCGACCTTGACCTCTATAGCACTGATTTAATATTTTACAGCACCAATTCTATTCTTTAATCTCACTAAGGGATTAATGGTGAGTTTTAATTCTGTGATTACATTTTTAGTTCCTCTTACAGTGTTTCCTTTTCTCATTAATTCTCTTTTCATTTAATCTTTTTTTTTTTAATCTCATTCTATGGCTTTTTAAACAATGTCTGTCCCTCTACTCCTGTGGCTTTCTGCCTTTATTTCATAGGGGCCGTATATTCTGACATATGTAACAGAATGTTGGGTAGGATTTTCCCTATTGAGCCAGAGTTGACGTGAAGACCTATATTAGGACAAAGGGCTAGGTGCCCATGTGGCCCACATAAACCCCATGAGTTGATCCTGTGAATTCGACAATTTGGGGGCCACAGACCACTCTTAGGGTTCCTGAGCAGACAGCCTGGCCTGCATCCCTGAGAATGCTCCTACAGAGGAATGACAAAACCCCAACTCCCAGCTTCCCTATTCCCTTGAAGCTGGCAAAGGCAGACCTGTCCAGAGCCCAGGAGACTCCTCTTACAGGAAAGAAGCTCTATGGCTTCACCTAGTCAACATTGTCCCTGGAGGGGAACTCAGCCTTTTCCCCAGCTTCAAACTCCTCCCATTTCCTCTTCCTCCCCAGCACTATCTTCGTCTTCCTTGCCTCAGCCTAGGAACAAAGACATTTGAACAAATCCACAGGAAGATGCTAATTGACAGACAGGCCAGGTTCCTGTTGCCCTGAGGGGGTCATAGGCTTGTTGAGCACTGCCAGGGGAAGAGGAGAAAGGAACAATTTAGCAATAGACTGGCTCCTGTATTTTAATGTATTCAGACATGTCCCCTCAAGGAGTTTGCAGGCCCTCCGGGGTACAGGGAGTCTGAGCTAAAACAATTTCTCTTAATTGCCGAAGCAGACACCCAAATAGAATCCTGGATTTGAGACTCCCATATGGAGAGCGGCTCACTCTGGTTCCAGGGTTGACGAAAACCCCATTGTAAATCAGGGTCTGACAAAGTGGGTTTTTTCAGAGCACTATTTCCACAGAATGTTAATAGGTATTTCTGAAAATAGGGTTGCAGTGAAAATAAATTTGAGATATGCATAGTAAACAGTAGCAGTTTCCTTTCTGCAGGACTTCTTGGCATCGTGCATACTAATTGCTTATTATTCAGTCCCTCATCCTACATACACTGAGCATCTATTGTGTACAAAGTGTTGTGGAAACAGGTGAGATTTCCACATGGTCCATGCCTGCAAGAAACTCACAGCTGAGCATTCCAACACCTTACTACTCAAAGCCTGGTCTGGGCCAGTAGCTGCAATAGCAACTGAAAACTTGTTAGAAATGCACTCTCCAGCCTCACCGCCAGAACCACAGAATCAGAATCTGCATTTTAACAAGCTCCGCAGTGATGTGCATATAAGCTAAAGTATGAGAAGCCCTGGAATCATGCATTGTTAGAAGAGAAAAAGGACACAAGGAGAAAGAAAGCTGGAGGCCTTTTATTGTGTAGTCCAAGTACAATAATGGCAGCAGAATTAAGGAGGGGCACATTGTCCTCACTTCAGAATGGACACAGCAAGGCTCTGGACAGGAAGACTGAGGAGGACACAATTCTATTTTGGCATCAGTATTGGTTGAGGTAGGGTTCACTTTGAAAAACCCTAAGTAAGGAAAAGAAAGTAAGGAAAAGAAAAACCCTAAATAACATGGACTTAAATATGATAAAAATTTATTCTTCTCTGACTTCTGAGAAATACTGGGCTGCTATGGCATACCACAAGATCAAAGACCCAAGTTCCTTCTATCTGTTACTCTACCATGCATTCCAAAAGTCAGCTTATGGTCAGACATGGCTTCAGGGCCTCCAGCCACCACAGCTGCATTCCAGCAAGCAGGATGTGAGAAAGAGGAGCATTTCCTCCTACTTTTAAAGACACTTCCGGGGCACCTGGCTGGCTCAGTCAGTAGAGCATGCAACTCTTTATCTCAGGGTTGTGAGTTCGAGTCCCATGTGGGGTGTAGAGATTACTTAAAAATAAAATGTTAAAAAATAATACTAATAAAAGTAAAAGCACTTCCTTAAGGTTTGTACACCATCTCTATCTACATTCCATTATGTGGACACATGTGGGACACATTCCATTATGTGAACACATGTGGGACACTCTCAAGGAACAACTTGGAGAGAATATGAAAGGTGGCTGAAGACCTAGCAGAATTTAAGTTATTATTGTTAATAGAACCTCTTTTGTATCCACAGTGAGTGAGGACCAGGAAATTCAGG
Source organism: Potos flavus (assembly GCA_028534135.1). Lineage (NCBI taxonomy): Eukaryota > Metazoa > Chordata > Mammalia > Carnivora > Procyonidae > Potos > Potos flavus. The sequence continues at coordinate 29,362,749 of CM052892.1, forward strand.
TTACACTTGTTTCTAGAATCAGAGAGAATGAGGGAGTTGGAAAGTTCTCCAACTCGGGTGCTTCAGGAATTGGATGGGGTCATCCCACTCAATGGTGCCAGCCATTAATTTCCAAATAATGATAACATTAAATTCATGGAGAGAATTTTCTGAATTTAATTTTTTATTTGATACATTTTCCTTAAAACTCTAGTGCTTGGAACTGCTTATCTACTTTTGAGTGGAGATTTTTACAAAATAAGTGAGCAAATCCAAATGGTGAAATAAATATTAATAAGAAAGAATAAAATTGCAAGTTCAACAACTTTTCCATGAGCCTATGGTTTTTACTATATTTTGTATGGAGAAAAGAGGCATGTTTCCCTCAGGTAAACTGTTTTTCTCGTTCTCATTTGCATGTTCAAATTTCCCAGTGAACTACAAAAGGTACAATGATGTCCAGACACTCCAACCCTGAATAGAGTTGAGGTCCGCTGTAGGGAAAGGCCAAAGATGACCTTTGATGATCAAATGACCTCAATGTCCTCTGAGGCCCAAACCAGACACCTGAATTCATGTCAGCATTGCCCTCAGTTCCGAACCCAGACCTGCTAAATCAGAATATGTATTTTAGCAAGATCCCCCAACATGGTTCATATGCACATTAAAATTTGAGAAGCACTGTTCAAGGAAAGGATGGGTTTAAGAATGGGGTTGATCACAAGCATGGGGTAGGGGTGCATTAGGCAGGAGTGTTTCTTGAAGGTGATTCCTGGAAGCTCTGTATATGTATGTGTGTGTGTGCGTGCACATGTGTGCCTGCACACAGGTATGTGAAATAACCAAAGAAACACCAGGTCTTGGTTTGCCTGAAACAGCCAAGTTAAATAAAATGCTTTGTCCTCAATACACATATAAATACCTTCTCATTCATTCACTTACATACCACACGCATTCTCACATGCACGCAGTAGCATACATTCATTTGTAGGCACACGTTCCCCGGCACACCTGCCCACTCACCTGCATATACATATTCACATGCCTTCACACACACACCCAGGCCTGGGGTGAGTGACGGTGCTGCGACTCACAGGTCCATTGCTCAGGTGTGATAGTGTGCCACGTGTTGAGAACCTGGCCAGTGTGTGGCTTTCTCCTGATCCTTCTGTCCACATTGCTGGAATTGTGATGAACTCCACCCCTATCTGTAACAACCCATTTCCAGAACAGCCTTGGGATGAGTGAATCACTACAATGTTTGTCATCTGGCCACGGGATGGCTTCTGTCTCTAACCCATCTCCCAGCATGTGAGTCATAGGACCTCCTTTTTGACTTGAAAGGTATCTTAAAGATCATCCCTTCTGACCTCCTTAATGTATAGGAAACTGAGGCTCAGAGAAGGATAGGGATTTGCTCAAGGCCACCCATAAAATTAGAGGCAGAACTGAGCTTGAACCATAATCTAGGGCCAGGGCCCCTTCCACCTTGTGCCTCGCCAAAGAAGACCCCCTCTCCCCAAGCCCTGATCCTACTGCTGGGCCTTCCTGACAAACTAGGTTGGGAACAGCACAGCATAGTGGCCACAGGTGGCCATGAGAACCCAGTGACACATTGGCCACATAGTTAGGAGGGGCCAAGAGGAGCTGCTGTCCAGCCTATGAGATACGCCCCCACCCCACTGCCCTCCTTCACCTCTGTGGGCTCTTCAAACAAATCAACATTCCTAGATCCCCTGGAGCTCAGGGAAATGGAGCCAGGAGAGGAGAGGGATAGACAGGTAAGGCAGTTAGAGCTCCAGCACCTCCTTTTTCTAGAAAGCAAATATGGCTCAGTCATTCCATCAATATCTTCTTTTCTCCCCGTACCTACTCTGTCTCCTGCCAGGTCTCATTCTCTCTGCCTGGTGTTCAGATCTGTGTCAGGCACAGGGGTACCAAGAAGAATCAAAGCTGAGGCTACCACATCCCCCCAAAGCCACCACAGCAACCCAGTATGGGAAGAACAGACAAGACTCATTGGAAGGGCATTTTCCAGAGTAGTGGATACCCAAGCAAGTCTGGCAGAATTAGCTCCATGAAGGGGGGAGGAGGGCATTCTGGAAAGAGGGAGAGTAGGTACAAAGACCTGTAGGAAAAAGTGCTTTAATCGATCATTTAGCACGAGTGGGGCAGAAATGCAAAAACAGGGGTCACAAGAAAAGACCAAAGGGACCCTCTTAGGCAGGAGGAAGGCAGCCTGGGTCCCAGGAGCCCTCTGGAGGTACTCAAGCTGCCAGAAACAAAACACACTATGAAACACACATGACCAGTCCTCTAAGAACAAAAGGGGAAACTGAAGACACCCAAAATCACATTGTGGGCAGAAGCAGTATGAATACCAGAAACTCAGCCCCCTAAATAAGTAACAATCTGATGATTAGGTCAAGTTCTTCCTTGTTGCTTGCAAGTTCTGCCCATTCCATGCTTGGGTATCAAAACATTCCTAGAGAGAGTAGTAAAGACATAAGGTTGTGGGGGAAGCTTTTCCTGCTGGAAACAGCCTGACAAAAGCAGAGATGGGGGCCCAGAGAGACCGACAGCTGAGCGGATGTTGCAAGACCACGTGGGAGCTGGATGCCTTGAATGCCCAGGCATCGGCAAGGAGCCCTGTGACCCTGGGGTGACATTCCACTAGGAGCAGCTTCAGCAGGACACCCCCTCTGGCCTGTCTAGACACTCTTTGCATAGTGAGGGGAGGGCGGGGAGACCCCACAGCCCCTCCAGCTCTGAGACTGGGTGAGACACTGAGCTAGAGGAAGCCTCTGGAGACAGAACAAGCAGCTTCAGGTCCTGCTGAGTGTGTACTTGTCAGGAGAGTTATCTCAAGAGAGAGAAAGCAATTATATTTAGTATTTTCTGCCCCACACATGATTCAGTTGAATAAAGAATGTCACCTTTGCTGTAAAAATCAATTGCAATAAAGAAAACACTTCTATATCAACAAAGTCCTCGGGATGCGCAAGCATTAATTAATAATGCTGCTGCCCCATCTTTTCCATCAGCACTAACCTATTCAACAGGACAGAGGGTCAAAGAATTCCCAAGGTGGGAGAAACAGGAAATACCCCTTGATGAGGGAGCCTGTACTCTGGTATCAGACCACCGGCTAACCTCCTGGGGCAGCACCAGCAGTAGCACAAACAGGAGGAAGGGAGCAGGTTATCCCAGAAGACACACAGAAGGGACGGTGTCAAGGTCCAGGAAAAGCCCTCAGCTGCCCATCTCAGCACAGGTATCAGCAAGGGGACCCAACACACAGCTGTGCCCCTGGGACTCAGTTCCCCCATCTGTATAATAATGAGGTTGTTGACCCTTTCAGCTAGCGTGTTCTGTGACTCTGGAATCTAGTCCGGGGCTGACAAACTACAGCGTGCACACCAAATCAGGCCCACAGCCATTTCTGCATAGCCAGTGAGCTAAGAATTGTTTCTACATTATTAAAGGGCTGTAAGAATAGAAAATTGCAAGGAAAGCTATGTAACAGGGACTGTATGTGGCGGGCAAGGCTTAAAATACTTATTATCTAGACTTTTACAGAAAGTGTGCTGATTCCTGGTCTGGATAATTTTAGATCTGTGCTCCTGTCCCATTTGAGTTCATAGAACTCTCTGAAACTCTTTGGGATAAGCAGGATTTCTCACTGGCTATGCAATAATTTAATTCTCTCTCCTCCACTGTCTGGTAGTTCCAGGAAGGCTCGCTCCAGGGCACTCCTAGGCCCTAGCATGTAACAGATCTTCAGTCTGAATGAAGTCCGTGTTTCTCACATCCCCGTAGCTTGTACATAGCACCACTTGGGCTGCACAATTACTTTTGAATAATGTATACCGGAACCATATACTTATTTTATCCAATTAACCATCACTGAAGGCTTTACTAGGACAAGTCCATGCTAGGCTGGTGCCCAGGCCTGGCTTTTTCTATCAAGAGCTTACAATCTCATAAGAAAAATCAGACACGGACACAAATAACTATAATACAAGCTAGACCATGATTCATGCCCCAGAAGAAAGTTAGAGAAAGTGAAATGCACACACAAAAGGAAGAGGCAATCATATCTGAACAGGAATTAACACTCCACTAGATAAATGGGCAAAACCAGGAAAAGAGAATTCACAAAAGGGAATAGATTCTTTTTTTTTTTTTAAAGATTTTATTTATTTATTTGATAGAGAGATAGAGAGAGAGCACGAGTAGGCAGAGCAGCAGACAGAGGGAGAGGGAGAAGCAGGCTCTCCGCTGAGCAAGGAGCCCGATGTGGAGCTCAATCTCAGGACCCTGGGATCATGACCTGAGCCGAAGGCAGCTGCTTAACTGACTGAGCCACCCAGGCACCCCAAAAGGGAACAGATTCTAATAAAACAAGTATATGGGAAAATCTTCAGCCTTACTAGTAACCAGAAAAATACTAATAAAAAGTACAATGAGATATCTTTTTAAGATTATTAAAATAGTAAAATATCTATTTCAAGTCATAATGCCCAGTGCTCTCAATGGTACAATGAAATGACTCACACACCGCTATGAGGTGGGGGTAAAATTGAATAACTCTTTGAAATCAATTTGGTAATAATATCAAATATAAAAATGTATAAAGTTTATGATCCAGACATCCCATTTCTAACAATTGGACCAAAGAAAATAACTCAAAATAAGGAAAAGTTTATATGCTAATATGTGAGACAATTACCTTAGTAGTTATTTGGAAGCAATATAAAATCTCACCACAGAATTCTCTTCCCTGGATCACTTTTCTATGCCAGCTACCTGATTATTTAAGGATGACTCACGTTAATAGAATAGGACCCTGTCCCTAGAAGCACGAGAGGAGTCTCCTCCTGAGAAAGAGGGACCAGTGTGTCTGGTGGGTGCCTGGACTGTCCCATGTCAAGTTTGGGCACAGACAGTGGGTGCTTTCTGCCACATGGACAGGAAAAGCAGAGGAGGCTGGTCAGCTGAGGGAGGAAAGAAAGAATGAAGTTCACATAGACACAAGATACACCTCATAGCATTTGCATCCCTGTCCCATGGGTCCCCAAAGCTGAGCCACATGCCTACCATTGGCTTCTGTGAGATGCCCCAATAACCTCTGCATAAAGATCCTTTTCTAAATTAGCTTAAGCTAATTTAGGTTAAGTTTCTCTGTGTAACTACTGAAAATTATGATGAAGACTATAGACACAACATGGGAGAAAAACCTTCTGACCTAATTAGGGTTTAAAAATACGTCATTTACTGCATTACAAATGTGTTACAAACTCAAAATTTGTGGACCGAAAATGTAGAAAGGAATACATTAACATGATAAAAGTTTGCCAGCACTGGGATAGAAATGATTATTTTCTCTATTCTCATACTACTGTGTTGCTTTTCCTAAACCTCAAATAAATTATGAGGAGATGAGTCAGAGACCAACACGACTGTGAGGTGGAGTGAACAGTGCTTGTTGCCTGGACAGAGGGCAGATATGGGGCCATGGAACCCAAGGGAAGGATATTTTTATCACCTCCACTGAGAGATGAGAGAAAACACCATGAAGGAAGCTGCATCTGAAATGGACTTTTAGGTGAGAAGGGAAATTGAGATGGAGAGAAAGTAGAAATGAAAGCTCAGAGGCAGAGAACACGTTTCGGGAAAGATGTACCAATCCTTATGGCAAGAGCAAGCCAAAGCCTAGATCAGTAGGAAATCAAGCTACAGTGCAGAAGTTTTAAAGGGGTGACCTTCAGCCCATATCGGCCCAGTTGTTTTTTATTCGGTCAACACAGTGACCACATGTTTCTAAATGAGTTGCCATGCCTCTCATCTCTAACCCAACTCCTCTAAGTTCTGCTTTGTGATGCTGCACCTAGGACTCTTATTTTGCTTGGCCAGTTGGCACCTTCATAGCCTCTGCCGATAGGGGGCGCTAGAGGGAGCCCACATGGCAGAGAAGTAAGGGATACAAACACCACAGGTGGGAGCAGTCACTGATTTAGATTTAACTTACAAGATTGACGGTTCACATACCATGTGATCCAGCACTCCCACTCCGAGGTATGTCTTTGAGAAGCCCATGTGCATCAGAATGTTCACAGTGGCATTATTCATGATAGCAAAATATCCTTCCCATAGCAGGGGATGGGGAGAGGGGAACAGGACAATGTTGCAGACTCCCTTCTTTAGTCCACAGACCCTAGAGCACAAAGCCTCATGCCCTCCCTTCCAGCCACTCAGGATAACCATCGTTGCTCAAGGAAGGCCTCAGTTTACTGGCCCGAGGATTCCAGAAAATCTGCTTCCTTTCCCTAATGAAAAATTAAACAAAACAAAAGGCTCAAACCTTTAGAAACACAGGCAGATTCCTCCCTGGATAGAGAGCTATGCAGGCTATAGTGAAACCTAGGAAGAAAATGCTGTTGTTCCTTCTGGAAAGCCCACAGGAGTCAACAAAATAAGACACCAATTAATTTTTCAATAAGATAGTCTGTTAGATATCCAGTGTTAGCCAAAATCCGATCTAGCCTGCTTTAAAAGAATAAGTCTTATCTCCCCTTTGCTTAAATGTAAACTAAAAGGATAGAAATCTGCACCCAGCAGGTAAGTAATGATCTTCAGGGTGGCAGGAAGAAGTCTGTCTCATCAGTGAGAGAGCTGCTGAAATGCATCACAGGGTTTGGTTTGGTTTTGAGCCCTGTGGGTGGCTCAGGAATGACCCCAAAGACATCCAGGTCCTAATCCCTGGAACAGGGGAATGTCACTTGATAGGGCAAAGGGGGCTTCACAGATGTGCCAGGAAGGCAATCCTGGATTATCTGGGTGGGCCGTCAATGTGATCACAGGTGTCCTTACAGGAGGGAGGCAGAGGCAGACAGGGCACAGAAGAGGGGAAGGCAATGTGACTGCGGAGGAGAGCTTGCAGTGATATAGCCACAGGCCAAGACATGCCCACAGCCACCAGAAGTTGAAAGAGGCAGGAAGCTGGGGCCTCCTCTGGACCATTCTAGGGAATGTGACTTAGCCCTCTAAGACTCAGTGTGAATTTCTGACCTTCAGAATTTTAAGAGAATAAATTTCTGTTGTCTTAAGCTGCTACGTTTGTTAGAGCAGCTATAGGAAACTAATACAAGCCGACTGCCAGGACCCTCTGACTTCATTGGCAGCAACCTTCTTTGCCTAAGAGACTTGAATAATTGCGTGCCCCTGACTTATCTGTAGAGTATAAATAATTTGCGTCTTGGAAGAAGGAGGGACATGAAACTGAATAGGTAAACTGAGGTCAGATCAGGAAAGACCTTATATGACAAGTTAAGGACCTTGGGTCTTACCCCCAAATTCTGTAAAGCCAGAGAAAGTCTGGAATAGGGAAAAGGTGTGAGCAGATTTTTTAAAATTATTTTCAAGATTTTATTTATTTATTTATTTATCCGTTTATTTATTTATTTATTTGTCAGAGAGAGAGAGCACAAACAGGGGGAGCAGCAGGCTCCCTGCTGAGCAAGGAGCCCGATGTAGGGCTCGATCTTAGGACCCTGAGATCATAACCCAAACTGAAGGCAGACGCTTAACCGACTGAGCTATGCAGGCATCCCCAGATTTTTCGTTTTTTAATATACCTTAGCTCTGTAAAGAAAGAAATGGGAGGCAGCAAAATTATAAGCCAAGACATAGAGAAGCAGCTGTTTCTATCATACAGGAAAGAGATGAGGATGGCAGGTCAGGTGCAGGGACACTCAGGAAGGTCTTAGACCCTGGCAGAGAAGGGAAGAGTGGCTTTTATAAGAAGGGAAGTAGAGGAGGGCAGGTCATTTTCAAAAAGGACAATCCAGGTTCCGTCTGGTTTGGATGACCTATACAAGAAAAGGAAAGCATTTCATCACACCTCCTTGCATGTATTTTCAAATGGCAAAAACCAACCAAATATTCACTTACAAAGAGAAAGTCTTTTAAATTCCAAAAGACCAGTGCAACTCTAGTTGGTGCCACGATTGGTGAAAGCCAGCCTGCACACTCCCTTTGAGCCAAATTTTGAAAAGCATTTCACATGGAGCCTTTGTGTGATCAATGCAAGTGGGACACAGATGTAGGGGTTATAAGGGAGGTGGCCTGGTAAAGAGAAACATCCTTGAGGCTGGATGGCAGGAGCTCTTGGGTTCAGTCCTGGCTATTTCATTAGCCGTGTGGCTTCAGACAAGTACTTGCCCCTCTCTGGGCATGTCTTCTCCTAGATCAGCAGTGTTCAAACTGGGTGGCAGAGCTCTGGAATTCTGAAGAGGTGCCCAGAGGCCATAGAGACCTGGGAATGGGTAGTGGGTCCCTCTCCTGATTCCTGGAGGGGCAAGTCAAATGTGATAATATTTTGTTTTCTTGGGACGCCTGGGTGGCTCAGTTGGTTAAGCGGCTGCCTTCGGCTCAGGTCATGATCCCAGGGTCCTGGGATCGAGTCCCACATCGGGCTCCTTGCTCGGCAGGGAGCCTGCTTCTCCCTCTGCCTCTGCCTGCCTCTCTGCCTACTTGTGATCTCTCTCTCACTCTCTCTCTGACAAATAAATAAATAAATTATTTAAAAAAAAAAAAAATATTTTGTTTTCTTCCTTCAGCTGACATTTACTGACTCCTCACTATCTGCCAAGCACTGTTCTAAGTTCCTATCAGTATTACTTATTTTACAGATGAGGAAACTGAGTCACAGAGAGCTGAAATGGCTCGTTTAAGGTTGCAGTGCTCCCAGAGGACAGAACTGGGATATAAGCCCACACAGTTTGGCTCCAGAGCCTGTGGTTTCAGAAGCTTGCTTCATGTCCCCAGTGTTCTCTCCTTCCTCTGTGCTCACACAATCCCCTGGTTTGTCCTCCATCACCCCTGTAGTACACTGTCAGACTCTTCCAGGGCACACCGGGAATAAGTTGAGGTTCAGGACTAAGTCAGGTTTATCTCTGTCCCCCCAGAGCACACAACCTGGCCCCATAGCCTTGGCTCTTGGTGACCACTACTGAGGGGCTGTCTGTCCAAATGAAGACTTAAATGGGGAAGGAGGGAGCCCTGTGAGGAGGTGGCTCTTCTGTCCACTCACTGGGCACCAGCTTTGTGCCAGACCCTGTGGACACAAAGAGGAATCCGACTGGGCCCCTGACCTCTGGAAGCCCAGCCTGGCCAAGCAGATCCAGAAGCTGATAACAGAAGCCCTGTATGCTATTGTCTGGCATCACCCAGACAAACCCTGCATTACACTGGCGAAAATAATAACGAGATCACAGGAAACCTGCCTGTGCCCCTGACAGCCAGCCTTCTCCCCAGACCCAGAGCCTGGCTAGTCATGGGGGAGGGCAGGCAGATGGCTACACTGGCCAGCCTGCCATCATCCAAAGGGCCCTTCATTCGTTCACTCAGCCAGATACAGGCTAAGCAGAGCCAGAGCTGGCCCTGCAGGGCGCAGATGAGATAGATCAGACACGGTGCTGCCCCTGAGGATCCCATGGGCCGATGGACATGGTAAGCTGCAGACACATAACCATCCTACTAACACACAGGACTCAGACACAGGCAAAGCAACTCCAGGTGCTAGGTGGGGGTCACAGATTGGTAGATCACAACTGCTAAGCATGCACTGAACCAAGCTTTGATTTTACAGAGATAGAAACTGAAGGTCAAACTGGGGAAGGGGCGGCTTGCCCACTGTCACACAGTGGGCAGTGACAGAAGCAGGACAGGAGTCCATGCATTCTCTCTTCACACCCCACCCTTTTCTCCAGTTTGGAATTCTTAATGACTCAATACCTGTTCTCCCCAGCAGTTGCTGAGATTCTGGAACAACAGACAAAAGAACTCAGTGCTCCCACTCCCCATGCCCACCCCTTTAGCCCGCAGGGACAGTGGACACACTCCTGGTGTATTGCTGCTCTCATGCCCAGCTTAGACCACGGCCTGCCTGGGGACCAGATCCTGCTCCCAGAGCCCCAGAGGCTTGCCATCGGCTTGGGTGCTGACTGCCCCCAACCCACACTGCTTGCCCAAGCCCCTAGGCTGCAGTTCAACCTCTGGGGTAGGCCCAGAGAAGCTGGGATTGTGAGGCATTTTTGTCCCCAGGGGGAGAAGAAGGAGGAAGAGGAGGGAGAGGGGAGGAGAGGGAAGGAGGAGAAGAGGACTCCTAATTGCTGAGCACCTACTGGGTACCAGGGGTAGCACTAACACCTTCCCACGTATTGTCTCAATTCATCCCTACAACTCCTGTGTGGGAAGGTAGGATGACTATCTTTCAGGCAAGGAAATTCAGGTCAAAGAGGGGCTGCAAGAGTCACTCCTGGCCAATCACCAAGCTCTGGAAGCCAGAAGGGCATTCGGCATCACCAATAGGGCCTGCAGGACTCACAGTCCATTTGTGAATACCGTTTCCCATAGCTTCATTCCATAAATCACAGCCAGACTTCCTTCTTCAAGTGAATGACAGCTGTTGGTAGTCGTCACAGCATGAGCAGTATAAACAGCGGTATCACTGGAGTTTACAGAGGCTTCAGGTTTCAGACTGAACCTGCAGGCCCTAGGGCTCTGGGGAGCTTCCTTAGGGCTCAGGGGCCACTAGATATGGTGGAATCAGGCAGGCTGTCCCTGGAATGGAACAGAGCCTGGAGCAATTTAATGCAGGGACCACACTATCAATTATATACTTAATGAATGTCATAAAAAGGTGGTTCCTTGATTACGTCAATATCAATTCAGTCAGCAGTCCCCATGGTGTTCTAAATACCCGCCCCCATGCAAGGGGTATAAGGGGTCTGAGTGTAGGAAAAGGCCAAATATTTTTGCTCATTCTCTACATCCAGCACCTAGCACAGAACTAGCCACATAGTAGGCCCTCAATAATTTTGCTGGATGGAAAAGTACAATCAGGCAGGGCTCTGACCCCAGCCAAAGGAGCTCCTCTCTTTCCCGGTCTATATCACTGGCTTCTATGTAGGTTTTCCTTTGAACAAAAAGGGTTTTTTAAAAATAGAATGGAAATCTAATGACCTAGTTCATGCTCCTCCTTTTATAGAAGGGGAAACCAAGGCACAGAAAGGCAGAGGGACTTGCCCAAAGGCACAGAGCTCAGAGGTACAATCAGCGAGTTTCCACAAACTCGAGCTTTCTCCTCCATCCTGTTAGATCATCTTCCAGGACACTGAGACTATGGAGCCAAGAGAGGGGCTGGGCTGGGCGCTGCTGGAGCTGCAGCCTCCGGCTGCCTGGTGCCAGGAATGCAGGGAGGGTGAGGCTCCTCTGATTGCTCCCGCTGCTGGGAACAGACCTCAAATGTAGTCAGAGGTGGCGCCCAAGCTTTATGCACCAGGATGTTTATCATTGTGTTATTTATAATATTGAAAAATTAGAAATGACCTAGAAACGGGTTAATAAATTATGCCACAACCTTTTAATGGAATATAGTGCAGCTAAATTCATCTCTTTGGAGACTGGTAAATGGTAAGTTAGGATCCAGGCAAAATACAGTCCTCTAAATACAGCTGACACCAATTTAAAAATATACATATATATTCAGGGATAAAAGAAGGCTTGTCAGAATATATCCTAATACTAAGAATGGTCATTTCTAGGGATGTTAAAGGGGTGGTTAATGGGTGATTTTTCCCCCTTCTACATATTTTTCTGTACTTAACAAATTTTCTGTAATAAATATATTTTACCCTTAAAATCTGAAACGAAAAGAAAAATTAAGATTCTCAGGGCCAGACTCTCATCATCTAATTTAGCAAATACCACTCAACATTTTGTTTCAGACTGTTGTGTTTCCAGACACCAGAAACGTCTCAGCTTTAAGGCACACAAATGCCATTTTTAATCCATTTCACGAGGCAGTCACCATGTATTAATAGGATCCTTCTTAATTCCTGAACCAATCATTAGGAATTCTGAAAATGTTGTAATATATATTGTGTATTTAGAAAAGCAATTTAGATGTTCAAGCTTTAAAACCCCAAAAGGTACTACTTATGTCTTTTGTACCCTATAGATTGTCCATTGTCTTCTAAGAAGGAATCATGCCAGTTCTGTGCTCTGCATAGACTTAATGGTTCTTTTTTCTTCCAGCTGACCTTATCACTGGTGCTAATGGTCCCTGGTACACTGTGTGATTTTGAACAAGTCACTTGACCTCTCTAGGCTTCATCTTCTCCCTCTGTAAGAGCTTTTCCAGCTTGAGATTTTTAGCCTCTCTCAGTTCCTTGGCAGTAGCCAGGGGAAAGTGACAAGACAGAGATTTTTCAGCCTTCAGACAGACTCCTTGGCCAGGTCCTTATATGGTAACCCTCAAATGCTGGGTCATTGATTTCTGCATTCAGATTTCAGAGAAGCAGCATCTTTCAGGGGTGGTGCTAAGATAGATTAGGCATCCTAAATGGGGAAATCATTCTGATCTAAATCTTTATAGGCTCCCAGTGCCTCATTAAACGTCCAAGCCCCGGAGGCTCTGAACCACAGCTCCTCCTCCCTCACAGCCCTTCGGGAGGAGTTCTGATTACCCCATAAATTACATGGTGTCAGAGGGTATCTGCAGGCCCTTCAACTTCCAATCCAGCTGCCAACATTTTTATGGGATACGGATCCTGCCAGGCTCGGGCTTTCCTCTATCCCCATGGTTACCAGGGAGGGCCCAACAGAACGTCTTCCTTGGAGCACTAGCTCAATCTGCACCGATGCTTCTCCCCTCCCAGGAACATATTAAATTCTCCTGAATGGAGAGTTCTTTCTACCAGAAGCCTTTGTTGTCAGCTCTCCTGCCAAAATGAGGTCTAGGTGGCTCATGGATCCTGTTGCCTCAGTGAAACTGAACAAGCCACTTTCCAGACATGTGAAAAGCCTCACTTCTAATCCTCTCTCAAGATCTCAAAGGGGCCAGAATGCCTATTAGGATCCCAGTCTCTGAGCTAGACCCCAACCAGCCAGGCACTACAATGGTGGAGCCATAAGAACATAAAGTATAAAGAAGGCCAAAATCTCAGGTCACCCCCGCCTAAGCTCAAAAATCTTTGTCTCTCAGCTCAGCCTGCTATTGATCCCCATGCCTGGAATGCCTCTATCTCACTCCTCTGGCCTTTTAGGTTCATTGCCTACTATCTTATTTGGGTTCGTCTAGATGTTGACCCTGAGATAAGGATTCAGGTGTAAATATATATTTGGAAGGTGACCCCAGGAAACACCTTGAAGAGCAGGAGGTAAGGCAGGGAAGGGAAAGCAGCCAATAAGGGTGTGTGGTCAAGCTTCAACCCACTGAGGAACTCTGCGGGTCACAGTTCTCCATCCTTCTCCTCCCTGGGCAAGGTTGCTGGGGTATGCACACATTACTGGTCACTGATTGGATGGAGGCTGCTGGGAAGGACACTTTTAGTTCTCTGACACTTCTGGCCTGCCATGGGCTCTGGTCAGCAGGATAAGCTTTTGGGCAAAGAGCTGCAGATCCTGACACTCGAAAAGCAGGTGTTCATCGAAGTGGGTTGGGTGATGTAGCTACTGTTACTGCTAGAGGTGATACAGCTGCTATAGCTACTCAGACACTTGGCAGGCAGCTCGCCTGCTCTAGGAAGCTGTTCTGGCCGCCGCATCCTGGGCAGAGTTAGACCAGCTTTATCCCTTTTGCATTGTGGACGCTGGGCCCAGGGAAGGAAGTGAGTGCCCTCACAGGGCTACAGAGACAGCACTGGCCTGCTGATGACACCAGGTCTGATGGTCCTTCTCCACCCGGCTGCCCCTTTGTTCCCAACACTAAGGTGATACATTCGCTCCCTCAAGAAGATCTGGGGGAACCCAGAGATGCATGCTTCATGATGCACCTTTATTGGCTGCCTTCTCTTCCCTGCCTCACTTTCTCACTCTGCTACATGTGTTTCCTGGGATCACCTTCCAAATAAACTACTTGCACTCAAACCCTTGCCCCAGGTCTACCTCTGGAGACCCCAAACTAAGAAACCAGGCAATGGGCCGAAATGGTCAGAGAGGTGAGAGGGGGGCACTTTTCTGGAAAAGTCTAGATAGCAAGACTGAATAGTATAAAAACGTCAGTTCTTCCCAAATTAAATGTTCTGCTTAATACAATCCAATCAAAGACATGTGGGACATTTAGAACTTAGTTTTAAAAAGGAATTTTTAAATCAGTGTATCAATTTCCTGTTGCTGCTATAACAAATTACCACAAACTGAATGGCTTAAAGCAGCACAAATTTATTCTCCCATGGTTCTGGAGGGTCAAAAGTCTGAGATGAGTCTCAAGGAGCTAAAATCAAGCTGTCTCCAGGAGATAATTTGCTCTTTGCCTCCTCCAGCTTCTAGAGGCTGCCTGTATTCCTTGATCTGTGGCCCCATGTCTCCAGTTTCTGCTCCCACCATCTTCTCTCTCTGCTACTCCTGCCTCCCTCTTATAGGGAGCCTCATGATTACACTGGGCTCGTCTGGATAATCCAGGATAATCTCCCCATCTCAAAATCCTTAACTTTATCACATTTGCAAAATCCTTTTGCCAGGCAAAGTAACATTCATAGGTTCCAGGGATTAGGACATGGACTTGGGGGGTGGGGTACATTACTCAGCTTACCACTATTAGATTAGACAATCAGATGAATCAGAATTGCTAAGAAACTTTTTGGAGAAATAATAAGTAATGAAGGTAAACTTGCTTATTTGATAAACTATAAAACTCTAATAATTAAAACAGTATACCATTAGTAGAAAAACCAATAGTAATACAGTGGTATAGAAACAAATCTAAGTATGTTAAAGGTTGGGTTAAGATAAATATGGTAAATCAAATAAGTGGAAAAAGAAAGAAGTGATTGTTAACATATAGTTCAGTTGGTTAATTAGATGAGGACAAAGAGTTTCCTTATAACTCTTTGTTTATTATAAAATAAACTGTAGGTAGATTAAAGAGTGTAGGGACACCTGGGTACCTCAGTCAATTGAGTGTCTGACTCTTGATTTCGACTCAGGTCATGATTGCAGGGTCCTGGAATCAAGCCCCATGTGAGCTCCGTGCTCAGAGGTGTGAGTCTGCTGGAGATTCTCTCTTACCTCCTCCCTCTGCCCCTCCCCCAGCACATGCATATGCACACACTAACAGTCTCTCGGTCTCTCTCAAATAAATAAATAAAATCTTAAAAAAAAAAGATTTATTTGAGAGGGAGACAGAGAGAGAAAGAGAGCATAGGAGAGAGCACAGAGGGAGAGGGAGAAGCAAAATTCCCGCTGAACTGGAAGCCCATCTCGGGGCTCCATACCAGAACCCAGGGATCATGATCTGAGCTGAAGGCAGATGTTTAACCAACTGAGCCACTCAGGCGCCCCAATAATAAATCTTAAAAAAAAAACTGTAAAGTTTAAGAGTTCAATCAATAAAGTAGTAGAAGGAAATATAAATAAAATATATTTATTAGCTTTCAGTATTAAAAAGGATTTTTTGGTATAAAAGCAATAAAATTTCTAAAAGAAAAGATTAATGAATTTGACTACATAAAATTTAGGCTCTAAGTCAAATATACTATTATATGAATAGCCAATAAACACATTAAAAAGTTTTTGATATACTAAGTCATCAGGAAAATGAAAGTTATTATTATAAGATACCACTACGAACCACTAGAATGACTAAAATTTATAAAACTTGCAACACCAAATGTTGGCAAGGATATGGAGAAACTGTTGGTGGGAATGTAAAATGGTATAAATGGGGCACCTGGGTGGCTCAGTGGGTTAAAGCCTCTGCCTTCGGCTCAGGTCATGATCTCAGGGTCCTGGGATCGAGCCCCGCATCGGGCTCTCTGCTCAGCAAGGAGCCTGCTTCTCCCTCTCTCTCTGCCTGCCTCTCTGCCTACTTGTAATCTCTCTCTCTCTGTCAAATAAATAAATAAAATCTTTAAAAAAATAATATATAAAATGGTATAATCACTTTGGAAAACAGTTTGGTAGTTTCTAAAAAAAGTAAACATACATACACTTACTCTATAATCCAGCAATGCCATTCTTAGATGTTAGTCCAAGAAAAATAAAAACATGTCTACAAAAAGACTCATACAAGAATGCATTATTCACAGTAGCTAAATACTAGATACAACCTAAATGTCATTGGACCAGAGAATGAAGAAACGAACTGTGCTATATTCATACAAAGGAATAGCACTAAGCAATAAAAAGGAACAAAGTGTATCAACAGTAACATGGCTAAATCTCAAATACAATATATTGAGTGAAAGAAGCCAGATACAGAAAAGTTTGTACATCGTAATTCCATTTGGATGAAATGCTACAACAAGCAAGACTGATCTATGGTGATAGAAATCAGAGCAGTGGTTGCCTCTGGCAGAGTAGGTGGGGGCTGAGGATTGACTAAGAGACACAAGAAAACTTCCAGGGGCGTGGGGGTAAAGGGTGACACAGTGTGCCTGGCTGGCTTAGTCGGAAGAGCATGTGACTCTTGATCTTATTGTGAGTTTGAGTCCCATGTTGGGTGCAGAGATCACTAAAAAATAAATACACCTAAAAAAAAAACTTTCTAGGGTAACAGAAATATTCTGTATTTTGATAGAAATGTGGGTCACACAGGTATATGCTTTTGTCAAAATTCATCAAGCTTAACACACTCTGTGCATCTCTATTACAAAAGGTGAAAAGATAAAATTAGAAGACAAATGACAGATTAGAAATAATATTTGTGAAAAATATGATGAAGTCTTGTAACTTTAATATATAGAGATTATTTAGAAAGCAATAAAAATTAACATCCCAAAGGGGGAAAAAAAAAACATGAACAGTCAAGCGGATACATGCCCGTGAGCACGTACAGGCGCGCACGCGTGCGCACGTGCGCGCGCGCACACACACACACACACACACACACACACACACACACGAAAAACAGTAATAAAATGATATGGATATATAGCATACATACATACATATGTGCATATATAATACCTAAATATAAAATATGATAAAAGAAATCTCTCTATGTATGAAAAGTAGTAATAAAATATAAACTAAAACAACTCTAGATATCAACTTGATTAATAAAAATTGTTCATTATAATGCTGAAACTGAGTAGCTATCCAGATTAAGAAGGGCTAGGATGCTCAATAACTGATAACAACAGTCATCTTCCCTCATTCCAACCTGTTTTCTACTCTGCAGTACTGGCCTTGGAAGAAGACCTCCCCTAGGAGAAGGGATAATACCCAGGATGGAATTCTGAAATACAGCCATGGTTGCACAGGTCATCCAGAGGTCCATCT
>CM052892.1:29380516-29500626 GCA_028534135.1 Potos flavus
ATAAATCTTAAAAAAAAAAAACAATACCCAATGCTGGAAAGAGTATAATGAAATTGAGGGTACTATATATTGCACTGTCCTTTGAGAAAGCAATTTGACAGTATGTATCGAGTCATAAAAACATCCACACTATTGACCTAGCAATTCATCTTCTGAAAGGGTACATTAAAAAAAAAAAGTCTAAAAGAAGAAGAGAAAAAGGCTCTATGTACAAAGATGTTCACAGTCATTTGGAAACAGCATAAATAATCCATAAGAATATAGTTAAGTAAATTAGGGCACACACATAAGATGAAATATCCTGTAGGCTTTAAAGAAGTGTGACTCAATCAAAATGGGAAAAGCAATTCACTAAAAAGAAAAATGATCAGCCATCCTCATGATTAAATAAATGCAATTAGAGCAATAGAGATACACCAGTTTTTACCATCCAGATTGGCAAAAATTTTAAATTGCATTAATGTCCTGTTGGCGGGGGGCATGCTATTTACTGTTCGTGGGAGTGTAAATATTGTAACCCCTTGTGCATGTGTGTTAGCTATCCAAGCATACAGAAAAATATGGACAGTAATAAAATAAATATCTGTGTATCTCCTACCCAAGTTCTGAAATATTAACATTTAGGGGACTTCTTTGAAGAGCAACCTGTCTTTATCTCATTTGAAAATGTATACTCTTATATACTGCAATAATTTGATTTAATACTATGTATTCTCTTTAAATGTATATACTGTGATACACTCCAAGAATTCCATTACTAGGAATGTAACATACAAAAATAGTTCCACCCGTGCACAAAGATAAATGTACTAAAAAAGGTACACTGAAGTATTCTTTCTAACGACAATAGACGAAAACAGCAGTAAGTCCACGCAGTAGAGAGTGGTTGAATAAACCCCACCCCATCTCGCCTACAGAACTCCATCCTCCTCTTTTAACAGAATGAGCAATCTCTATATATGCTAATAAAAAAGTATCTCCAAGATACAGCATCGAGTGAAAAAAGCAAGGTACAGAACAATATGCACTGTACTCTCCCACTAGTCTATTTAAAAATATATGCATATACACAATTATTTATGCATTACAAGTTTTTGGAAGAATTCCCAAGAAAACTGTAAAAAAACAGTTACATCAAGGAAGGCAGCCTGGGAAAGATGGAGACTTAATTTTCATCTTTTATTCCTTTTTGAGTTGTTTGCATTTTGTTTTACTATATACACGTGTGACTTCTGTAATTTAAAAACTAATTTTAAAAGGATAAATACTATAACCAAATGAGAAATGTATGTAATATTAAGTGGCCAAAACAAAAAACCAAGATAGAATGTACACTCTGAAGCTCCAGAGCCTTGTTCATAAGCCTTGCCACCTGCCACCTGCCTCATGCACCAGAGGTTCACAGTTTTCTCCAAGCTTTTGCTCATTCTGTTTTGTCTAGCTGATCCTAAACCACTCTCATCCCAGTGCCCTGTCTCTCTCTTTTAGGCCTAGAACACTTCTGCCTTGTGCTCTGCTCCTCTGTTCAATTGTGATTGCCCAAATTCCCGGGCTGTTCACAGCTCAGCCCTCACAGGCCTCATGCAGGAAAAATCGATGACCATTCTAAAGAAGTCCCTGGCTCACTGTCTTCTGGAGATAGTTCCCAACACCCTGTAATTTGGGCCATGGGTGGGCACCTGACCCAACTCAGGTCATGGGGAATCCTTCTAGGGATTTCCCCAATTGATCGTGGAGAAAGGGGAACCATCCATCTCTTGGAGCAAACCTTTGAGCTGTGGGACACTCGGTAGTGGTCAGCACTGTGTCCGCTAATATGAAAGAAGCCATTAAAGAGTGGGGCTGACACACAGATAAGCAGAGATGAAAGATGGGAGGAGGTTCTTGGCTATATTCAAGTTCCCACGTTCCTGAAGTCAATGAGGACATGATTTGTTGACATGAGAAAGGCCTTTCCACAATTTAGTGACATGGAAAAGCCCAGTGTCTTCTCAATAACCTCCTTTCCCCTTTGGCCTTAGCTTTAAGTTGAGTTTCTATGATAACCAAAAGCATCCTAATTGAATGAACTGAATGCAGTCTGATATTACCTCTTGCTGTAAGGAATCCTGAAGTCAAGCTTGGAAGACTCCCTGTAGGATGAGGCCCCATCATACCCCGTCATCTGCCTGGGGCAACAAAAGGCCCCAGCCATTGCCCCTGTTCCAATCTCCCTCTACCTTCCCTTCTAGAGACATCCATGAAATCCCAAAGGACCATACTGACAGGGGGCTGCCTGTCCATCCTCCTTGGTTCCAGGAGCACAAGCCCAAAGGAGTGGTGTACTCACTACTACTCACTCCTTCCCTGCCCAGATTTTGTCTTAGGACCTCGTACAGACAGCCTGACCAGCAGAGGGGCAACTGGGCGGGAGGCATGGGGTGGTTTCCATGCCTGAGCTTGGGTGAGGGTTATGGCTTTGGGGAAAGTTCTGCCTCAGAAGATACACTGTACAAGCCAAGAACTGCTATAAAGTTGATTTGAAGATCCCATCTCAGGGCTGCCTCTCAGCCCCTTATCCTTAATAAGATGAGACAAGATATGATAAGGCTGAGAGATAGCCTAAAGCTCTGGAAAACCCCCTGGCTGGTTCAGAAGCCTCAGCCTCTAGTCCCAGCTCTGTACCGACTGGCAGACTGGCTGTGTGGCCAAGCTCCTTCCCTTCCCTGGGTCTCTCTCTCTAGGCTGTAAAATGAGGGGGTTGGGCAACTTCTAAGGACACTTCCAACTCTAATGTTGGTGGACCCCCTGTTAGATGGAAAGGGAAGAGGGTACAGGGAATCCCCAGGGGTGGGAGAAGAGAGTGCAGTACGAATATCAGGAGTGTACAGACTAATAGCAACCTGGGAACCCCTGTCCTAGGCACAGCCTGAGACCAGCACCTGCCAAACTGCCCAAGCCCCTCAGCTCAGACAGCAGAGTGCCATGAGATGAGACAACATTCAGAGATGAGGACCTCATGGACAAGTTCTCTAGATCCAGCCATAGAATGCAGGTCCCTATAGCCTAAAAAGTCATCTCTTCACATCCCACCACCTCTCTCCCTTCCACTTCATCTTGGCCCCTTTGATGGTAGAGAAAAGGGCAGGAGGATAGGGGACAAGTCCAAAGAACAAGCACCTTTGAGGGAGGTTTGGGAATGGGGGAGGGGGTAGAATCCTTGTCTGTGAATCAGGAGACTCTGGTTCAAGGCCCAGCTCTGTCACTATTCTGTGTGTCCCAGATAGTCCCTTTAACCCCAAGCCCAGGTCTGTCCTCTGCACAACAAGGGGTGAGACCATGTAACCACTGAGGACCTTTATTATCTGATATTTTGTCTTTTTAGAGCTGCTACTCTAGTAATGAGTCTGGGTCCTCATCCTCCCAGGCAGGGATAGTGCAGCTCAATAACCTCATAATCTCATTTACCAGGGGCATCTGACGACCAGCCTGAGGAGAGACAGAAACAGTCCATTTCACTCAACTTAGAATCTTCAGCCATCCATGGGTAGCCAAGGAGCCTGACAGACGAAACCCCAGCCTCTTCCCAGTGCCAACCCTGCCACCATTCTCCTCCTTAGGAGACAGGCCACATCTCTCATGGGTCCTGGAAAAGTGGGCACAGAGGGCTTTGGGCAAAAAAACCACCTCCCTGCCCCAAGGAAGGTGTGGCCCAACAGAGTAGGCCCCTGTGCTGTGGAAGGATGCTGGGAAATAAGAGTCAGCTCTGTGGCACCCAGGGATAAAAGAATACTTGGGGTCAGGAAGGTGGAGGCATAAGGAAGGGGAGTCAAATAAATCACTGACACATCCCACTGGATGTTTGCTTGTGGTCTCCTGGCTTCTCTATACCCAGAGTATGAGAGCTTCCTGGTGGACCCCATGTAAATTCTCTGAGTAAACAATCCCGCATTTAAACAGAGGCCCCAGGGCAGCCCAAACACAGATGAAAATGGTTTGTGGACTATCTCCACTGTACCTTCACTCTATATGAATAGATAAGAGTTGGTTTTACCCCCACTAGGCCCTGTCCTCTAAGATTCCCTGCCTAGGAACTTACTATGTTCAACCACCAGAATTATAGGACTGTTTGTTACTGCAAGTTGTCTACCAAGACTAATACATTACCAAAGTAAACAAGTAGATCCATCTTCCCTTAACTTTGAGGGCCTGAGGTTCTCCCTGGTATTTTGAGGTCCCATTCCTCTAGGAAGTCCTCTGTCGAAGGACCATACATGTCTGCACCCAGCATAATCCTCCCTCACCCCCAGCATTTCATCACCGCCCTCCAGGCCCAGCCCTCCCCCTGCAACTCTTGACCCCCGCTGCGCCCCCTCAACCATTAACCAGAGCCACATACATTCACTGAAAGCCTGAGGCTCACAGCAGGGAATTACCTTACAGAATAAGAAAACCATTTAAAATGAAATAATCAGGTTTCACTCTAGCTAAAGCTCATCAGCCAGACTTAACCATGGCAAGTGCCTTAATGTTTTGGTCTTTGGTAAGACTCCAGCCTCCCTGTGCTTATTTATTCATTCAACAGTTATTGACTGTGCACCTGCCATGCCCCAGACACCCCTTTGAAGTGTGGAGAGATGCAGAAAACAGTGAAAAGGTCTGCCATTACAAAGCTGCCTTTTTAGTAGGGACAAAAGACAACAAGCAAACAAGTAAACATATAATATGATATCCGAATTAAGAAAATTTATTCAAAACACGAAAATAAAAAAAACCAAAAAACAAAACACGAAAATAAGTCCTTTTCTGCTATAGCATTGTCTAACGAGCTGCCTAAAGTCCTCTAACTTCCAAGGACTGTGTGTCCAATGGGTAGCCGCTAAAATTTATGGTGGCTATTTAAACTGAAAAGGTCACTTCTTAATTTTATATGAATTAATGAAATACATTTAACATAAGAAATTATATACTTATAAATAATTTATATTTATATCATATTAAATTATATTGTATTTATTTCTATTATATTATATTACATAGTATATTAGTACATACAGAAACATAATATATACCTAGTATTTCAATAATATTTATTGAAACTTAATTTAAATAAATATTAAAATTCTGGGGGCACCTGGGTGGCTCAGTCAGTTGAGTGCTTGACTCTTGGTTTCAGCTCAGGTCATGATCACAGGGTTGTGGGATCAAGCCCCAGGTTAGGCTCCATGCTCAGCAGGGAGTCTGCTTGAGGATTCTTTCTCTCCCTCTCCTCTTCTCTGCTCCTCCTCCCTGCATGAGCTTTCTTTCTCTCTTCCTCTCTAAAATAAATCTTTTTTTAAAAAATTAAAATTCTTTTTCCCAGGCACACTGACCACATTTCAAGAACTTCCTACCCACATGAGGCTAGGGGCTATCATCCTGGATGGCCCAAATATAGACCCATTTCCTCCATTGTAGAAAGTTCTTTTGGACAGTGCTGTTCTAAGAGAGTAACTTTTGTTGGACTATTTGTTATTGATTAGGGCCCAAACTCTAAGAAGTGAAATGTTGACTTAAAGAAGATGGATAAGCTGCAAATGATTTTTGTCCAGCAGAGATGCAAATGATTTCTGTCTGGAAGAAAAGATAACACCAATGGCTGCAGTTTTATTTTGCTATGGGACAGTAACCAATTTGGTATTAAACTCTGTAACCTTATTCTGGCCCTCTTTTTCCATTGATTATATGTATCAGTTTCTCATACCCTCTTTGAACCAATCATCCTACTGATACCCTCACTAATTAGTTAAATAAATCACTGACACATCCCACTGAATGTTTGCTTTTGTGAGAGCCAGGTTTTTGACTCTGTAAATTATACTTTATTTGATATCAGGCAATGATGGGGGCTGAAGGACATTGAAGCAGAGTGAGGAGATAGAGAGCAACAGTGTGCAATTTTAGTCAGGCAGGTCGGGGAGGCCTTGTGCAGAGGTGCTTTTGAACAAAGACTGAGTGAAATGAAGAAACAGGCTGCTTGGAGGTCTAGGGGTGTGTGTTGCAGCAGGGGGAACGTAAGTGCAAAGGCAAGTGTTGAGGCCACATTGTATTTGGTGTTTGAGGTGAGCTGGGAAGCTAGTGTGTGTGGAGCAGTGTGATCCTGATGGGTGAAGAGGTATGGGAGAGTCCAAAGTAAGGACTCCGGATTGCATTGAACAGATGGGGGAGGATTTTTAAGGTAGGACTATAACTACTCTCATACTCCAGGAGAAGTGTTGAACAATGTCCTTCATGATCCTCTCTGCTGAGATTCTTCCTGGGTGGGAGGGGATGGAAACCCTTCCTAACATGCTAAGCCACAGAAGGCTCACTAGTAACAATGCGGGTGGACCCCCAGAGGTGTGTGAGGCTGTAATCTGGGAGTAATCTCCCCTCCCACTCCCATGCTCCTGCTTTAGCCCCACCCACCTCCATGTCTCACCTAAAGGCTCTAGAAGGAGCTTCTCTGAACAAAGGAACAATTTTCTCTAGAAGACTTTGACAGACCTCCAGAAGGTTTCAAAGCAGCCAGCTTTCAAAAGAGCAATATTTCTTTTCATTCCCAATAGGTGAAGCTAGGTTTTTGCCAGACATAGTTGAAGGTATAGGGCTTCAGAGATCTGATGAGTTTGTTAGTACAAGCCTAAGGATTTGGGATGATAAAAAAGTAAAGACAGGAGGGTCAAAGGGACCGAATGCAAATGGGAAGTTCCAAAAAGGGCCTAGAGGTCTCTGAAAGGTGGAAGAGCAGGGGCAGAGGGAATCTGTGGCTGGGGAGTGAGATGTCACAGCTAAGATTTCAGGGGTAGGGAAGGCACTGGTGAGTGTAGGTTCCCGCACACAGGCACCTGCATCAAATCCTAGCTCTGCTACTTAGGATCCGCATGACCTTGAGGTCTAGCTGGTGACAGTCCTAGCCGACTCCTTCCTCTGTCAGGCAAATAATCTACTCTTTCTATGCTAGTTTCCCTGAGTATAAAATGGTAGAAGAGTGATCCCTCGGAAGGGTTGCTAGAGTATCAAATAAGATAACATATGTGGAGGCCTTAGAACAGCGCCGGGCATGAGGCAAATGTGCCCTAAACACTAGCTGCACCTATTGTTATAAAAGATGATCCCATGGGTGCCTGGCTGGCTTGGTCAGAAGAACATTATGACTCTTGATCTCAGGATTGTGAGTTCGAGCCCCACACTTACATGCATACATACATAAAAGATGACCCTGGTACTGTGGGGCTGAAGTGGAGTATAAATCCTGGGGACACTAAGGTCACCTAGGGTGGTGGTGGGACTTAGCTGGAGAGGAAGAATATGTTGAATCGAGTGCTGCCTGCCAGAGGCAGGAGTTGGCTAGGATTGTCACCAGCTAGATCCCAAGACCTGACCTTTATTGATCATCTGCTTGTACCCATTTTCATTTGTCCCACTTTTTTCCTTAAAGCTCTTCTTTCCAGCTCATCTCTTAACTCAAGCAAAAGACTCTATGGGCGTGACATCCTGTGATGAAAACTAAAACTACCCCTCAAGCAATTATTGCCTGAAGAAAGAGCTCTGGTGGCCCAGACCACCTAGACCAGTTTGAGCTAAACTCGAGACTCACTCCGGCATAGATGGACCTAGAGAGACCTCTGGAATGACCAACAATTACCTTTACCTCATTAAAATAAACTCTCTGCCCAGGGAGGAACACAAGCTTCATTTACATAACATACAATGTATTTATAGGCATGCTTCCTTAAGCTGTGTGAGCGACCTTATGCCCACCTCTTCATACAATAACAAGGCTTCCCTATCTAAATATTCATCCTAATGATAAGGATAGTTGGAAGGCAGGCAGGCAGGGACAAGGACCCCTGCCCTAAGAGGAAACCATCCTTAAAAGGATTTTACACCAACCTGGAAAGAGCCCTCCATCCCTTCCCATGCGATACAGAGGTGACAAAAACCTGATTAGATGACAGGTGAAGGTTAATCAGATTAAAACAGCCTGTTGACAAGCCCATAAAAACCCCTAGACTTAGAAACTCCAGTGGCAACTCCCTGGGGTCCCCTCCCTCCTCGAAAGCTTTGTACTCTCACTTTGCTATTGCTCAATAAACCTTGCTTGCTGCCCACCACTCTGTCTGGCCTACCTCTTCGTTCTTTGAAGTGGCGTGACCAAGAACCATGGGCACCAACAGAGAAAAAAAATCCTGTAACACTAACCCTAAATAAAAAGCACCCATTCACCCTTGCTCAGGGGTCACAGCTGTGGAAGTCATTCTCCATGATTTCCTTATTTGCTGCAAATAAAGTTTACTTTGTGTGACAATTCCACCTGGTGTAGTTTCTATCTGTGTCTCACGCTAGTTTGGTTACAGGTCTAAGTGTCAGAATGGCAACCTGCCTGCCTGGGCACTCTCCAGGGTCATCTTCCAAGCTCCAACTCCTGCTCCCCTCCTCCCCAGAAGAGCCCAGAGTGAACCCCAAGCCTCTCAGAAGCCCTCAGGGCCTCCCAGGATTATGGGATCCCAAGAGCTTTACAAGTTATCACCACATTTGGTCCTAATGGTCCTGAAAGACAAGTATGACCATGCCCTTTTCACTTCAATCCAAGGCCCAGGGGCGAGTTGGTCAAAAGCTCAACTGGCAGAATTTTCTTCCTTTGTTTCAATCAGAGCAGCCTCCTTTTTGTTGGTGTCGATATTGGACTTTCATTGAAGATACTGTTTGACAAAAGGATGCCCAGTTTAAAAAGTAAACAAGGAAGGAAGAACTGACAAGACCTGAGCTTGATTATCTTAAAAAGGGTCTTAAAATTCTGACACTTTTGGCTCCCAAACTGCTGAAATCTTCCAGGTAACCCTCAGTTTCAGTCCGACCCAAAGAGGTCTTTTCCCCCCAAGATCACTGCTAACTATGCTCCTTCTGCTTCACATAGATCCACAAGTAAGCAGAAATGCTGGGTTTCGGGGAGGAGGGGAGGGTGGGGCCAGAGGGAGAAGAGAAAAGGAACCTGATCTTGTTCTCCAGCTCTCTCTTACTCTTTGAGATTCCACAGCAGGCTGCAGGATACACTTCAATAGCTCTGCGGGAGTGACATACAGAACACAAAGATCCAGCAAAGCTTATCTGCCCAACCATGCGGGTCACAGGACAAAGGGCAGGCAGAGGCCGAGCCCATTCTTCTCCACCCCACCTCACCCCACCCCTGTCCAACTCTGGGAGCAGTGTTTGTGCTTTCACTGCCCCAGGTGCCACTTCCCTTCCTCCCAGAGAAGGCAGGGCCCTCATCTCTGCTGATGAAACAATCTCCACCCGAGGGCACCTTCATTCCATCCTCACACTGCTTCCTCCATCTGGACGGGAATGTCATTCTGGGCTGGGATCCTCTCAACTGCCATCTCTGAGTATAAAGATGACCTTCCTTTCCCATGTTTATGTCTAAGAAGTAAGATTGGTTAATTTAAGTCTTTTCTTCTTTGTACTTTCTATACTTCTTCGTTCTGTTTAATTACCAGGCATTGCAAATACAAAAGCAATAAAACTATTAATTTTATGTAGATTTTGTGTCTTATAACTACCTACCCTTCAGGGTCAGGGAAGAGGTGGCTAATCCCCAGCCAAGGAGAACTTCTATCTCTTCCAAACCCCAGAGCTCTTCACTTTCCTTCTTCCACATCCCTGAGCATTGTCCATCTTCAGCTTTAGTGTTGAGTTTAGATCATAACTCCTTCCCAACCAGACTGCAAGCACACTGAGGACCAAATTGAGTGATTTGTCTCCACTGCCCTACTCCCTATGTCCAATCCCTCCATCAACACCACACCATCCCCCCTTTCAACAATGCAACTATCACCACCCACCACCATCCACCAATCCATCACCACTCATCACCACCACTATTATTCCATCAACATCATAATCACCACTGCCCACTCAACAAAACATTCAATAAAAACGATCAACAAAAATCACTCAACGAAAACAAAAATACCCATCACCACCACTACCACCCATCACCACCAATACTACTAACTTACCACCCATGACCCATACTACTAACTTACCACCCATGACCATTATAGTATCAGCACCACCAAATTCACCAGCACTCCTCAACACCACCCACCACAAATAAACGTACCCCCAACTACTACAACCACCACCACCAGTGCCACCCACCTCTACTACCATGACCACTCCTCAGCATGGGCACCATGAATGGTTGGTTACATGAGTGAATGAACAAGTGTGTATATGAATGAATAAGTAAAGGGATGAAGAAAAGAATGTTCATGAAAGGACCATTTGGTGATTTGTGGTGTGTATTGTAGGTAGATTTATATGTCTCAGCTTTGTCTTTTTAACATCCCTTTCATCTTCCTGATTTGCCCCTCTCTGCTGCCTTCTTCAGCCACTGTCCAGTGTCCTCTAAAGCCCAGGCATGGGGAAACATCCTCTAAGATAGTTCTCAGGTGGTTGTCAAGGCTTTGAGGCAAAGGAGCTTGATGTCTGAGTTCCTGGTGAAGGAAGGTGAAGTGTGCACCCCCATCACCACCATGGGAAGATGGTGATAAAATGTGTCACCAGCTGCCTCTCAGCTCCTGGGGTGATGAGGTAGGGCTGTCCAAGAAACTCTGGATAACAATCTAATTTAAAGTGGGGGAGGGGCACCTGCATGGCTCAGTTGGTTGAGTGTCTGACTCTTGATTTATGCTCAGGTCATGATCCCTGGGTCATGGGATCAAGCCCTGCATCAGGCCCCACACTCAGTGCAGAGTCAGCTTGAGATTCTCTCTCTCCCTCTGCTCCTCCCCTATTCGCACACACATACTCCCTCTCTCTCTCTCTCAAATAAATAAAATCTTTTTTAAAAATAAAAAATTCTATTAAATTAAAAAGTGGGAGAGAAGAAGAGAGAAGCAATATCACCCATTAAATTCTGGGGATATTTCTGGGGCATTAGTTATTCTTGCTGGCTAAGAAACCTCAGTCTTGTCTTCCCAACTTCCCTCCCTACCACTTAGCATGCAGCCTGATGCCCTAGGACATTGCCAGAAGCCAGCAGATCTAGGTTCTAGGTTCTAGCTCCTGTTCTAACAATGACTTTCTGAACCTCTGTCTCCCGATCTAAGCAATGAGGAACTTAGGAAAAATGTGTTTGGTGTCCCTCCAGTTCTGATGGTCTGTGATTAAACATTTCTACCAAGAAGGTTTCTTTGCTGGACAAATCAATAGGTGGAGTTATTCTCTTGATGGATAATCCCTTTCTGTTCACATCCTTGACAGCAGACATGATCCCAAGGTAAGGATTGGGAAGAACATAGAAGATAAAGGGATGGAACCCTTTATCTTTAGGTCTAATTGCTCTATCAGTCATGAAGCTCAAAACTAGAAAGGACTCAGGGATCATATAATCTAAACCCTCATGTGAAAACCTTCTCAGGACCCCCAGGCAGGCAGTGCCAGACCCAACCCCCCAAATCAGGGCTAGAGTTCCGATAGCCCCAGGAAACCTGGAAGAAACTACCAGATCAACCTCACCATTTTTCTCAAAATCCCTCCTCATATACACATAGCTGCTGTAGCCCATGACTGTTTCTTGGTTTCTTTGTTTGTCTGTTCGACTTGGATCATTTTGCATCTCTCTTTCTGTTCCTCTGTCTCCTTTGTCCCTATCTCATTCTCTTTTTCTCTGTCTCCATCTTCTCTCATCTCTCTCTCTCTTTCACTCTATCTCTCATTGAATTTTCTCTTGGAATTTAAAAGGTAGATGTCCATTTCAAGGTCTTACTAATCCAGCTGTAGGAAAATACGTATTTATGAGCTAAGATATCCAAGAATTATAAAAATTCTTACAAAACTCCACAGCCTGGTAGAGAGAGAAGAACTTCGGGCCTTCTTGGGGCTTTAGCTTCTGCATATATAAAATAAAGGTATTGGGACACATTGATCTTGAGTACCAGCTCCAGCTCTGACAACCCAGGATTTGGAAGGATCCAGATGCTCAGATTCCCCAGCTCAGTCAGTGAATCCTAGACGTGGGTATCATTGTCCACTTTTGCTTTTGTGGACATTGGCTAAGAATTCTATCAGAGCTCCCTGTGCCAGTAGTTGGGCTTGGCAGCAGATGAATCTAGCCACACTTTAGGAAGATCTCTGATAGGTGAATTTGAGGGGAGTCTCCCAAGTAGTCTGGTGTGGGAGGGAATCTAAAGCCAGAAACTGAGAGAGAAGCCATCCCCCTTTTCAACAAGTGTTTCTAAGTGCCATCTATGTGCTAAGCATCTGACCTAAATCAGACACTGTCTTTGCCTTTATTAAAATATGAAGAAGAAAGAAAATAGTTCTTCTCTGTTGAATAAATAACATTCTTTGGGAATTTGGAAGCAACAGGGTTTTACTTTGAGTAAGGAGATCAAGAAAGGCTTCCCAAGAAGGTGACAGTTGCTCTGAGGCCTGGTGGATGAGTAGGATTTTAATGGACAGAGAAGTATGGGGGGAAAGTACATCCTAAGCAGGGGAAATAGAATAAACAAAAGAATAGAGGGACCATCCCTTCAGAAACAGCTGAGTAGAGAAAATTAGTTGAGATCAGACTGTGGGAGCCTAGAAAAGGAGGCTAAGGAAGTAGCCCATAACCTGGGGATCTGGGGAACCATTAACGGTTTTTCAGCAGGAGAGTAACAAGCTCTGATCTATGCTTTAGAAATATTCCACTGGCCATCAGTGTAGGGGCTAGGATGGAACAGAAGAGACAAAAGGCAGAGACTATCTGAAAAAAACAAGAGAACACAGAAGTAGAAGTAGTACCAATAATCCGAATAAATTTGTACATCAGCATAAACACCCTAGCTATGTTGGGGAGTGGGGAGGGTTGGGGGAAGAAGCCAAGTGGAGTGAGTCAGGACAGGAAATGAGGTCTGAGAAGGACTTGGCAAAGGAGAACTTGCCTCAGAAGACAAGTCTGTCAAGGCAGGGAGAGAGGGAAGGAAGAACATTTCGGAATCCCCATGAATGAGCCTTGTATTTGGAAACAAAAACAAAAATGCAGCGATAAGTCATCATATGTCAGAGATGGCAGGGGCCTGGAAGACTATTAAATTCTTTATCTCCACTGCATGGATGGGGAAAACGAGGACCAAAAAACACGAAGGGCCTGCCTGGGTTCTCTGGAAAGAGAATATAGTCTAGAATCAAGAACTTCTGCCTCCAAATCAGTTTACCCCTCCTCTACATTTGCCTAACTAGCATGTGGCTCCACTTTGCTAGAATAAAGAACAAGAGACACAGATGCCATAGAAAGGTGCGTGGAATCCTAGCTCCTGTGAGGTAGGCAGGCAGTTGTGGTATCAGGAGCCGTCACTGCACTCAGAGATCAGTGAGGGCAGAACTAAGACAGAGTCAGTGAGGGCTGAAAGAAAAGGTGGAGAAAGGGATGTTCTGAAAGAAAAGTTAGCAGGATCAAGCAAAGGATGCTCCATGATGGAAGAAAACAGGAACCTGGGCATGAAAAAGCTCTGGTGATGTTGAACCCATGTTGGATTATTAGTGAACAAGACAAGGTCAGAAGTGACCCCCAAAGTGAGGAGGCTAGAGGGCTGGAGAAGGCAGAAGATAGAAAGACCTTGTTTGGAGTGAAATTATGAGCTTGGTTTGGATAGGTGGAGTTTGAAGTAATGGTGGAACCCCAACCACTAATATTTTTGAGCATTTACCCGACCATGGGCACAGGGTATTGGGGCGATCTCATTTAAGCCTCACAAGAACTCCTTGAAATAGCACTATTATTATTCTTCTTGAATAGATGAGGAACTGAAGAATGGAGCTGTAAGTAAGTTTATCCAAGGCTCCCCAGCCTGTAAGTGAACAAGCCAGGTGTCAAACCCAGGTCCACCGAACTCCGAAGCCCACTTCTATTATTACTGTGCTCCAGGTCCATCACCAAGGAGCAGAGAGGAGACAGCTGAAGGAGTAAGAGTAGATAAACACTTGAAAGTAGAGAGAAGAGAGAGAGAAAAGTGAGAGTGCGGCAACCCCTGAGCAATATGATAAGCCCAGTAAGAAGTCAGAGAGAAGCAGATGGAGGCAGAGGGAGAACAGAGTCTTTGTCACAGAAGTCAGACTTGGAGAGAGTTTCCAGTCAAATGTCAAGGTGAGCCTTGAAGTCAATCCAGAGTGTCCTGTGTGGGGAAGATGTGCTGATCTCAGTAAACACAGGAAGAACCTCGGGTAACAGTAACCCCAGTGTTTGCAGTCCCCAGGCTGCCTGGAAGACTGAGAAGGGAGAGTCAGTGTAGATGGGAGCTCTGGGTGGGGCGAGGCCAGAACAGCCAAATCCGTGAGGACGGTTCGGGAAACATGGCAGACACTCCAGGGAACAACAACGACAGTCTGGGGATGGGGAGAAAAATCTGATTTCCAAGTTGCATATTATACTACTAAATATGTCCAGTTCTCAAAAACAACAACAAAATAGAAGATAGTCAGAGAAAAAAGAAAGTATGTATCACAGGGGGAAAAAAGCAATCAATAGAAACCATACCTAAGGGGCCCCTGGGTGGCTTCGTCCTTAAGCGGCTGCCTTCGGGTCAGGTCACAATCCCAAGGTCCTGGGATCGAGTCCCATATCCTGCTCCCTGCTCAGTGGGGAGCCTGCTTCTCCCTTTCCCTCTGCCTGCTGCTCCCCCTGCTTGTGCTCTCTCTGTCAAATGAATAAATAAAATCTTTCAAAAAAATTTTAAAAATTAATAAATAAACCATACCTAAGGAAACCCAGGCACTTGATATCAGCTATAAATGAGCGATCTTAAATATGGTCAAAGAATTCAAGGAAACCATGTTGAAAAATCTAAAGAGGAGTGCAAGAGGGGAGCCTGGCTGGCTCAGTCAGTAGAGCATGCAACTCTTGATCTTGAGGTTGAGCTGGGAGCCTGGGAGCCCTGTCAGTCCCCTGCTCAGCGGGGAGTCTGCTTCTCCCTCTGCGCACCCCACCCCCGCTTATTTTTTCTATCTCTCTCTCTCTCTCTAAAATAAAATTTTTTGAAAAATCTAAAAAAAAAAAGAATTTAACAGCTGAGTAAAATCTGCTTTTTTCAGGGTGGGTTAGTCAGTTGAGTGTCTGCCTTCAGCTCAGGTCATGATCTCAGTCAGGGTCCTGGGATCAAGCCCCTCATTGTGCTCCCTAATCAGTGGGGAGCCTGCTTCTCCCTCTCCCTCTGCTGCTTCCCCTGCTTGTGCTCTCTCTCTCTCTCTCAAATAAATAAATAAATAAATAAATAAATAAATAAATAAAATCTTTTTTTAAAAATCTGCTTTTTTCTAGATAATCTAAATGAGTTCTTGATGTTCTCTGAGGGATTAAACAACCACTCAATATTTGCTTTTGAAAGTTCTATCTGCTCTCTCTTTCTCTCATTGAGATATATTTTACACACCATAAAATTTACCCTTTTAAAAGTGTACAACTCAGTAGTTTTTAATATACACACAGATCGTGCAGCTATCACCGGTATCTAATTCCAGAACATTTTTATCACCCCAAAGAAATTCCATAGCCATTAGGCAGGCAGTCACTCTCCACTCTTCTGTCCCCTTAGCCCCTAGCAACCACTAATCTACTTTCTGTCTCTACGGAGTTGCCTGTTTTGGACATTTCATAGAAATGGAATCATATAACAAGTGCCTTTTGTGTCTATCTTCTTTTGCTTTGCATAATATTTTCAAGGTTCACCCTGTTGGAGCATGTGTCAGTACTTCATTCCTTTTTATGTCTGAATGAGATCACATTGTATGGATATACCACACTTTGTTTATCCATTCCTCAGTTGATGGACATTTGAGTTGTTTTTACTTTTTGGCTACTATGAATAATGCTGCCATGAACCTTCATGTCCCAAGTTATTTGAACGTATGTCTCCACTTCTCTTGGGTATATACCCAGGAATAGAATATATGGGTCATATGGTAACTCTATGCTTAACTTTTTTAGGAGCTGCCAAACTTTTCCAAAGCAGTTGTACCATTTTACATTCCCATCAGCAGTGTATAAGTGTTCCACTTTTTCCACATTCTCAACAACACTTGTTATTGTCTTTTTTTTTTAAGATTTTATTTATTTATTTGACAGAGAGAAAGAGTACAAGTGGGGGGAGCAGCAGGGAGAGGGAGAAGCAGGCTCCCCACTGAGCAGGGCACCTGACATGGGGCTCGATCCCAGGACCCTGGGATCGTGACCTGAGCCAAAGGCAGATGTTTAACCGACTGAGCTACCCAGGCGCCCCCTTTTTTCCTTTTTTTTAAAGATTTTTTTGTTTACTTATTTGAGAGAGTGAGGGAGAGAGAGAACACAAGCAAGGGGAGTGGGAGATGGAGAAACAGACTCCCCACTGAGCAGAGAGCCTGATGCAGGGCTCAGTGCAGGGCTCGATCCCAGGACCCTGGGATCATGACCTGAGCCACTCAGGCACCCCTCAGCTGTGAAATTCCTTTGAATTTATTATTCTGAAGGCCAGCTTATGTTGCATTTCGTAGTACTTTCTTATAAAGTTATATATTAATTATAGCTGGATTTATATGCAAAATGTCTGGAAGGTTGTTATCTGAAATGTTAACAGTGGTTGGCCTCTTGGGAATGGTGCCTTGTGTTGTTTTAAATTTATTCTTATGCTTTTATGTATCACTTACATTTTCTATATGCATATTTATCAACTCTATCATCAGTAAAATCCATAAAGCTTTTTCTTTTGGCAAAAAATAAAACAAAAAAAACTGGCTATGTTGAGAAAATGTTGATAAATAATTTCTTAAATTCTTTCTGCTTATATGAAACGAGTATCATTTTGCTAGTTGCTCCCAAAGGGGAAGAAAATGTCCAATTAGCCAAGTGATCACAATTCAACAGTTATTTTTTGAACACTGAACAGGGCCCTGTGCTAGGTAAGCCATGCTGTGTGAGAGAGAAGGACATTTAGGGCACAGTTCCTGCGTTCAAGGTTCTTTTGATGTAGCAAAGGATCTCAGATGTGTAAATAAATAACTGAAAGCAAGGCAGAACAGAAGTGTAGCATAGAGGCACATGCAAGACGCTGCACAGTCCCCAAGGAAGCTGTGATTCGCCACTGAGGGATTCAAAAAGACAGGACAGCTTTGGAGTTTGGTCTTGAAGCTGAGTTGGATTTCACTGTGTGGAAGACAGGAGGGAGGGGCACATGCAAAGGCAAAGAAGGAGGCACCTGTGAGCCCTGCCCACCGTTTCCTTTCCCTCCGCCTCACCTTCCTTGCCCTAGCCTCCCTGGGCTGCTACTTCTGGGCACAGGCCCGCAGTTTCACACCTTCGTGCTGTCCTTCACCTGGAATGCCCCTCTCTCCCTCACTCCTGCTATTCTGGGCCTCCTGTTCCTGTCACTCTTCCAAGAATTCTCCTAGACTGAGCAGGCTGAGTTCAAGGCCTCCTGCCTGTGCTCTGACAGCATTCTGAGCCTGTCTCTATTGTCACACTCTGTACCCTGCATTGTAATGATCTGCTGGGTATTTGTTTCCTTCACCAGACTGAGAGCTCAGGTGGAGGAGGGGCTGGGAGCCTGGAGCAGAGCACTAGTGCTCTGTAAGCACTTAACTGAATGGAACACACGTCGCAGCTAGCCTGGGGAGCAGGGATGACAGCCGCAGCTCTGTGTGCCCAGCACATTTCCCCATGCCCTTCTTCTAGGAGCCCACCTGGCCACCGAGGAGGGGCAGCAATGCCAGCTGGGCCATTTATCACTCACCATGCCCCAGATATCAAGGATGCGGGTGGCCCAGGCCAGTCGGGGCCCTTCCCCAGTGCAGCCAGGATGAGGCACGCTTTCCCCATTAAGGAGTTAAGCTGACAGTGCCCATTTCCTCACTATGGAGAGAAAACCTACCTGCAGGAGCAAATGAAGCCATCACACCAGACAAGCAGGAATGGGTGGAAAGCAGAAATGGTGTGATCGGAGTTACTGATAGTTTTGGAGACCCTGGTTCTAGTGCTTGAGATCCCCAGAGCTGGGCTGGTCCAGGCAGGTCTTTTTTCATTAAGTGTCCTAGCCTGGGACCTTTCAATAAATCTCTTTGTGGGTATAAGCTAATTAGGGTGGGTTTCTGTCTCTTCCAAGAGTAACTCTTTTCAGTGCTGGGGTCCTCAGCAATACATACAGCTGGAAAGATCAGCTGAGGCCAAGTTAAGGAGGATTCAAGTATTACACGAGAGGGTTTGGTGTTCATGCTGTAGGTACAGTAACGGGTAGTCAGAGACTCATGAGAAAACACCAGCAACATGTAAGTTCTGAATTAGAGGGAGAGACAAGACAGGAGGCCAGTTGGAAATGCTAAACGAAACCACCCCCATATATCACAGAGGTCAAGGAGAGAGAAGATTGAATAAAACCCTGGTTTTGTTATGTAGGGAAGAGCAGCAAGGCTTGTGATAAATGGGGAAGTAAGGGAGAAAGGTGGTCATGTCGAATAAATAGTCATTTCTGAAACACTGCAAATAGCCCCGTGTGCAAACATTAGTCACTGATACAAATGGGATCTCAGGGGTTTTATAAACAAATGAGCCATTGCCAACACTCACATCTGGTAGATGATACATCCATCACGTGTAAATACTTCACGTAGCATCGATTACCCAGATCAATTTTAGGCATCTATCATTTTCCAGGCCTGCAACCCAGCACAGAGAAATTACAAAGAAATAGAATGTTCTGTTCATTCTATGGCTACAGCTGGCTCATAGGAAAACAGTGAATAAATCTGTGGCAATACTCAGGTGGTTTCAAGGCATAAAGAAAATACTATTTTGTTTGTCTGGAGAATTATTTCTTAAACTAGATCAAGAAACCATCATTTTCAAAATTCACTTTGAAAATCACCCTTATCTTGGGAGGGAAAAAGATCAATAATGATATACAAGAAATATGGACAACAAATGCTTAAAACCAGGAGCCATGGTCATCAAATTTGATACTTCAGCCTTCTTAAAGAAAGAGAAAGTAAGACAGGGAAGGTAGAAGGCAATAAGCAGTTTAGGTTTGATCTTCTAGGCAAAAGATAGTCATAAGAGGTTTTCTAAGCAAGAAAATGACATGGTCGATATGGTTCAGAAAGAGCCTTTTCTAGGGATGCTGGCTCAGTCAGGAAGAGCATGAGACTCTTAATGATGGGGTCGTGAGTTCAAGCCCCATGTTGGGGGGGGCGGTAGTGATTACTTAAATAAATAAACTTAAAAAAAAAGAAAGAGCCTTTTCTAGGTGGGCACGGAAGGCACTAAAGTCCCTGCAAGCAAGGGAAAAAGTCTGCAAACTCATGATTATCGGTCAAGAGAGATGATGGGGGTTGGAGTGGGCTGTGAGTGACGAGTCATCAAGACAGAGGTGGTTGCTAAGGCCCTGATATGGGGCAGGAGAGAGTGACTCGCACGTGCTAAGGAGGAGATAGGAAGGAGCCAGTGTTCACTAAGTCCTGACTGGGTGCCAGGTACTACACTGGGCACTTTCTGCACATTATCTCATTTAGTTACTCAAACAATCCTGCAGGATAGCTGTGGTTGCTGTTATTATTTCCAAATTCACAAATGACAGGAGACTCCGAGAGGTTAAGTAGCTTGCCTGAAGCCACACAGGTCTTTTGGACACGAAGGTCTGTGTTGTTTTCAATTTGAGATCCACCTCGAGGAACACATTTATTTATCCCTCTCAACTTCACCATGTAGGAGCCAAGTTTAAGATTTAAAAATTGACTAACATTCCCAGCTGGTGAGTGCCCAGTTTTGGAAATGCTCTCGCTCTCCCTCACCTCCCTACGCAGCTGACCTGTTAAATGAGCCTTTGTTCTGTCACTTTGTGTAGTTCTCATCCTGTTCAAAGTTAAACCAGAAAGTCTTATTGGTTGTGCTTTAAAAGGGACCCTAAGAAGGGCTGGGGGGAGATGGGGCTTGCGGGGTGGGAATGGCTCTTCCTTCTGCCAGGGGGAGCCTCACCACCTTTGAAAATAATTCCCCCAAAGTCTCCTAAAACCCCAAGTCTTTACCTAACAGCCGCAGCCTGCCGAGGTAATTTCCAAAGCCTCAGCCTTGAAGGCTCACAAATCCTCTGTTCAT
Source organism: Potos flavus (assembly GCA_028534135.1). Taxonomy (NCBI): domain Eukaryota; kingdom Metazoa; phylum Chordata; class Mammalia; order Carnivora; family Procyonidae; genus Potos; species Potos flavus. The sequence continues at coordinate 29,400,618 of CM052892.1, forward strand.
GCTCAGACATATAAATTGCATTAGTGGAAAGGAGAACTATGCATCTGGTGGTGTGATCTACGAAGAAGAGAAGGCTCTGGAGCTCAAGTGCACACACGTGAGCACACTAGGGGCCTGGCCCATCTCCAGCAGAGCCCAACAGGAAGGCTGAGCCTCTCCAGCCCCCTCTAGGCTGAGATAAAAAAGGAGCTCATTTCCCTCTAAAGTGTCCTTGATGTGGGGGAGATGGATCTCCCACACTAGCAGGCACACGCACACACACTCCAGGTCATTGTCACTAGAATTAACAACTTTGCTCAAGAGGCCTGGCTCAGAGGGTCCGCTGGAGCATATGGGGCAAATATCCTTTCCTGCAGATAGTCCAAGACTCTTGCTTTTTTTCTTCAGCACTTCCAGCTAGTAGTTCATAAAAATTCCAATGAATGAAATATTTTTCAATCCATTCACATTTATCTTGAACTTCTGATCTGTTTTAGGTCCTGTGCTGGGTTCTAAAGACCCAGAGATGCACTGAAAATGGTGCCTATCTCAAGTTCTCAGTCTAGAGGGGAAAGCAGACAGTGAAAGAGGTCAAGGTCTTAACAAAAGGGCTCTGGGAAAATTTGAAGGCAGACAGACCTGGGTTCACATCTCAGTTTTCAAGCTTGCTAGTTGTGTGGCCTTTGGCAAGTCATTTGAATAAACCAGCCTCTATTTCTTCATCTGTAAGTTAAAATCAACGCAGCAGAGTTGGTATACGGAATAGAGGATTGACATAGTACCCAGGGCAGAAGAGATGTGCCATATATGCTACTGATTATTAAGAGAAGAGAACAAATATTTCAACTGAAAGAATCAGTGAAGGCTGCATGGAGGAGGTAGTATCTACATAAGACCCTAAAGGATGGGTAGATTTTGACATATAAAATGCCAGAAAAAGTGACTGTGAGGGGTTAAAAGGAGGGATAAATAGATGGAGTGTGAGAGTTTTTTAGGGCAGTGAAATTCTTCTGTATGATACACTAATAGTGGATACATGTCATTATGCATTTGTCAAAGCCCACAGAATGTACAACACAAAGAATGAACGTAAACTATGCACATAATAATAAAATATATGTATTGGTTCATCGGTTGTAACAAACATATCACACTAACACAAGATATAAATAATAGGGAGAGAGGGGATGTATGTAGGAACTCTGTACTTTCTGACATACTTTTCTGTAACCTAAAACTGCTCTAAAAAAAAAAAAAGACAAGCCAGGAAAGACGACATTAGACAAAGGACCAACATAAAGGAAGGCCAGGAGGCAGTGACATGTGGCTGGAACGTGGAGTACCTGGGAGAAGAGTAAGCTCAAAGTGGTGGGTTGAACATCATGTTAAGGTGTCTATGCTTTATCCTGAGACTATAGAGAGATGGCAAATACTTCAGGCAAGGTGCTAACATGATCAGTCCGCATTTAAGGACAATCAGTTAGGATTGCCACTGGACAGACATGAAGCTGTAACAAAGGCCGGGACAAGAAATGAGGAAGGTTGCAGTTAAGCCAGCAGCAGTAGGCCAACAAAACAGGCCACATGTGAGAGCTACCCCGAGGTTTTCTTGGACAGGACCTGGTGATTGACTAATTGACTGATTGATTGATTGACTTGACTAGGGAAGGGGAGGAGTCTAGGAGAAAACCTGGGTTCCAATTTACACTAGATTGGGGCAGGGCCTTCCCTGCAGAGGTTGAAATAAAGGAGGGCTAGATCTGAAGACACGATGACTTTGCCAGCCCCAACATATTTTTGAGAGAACATCATTTTGGATGTTGTGCAAAACATGTTGAAATTCTCCCTACCTGGCCCTTTAGGACTGACTGGGGAATCACTACCTATAGACATGGGCCCAAGCTTGTCTACGTGGACACTCAGCCTATTACAGAGGTCTTGCCAATGCTAAGCTGAAGCCTACCTCCCTGTAGCTTCCCCCATTCCCCCTTCCCTTGAAAGACTCACAGACCTGCTCTCTCTGCTTCCAGACAGCCCATGTCCCTTGAGTCTGTCCTTCTTCAGCTGAACAGCTCCGAAATTCTTCACTTGTTCTAACACAAGTTTCCAGGCTGCCCTCCCACCCCAGACATACTCCAGGACACAAAACCCCGGAAGGGTCCAGTGCAGTCCAGGGTACATGGAACACTCACCTCCCTCCGTCTATACATTGCTCCACCATTAGTGCAGCCTGAGCTCCTCTTAGCCCCCAAGGGTGGCCCTTCATGCTTCTCATCTATTCCCAACATCTCAGTCCCCTGAGCCCTCCTCTCATTTACCTCTCTTGAGCCAGAGTTCTGCACTTGGATTTTTAGCTGCAAGAGCAAGACTTGAAATTGAATCTGGATAAATTCCATCCTGCTATGGAGCCATCTAGAAGACAAACCAGCTGGAAACTGGAATGCAAGGAGCTCCAGCCAGTCCTTTTGAGAACTTAAAGGCAGGTAAAGGGGAGCCGAGATGGTTCCAGCCCCACTCTGGCCTCGGCTCCTCTACCTTCCATATGGGCATCAATAACATCTGCTTCCTGCCAACCCTGAAGAAGGTATCATACCTCATGCCTCAGGAGCGACAGACTCTTAGACATCAACTCATACACCCCTCTGCTCTTGGATGACACCTTCCCCAACCTATCTGAATGGAAAATCCTGCAGAAGCTATGACGTGTAAGCAAGTCTCTCCATCACATGGCTCCATGGCCTTCTCAGGGCAGAGCTCCCTGGTGGCTGCTGGCCATGACAAATTATAAACCTGGGGATTCAAGGCCTGGCAGAAGATCCCTGTGCCAATCAGAGACACAAATTGGCCACCTCCCACCAGCAACACCTCAGGTATGCCCCATCTCGGCAGCTTGCTCTGTGGGAACCCTGCCAGCTCTCCAAGAAACACAACTGCACTGTTCTCAGGCCCAGCACCCTATCCAGAAGATGATTAAAGGTCTAACTTGCTTAGTTGGCCCCCTATTTTATTCAACATTTGGCCCATTGGAAAAATAAATTTAAAAAACAGAGGCAGGTAATGTTGCTGACCATAGAAGTAATCTAGAAGACAAATCTCAGGGTTACTTTTCTTTAAAATCCAATTCATTTTGATTCATCAAATACCAAATACAGGATTTAGGGGCACCTGGGTGGCTCAGTGGGTTAAAGCGTCTGCTTTCGGCTCAGGTCATGATCTCAGGGTCCTGAGATTGAGCCCTGTATCGGGCTCTCTGCTCAGCGGGGAGCCTGCTTCCCCCTCTCCCTCTGCCTGCCTCTCTGCCTACTTGTGATCTCTCTCTCTCTGTCAAATAAATAAATAAAATCTTTTTAAAAAAATACCAAATACAGGATTTAAAATAAAAGTGATCCAGAGTGACATTAGCAAAATGACACAATAAGGATCTCCAAAAATCTTCTCCATATAACCAATGAAAATACTGGCAAAAAGTGTCAAAATCAACTTTTTCTGTACTCTGGAAATTAGCCAAAGGCTTACAGCAATCCAGGGAGTATGTATCCAAGAAAGCATATATGCCCATTCAAAGACTTGTACATGAGTGCTCATAGCAGTATTCCTCATAATAACCCAAATGTCCATCAACTGAGGAAAAGATAAATAAAATGTAAATCCATACAACATAATATTTGGCCTTAAAGAGGAATGCTACATGCCACAAATGGATGGAGTTGAAAACATGTTAAGTGGAAGAAGCCAGTCATAAAGGTCACATGGTATATGATTCCATTTCTATGAAATATCCAGAATAGGCAAATTCATAGGAACAAAAAGTGGATTCGTGATTGCTAGGGGGTTAGGAGTGTGGGAAATAGGGAGTGATGCAAATGGGTATGGAGTTTCTTTTTAGGGTGATAAGATGTGCTAGAAATAGATCATGGTGATGGCTGTACAAATGTTTCAAATGTAATAAAAACCACTGACTTGTACACTTTTAAAGGGTGAATTTTAAGTTATATTGATAATACCTCCATCTTTAAAAATACTCAGTAAACTAGAAATACAAACACACAACAAAAATCAACAACAATAGAAAACAAAGTATATGTGCTCCTCTCTCGTTTAAAACTCTAATAGGAAAAAAAAAAACAACTCTAATAGGAGTGCTTAGCTGGGTCAGTCGGTAGAGCGTGAAACTCTTGAACTTGGGGTCGTGAGTTTGAGCCCTACGTTGGGCACAGAGATTACTCAAAACTCTTCAATAATTCCTAGTTGCTCTTAGATTGAATCAGACCCTAATGATCCTCAGCCCACATTAGTCTCCCTGCTATGAACTAAAGCATTCTCAGGCATCAGGCCCCAGCTTGCAATCCTCTCCATTGAGAGACCCTCCCTCCCTTGTCACCGCCTCACCAGCCTGTTTGCCTACTCCACAGCACTCGGGTTAATCCATACCCACCATTTATGACTTGCTTCCTTGTTTGTGATCTTTCTACCCAGCCTAAAAGACAAACTCCATGAGGACGGGGACTTTGTCTGCTTCATTTGCCACACCATAGGGAGGGCACTCGCTACATGCTATTTATAATAAATAAGTGACATGACCTCTCAAAGCTCACTGTCATTTGGAATTAAATGTTTTCTAATATTTCTTTTATTCTTTGCAATATGTCTCTTTCTGAGAGAGAAATTTAGTCTGGCTGGTCCCTTGATTAGGATATTTTTTATTGAAGTACAATTAACTTGCAGTGTTATACTAGTTTCAGGTGTACAATATAATGATTCAATAAGTCTATACACTACTCAGCATTCATCAAGATAAGTGTACTCTTAATCCCCTTTATCTATTTTTTTAAAGATTTTATTTATTTATTTGACAGAGAGAGAGAGAGATCACAAGTAAGCAGAGAGGCAGGCAGAGGGAGAGGGGGAAGCAGGCTCCCTGCTGAGCAGAGAGCCCCATGCGGGGCTCAATTCCAGGACCTTGAGATCATGACCTGAGCCAAGGCAGAAGCTTTAACCCACTGAGCCACCCAGGCGCCCCCCCCTTTTATCTATTTTTTGAATCACATGAAAGATATATGATGATGTTGGGGGTTGGGGGGATAGTACCTAATAATGGGATATTTTGATTCTCTGTTGGAATGTCTCGGTAACTGCTGTCCTATTGGCCACATTAGTAGCTTGAGAGGCACCAGGAGGGGCCGCTGCTTGACAGGGCCCTCACCTTCCTGGAAAAATGACTTATTTTTCATTTGAGTGGCACAGATTGAAGTGAGTGGGCCTGGTACCCTTCCCACATTGGTGGATGCCCAGGTTAGGCACAAGCCATGCTTTGCCTCACAGGCCGCCAATGCTGAATGTGGGCTGGCAGAAAGGGCTCCTTCCTGCGTGTTGGTCAGGGAAATCCTCCCAGATGTTCTCCAGATAGTTTTTTCTTTGCTGGTATTGGCCTCTTCCTCAACCCAGACCTCCATGAAATTTCTATACATACGACTCTATTTCACAAGCATGTAGAAGATACCCACTTAGATTATTTCCATATTTTTTCGCTAATATCAAAAATACTTCTTTCCATATACCTCCTCAGGCACATGTTTTTGCATTCTTATTTATTTCCTATAATAAATTTTTTAAAATAAAATATTGAATTAAAGAGTATTCATACTTTACAATTTAAGACATATTACTCAGTTGCCCTCCAAAAAGGTTGAACCAATTTATGCTCCTTCTAATAGTATACAAAGTCTGATTTTTGAAGGCATTTCTCAAGAATTTTTTATTTCCAATTCCTACCACCCCGTATCTCACTTTTCATGGAGACTGAAAGTAGACTCCCTCTCTCACTAAGGAAATTTAGTGGAGGAGGATCTGTCCTGGAGAGTAGCAGAGTGGGAGACTAAGGGTTCTCAGCCCCCAGGCACATCCTGGGGTATACAGAACTGTATCTCAGGGGCCTTCTCCAGGGGTGCAAGTATTCTGAGTCACTGCTACTCCAAGAGTCCATGAGAGAGGGGAGGCATTCCCACTGACATGAGGCAACCTTTACGCAATCCCCTTAAACATTCCAGACTCCTCCACGGAGCTGCCTGAGGAGGAGTCATGCCAGGTCTTTCTTCCAACTGTTCTGTGTCCTTCCGTACCTCCTCGTGCCCCCAACTCTGTGGTTAAAATTGGGCTCACCCTTAATCAAAGGCAGACTCAAGCAACAAGAGAGTATTTCTCTCCTGCATCAAAATGGCCAAGATTTATGAAAGAAAATAGTGTTGGCAAGTGTGCGGTGAGGTAGGAGAGCTGCTCTGGTGCCAGCGGGAGTGTGATGGGTACAGGGGTATCCAAAGCCATCGTGATGTTCACAGTCTTTCCCCAGGAATTACACTCCTCAGAATCTGCCCTCAGGGAAGACACAGATGCCATCAGAGGTTTTACATACAAAGATGCTCACCCTAGCATTATTCATAGTAGCAACAAATTTGCAAACTACTAAGATATCCAATGATAGTGAAGTGGTTACACAAATCTGTAGAACAGGAAACTGAACAGCCATTCAATATTATGTTTTTGAAGAATATTTAATGATATGCGAAAGAACTCTTGACTTATGAAAGGAAAAGAAGAGAGCGCTGCCATATTGCATCTATACGATGATTTCAGTGTCGTTAAACGTAGGTAAGAAGCCAGGAAGGTTACTCACTAAAATGTTCACAGTGGTTTCTCTGGATTAAGTATGGCTATAATTATCTTCCTTACCTTTTTCTGTATTTACCAAATTTTCTTTTAGGAGCATACATTATTTTTAAATTGGAAAAAAAATATTAAAAATAGAAAGTCCTATCATTGTCCAGGGCTCAGCTTAAATTATACTTTTTTCTGGAAAAACTCCCAGTGGATGTGACAAGCATTTCAAAGATGTGGCTATTAACATGACAAGTTCCTATAACTGTCAGATCTGGTCACTGAACCTTAGCCCTTGCATTTCTTTTGCAGACTCATCTCAGTCTGTCTTGCTCTAGAGTTACTTAATAAAGTGCTCACCTGCTGCCCTCTCCCCAGCTTGTCTTCTAGATGGGGAGCAGAGGGACAGGGACAAAGTTTCTTTTTAGGTTCTGTTTTTCTAGGGCCAGGCACAGTGAATGTTATTGTATTTGTTGAATGTGATCACATCAGATTATCCATAAAATAAGAAATTCTAATTGGATTCAGAAGATCAAGGCCGCTGGAGCTCATACCCCAAGACAAAAAGATGCCAAGAGGAGCGCCTGGGTGGCTCAGTGGGTTAAAGTCTCTGCCTTCGGCTCAGGTCATGATCTCAGGGTCCTGGGATTGAGCCCCGATCGGGCTCTCTGCTCAGCGGGGAGCCTGCTTCCCCTCTCTCTCTCTGCCTGCCTCTCTGCCTACTTGTGATCTCTCTCTCTGTCAAATAAATAAATAAAATCTTTAAAAAAAAAAAAAAGATGCCAAGATTAGGGTCAAGACCTCTGCTTCTCACCATGGCCTATAAAAGAGGACTCAGCCAGCCTCTGGGCGTCTGCACCAACAATGGGCCAGCCCTCGCTCACCACTCCTTGTACACACTTGCTGTCTTCCTCAGTCTCTGGGCCACACCAGCTTCCAACTTCAGGGCCTTCACACCTATTCCCTTTGCATGAAAGGTCTGTCCGCTTCTAACGAGCCACCCCCTTTCTATCTGGCAAGCTTCAACTCTATAATAGGCTGGTTTGGGCCCTCCTAATAGTACTTTTTTCTTTTCCTTCTTGCCACAACTGTCATTCTGTATTTGTGTGAACATTTGCTTTATGTTTGTCTTTCCTGCTTCACTAGAATCTCCAGAAAGCCAGGTCTGTCTTCATTATGACTGGTCCCAGCATCTGGCACAGAGCTTGGCACAATCACAAGCTGAATGAATAAAAGGAAATAAATGGCATGGGATGGGCCTGGCACTTAGTAGGCATATTTCCCACTTCCCTCCTTTCCCAGATCCCAGAGCTGATCCAGCTCCCTGCGTTTAAGCTGCCGATGCAGCATCAGCATTAGAGCCATCTATGGTGCAGAGAGGCTAAGAGGCACACAGGATACACAGTTTGTTGGTGGAAGTGTGGGCTCCAGATCCCAGGCTCCTGATCCTTGACACAGTGCTCCAAAGAGCTAACATAGGGGGTTGGAAGCAACCCCAGGCTGGGGGGTTTCTATTTTCCTACCACCAAATCCCTTCCAGTAACAAGTCTTGATATGGTAGGAGGGAGTGAATAAAGTCATTCATACCACCATTTATCACCAAGGCAGGGAACCCAGAGCTGCGTGGGTTTGGATCTCGCTCAGCGCAACAGCAGTAATCCCTCCCATCTTTACACTGGATTGTCATTGCCAAAGCACATCCACTTTTGTTCTCTTGTTTCAGCCTCACATAAATCCTGTGAAGACAGGAAAGCGGCTGATCAATCCATTTAATGCATGAGAAACAAGAAGCCCAGAGAGGTGTGTCAATTTGCCTAAGGCCACACAGCTGGTCAGTGGAAGAGCCAAGCCTGGAAGCCAGGTCTCCTGATTCCTCATCAAGAGCTCTTTCAGTATTTCCAACATCCAACCATGACACTCAAATCTTTGTTTGCTTCGTATAGCACTTTTCTTTCCTTTTTTTTTTTTTTTAAGATTTTATTCATTCATTTGACAGAGAGAGACACAGCAAGAGAGAGAACACAAGCAGCGGTAGTGGGAGAGGGGGAAGCAGGCTTCCCGCTGAGCAGGGAGCCCAATGCAGGGCTGGATCCCAGGACCCTAGGATCATGACCTGAGCCAAGGGCAGATGCTTAACGACTGAGCCACCTAGGTGCCCCTCTTTTGCACTTTTCAAACCAACAGCATCAGGGGGGTGTGGGGATGGGGTAGCCGGATGATGGGTATTAAGGGAGGGCACATGTTGTAATGAGCACTGGGTGTTATACGCAGCTAATGAATCAATGAACACTACATCAAAAACTAATGATGTACTGTATGGTGGCTAACAACATAATAAAAAAAAGAAATGTATTGGTGTAAAATAAATAAATAAATAAACAAAATAAATCAATGGCATCTCAGCGTTGTTGGTGATTTGTTAAATGGCTGAGGAAGGAGCTGATGGGGTGATGGGTGTGGCTCCCATAACTGGCTGTGGCCAGGCCCCGGTTTCCATCACCCCAATCATGTGATTTGGACCTCTGGCTCAACATTCCTTTCCTAGTGCCTCTGCTCTGATGAAGAGCAAATACCAATGCTGTATTCTTGCCTTCATGCACAGCCCCAGCAAAGCAGGCAAGACAGGGATGGGGAAGTCCAGGGAGTATTTCTAATGGAATCAGGACCAGGGATTATGTGTATCAGAGAGGAAAGTGCAAACACTTTCCAGTTGAGAAGAATTGGGGCTGTGAAACAAAGAGAGAAAAGGGGGTGGGATTGGGATTCAGAACTCGAAGAGTCCAATATAGATAGAGCTCATTAAGAAGAAAGAATGGGGGGCTTGGCTCAGTGTGTTAAGTGGCTGACTTTTGATTTCAGCTCAGGTCATGATCTCAGGGTCATGGGATCGAGCCCCATGACCTCCATGCTCAGTGCAGAGTCAGCTTGAGATTCTCTTCCTCTCCCTTTCCCTCTGCCCCTCACCCCATCTGCATGCACTCACACACTCTCTCTCTCACAAATACATAGGCTCAGAAGCCAGATAAATTCCCTGGGTTCAAATTTAAGTCTTATCAAATCCGTATGGCCTTGGATAAGTTACTAAACCCCTCTGTATATCAGTTTTCCCATATTTAAAGCAAAAATGGTATTTGTACCATTGCACAGGGTTGTTATGTAGATCAAAGGAGTTAATATAAGTAAAGCACTTAGACTAGGGCCTGAAATACAGAAAATATTCATTAAGTGTGATTCTTATCACTACCCAGCAAAATCTGGTACTCTTGATTTCACTTAAGTAAAATTTACTGATAACTGAAGCTTTCCCTGGGCCAAAATGCTAAAAACTATAATTATTTTGGATATAAATTAAGAACTACAATAATTTTGAATGTAAATATTTCTAAAATACATTTTAAAATATCTTGCTTTCTTAAATAATATCTATTATGTTTTATCTCCTCTCTTGACTCAGGCTCAGCAAGAATAGATCATTTATAGACTAGATCACTTCCAAGGACCTTTCTAAATTAAGTGTTAAGATCTCACATGTAAAATGCCTGAAGAAAGCTCACCTCCATCCTGGGAGGGCTTGTGACATGCCCCGTCCCACCGCAGCCCCCTAGGGTTAGATGTTACTCAGCATTCCCCCGTGTAGGGCCATGTTCCTAGGAGCCCAGTGCCTATGCCTGTCCCCTTCCAGTTGTGGCACTGCCAGACTCTCTAGGGTCTCCTTTGGCCCAGATCCAAGGTTGATAGCAAAGTTATGCTCCCAGGCTCCTGTGCCTCCCAATGTTTTAAAACCCAAGCCCGTTTGGCAAGAAATTTGGCCCCAGTGGTGCCAAGCCAAGGATGGCAGTCTGCCTACTATCCCACTGTGTGCCAGGCTTGGCCTGCAGGTTGGAGCTTGCTTCCCTTCTGCCTAGTGCTTATGTCACACCAGGCAGGGACCATGAGGCCTCCTGGCTTCCCCTGTGGCCTCAGAGAAAGTTTCTGGCAAGCCCACAGCAGCATCCTCAGTCCATCTGAGGAGAGGCCCTAACTGATGATGGGGAACCAGTGATGGTATGGTACCTGTCACTGGCAGAAAACCCTTTAACGCCCAAAAGGGAGAATGTCTGATTTTTCTTAAATTGGGAAAACTCTGCCTCCTGAAACCTTACCTGAGGCAAGGTTGGACTTGAACTCTTGAAACTTAATGGATGAAATCTCTCTATAGGTCCACAGAAAATGAAGGGGATGTCCCTGCTTAGGCCTTAGGATCAGGCAAATAAATGTGGTCCAGATGTTTGGTCAAGTTTCCTAACCTCTTTCGCATAATTGGTTTTTGTTTTGCTTTTTAAATGTTCAACATGGTATCTGGTATAGAGCAGGTGCATAATAAAGATTAGTGGATTCCTGCTCCTCCCTGAGCCTTCCCCACAGTACATGCCCCAGCACACACACACATGCACACAAACACACGTATGCACACATGCATGCTTGTGCCTTTCCCAACCAGGGCCCTGGAAGCCTAGATAAAGAAGGAATTAGGAAGTGTATAAAGAGACCAATCCACTCCCTACCACTGCCCCCATTCCAAGTGGGACTCCCAACCCCCACCACACTACCAAGAAGATCCAAGAGCCCACTCCCTCCTCCGCCCCAGAGAAAGGAATTATTCTGAACAATTATTGAGCACTTCCTCTGTCCCAGGTGTTGTGCTAAACACCTTTCATGCGTTATTCCACCAGCACAGAAGCGAGGTCAGTCCATCCTCAGGGGTCCAGGCCAGGTGGAGCTATAAAGACTAAACTGGGTCTCCACAGCCCCAGTGCCCAATTCCTTTAGACAAGACCGGCCTCAAACATCCCCAGGCATCTCCTGCTGAGGCCGGAAATTCCTGAGAGGGTGCCTTTACATTCACTGTTCTCCCATACTCCACCTTTCTTTAATCTTCAGATTATCATTTAGATTTTTTTTTTCCTGAACTGATAGAACAGTAGTGGTTTTTTTTTAATTATACGACATTTACCAAAGTCATTCTTTTGTTGCCTTTTTGCTGGTTTATCAACTTTGCTTTTCAGTTGAGTTATACTGATTTTGACAAATTGGAACCACAATAATATCCTTCTAGTTCTTTCATAAATATAGAGACCCTCAACTAGGGAACTTGAAAGGAAAGGAAATTATCCATTTAAATAGACCAGTTGTTTCACCCATCAGCTCCCTTTCCCCTTCCTTTTTGTCTCTCTATACATATTAACATAATTTCATAAGACGTCTCTAAGCAGCGTTTCCATTGTAATTAACTGCTTTTCACTCAAAGTGACACATCTAAGAAGTGAACTAGCACAAAGAAAGATATATTTAAGAAATTGAGAGCTCAGTTAACTTTTCTACTGATTGCTGTGGAAATGAATAGCTCTTCTTCAGAAAAAGAGGGACTCTCAAGGATTAAAGTTTACCTCCCATAAGGGGAAAACTATAAGAAACAGACCAAAATGTTATCAGTGGTTGCCTCAGGGTGATGGAATGAGGGATAAATAAATACTTCCTTACTTCTGATGCTTTTCTGAGCTTTCTAATTTTTTTTAAAGCATGATTCATTTTAATAACCAAAAAAAAAAAAAAAAAGGAAAAACACACTCAGGGTGAGGACTGCTGAGGTGCAGGCATACCTAACAAGTCACCCCTCAGCTCTCACTTCCTGTCTTTTCCTGGAAAAATGTCAGGAAGGAGCAGGGAGGAGGGTATGTCATGAAGAAGGCCTTGTCCCCAGTGAGTGGATAGAAACTTGGTGGTTGTCCAACTTGGCCAGATTCACAAAGTCATTGGCAAAATTAGAAGAGTTCTCGGTCTCTAGGTTATCAGGTTATCTGCCCACAGTGTAGTGGTGTACTTTCCCCACTGCTGGATTCCAGTGAATGATTAGAGATTACATTAAGCCATTCCAGAACCACAGCTTCCTCATAAGCAACAGGTTTGAGGCAACCTCAACCCCATTAGAATGGGTATGACAAAAAATAAATAAATAACAGAAAATAATGTGTACTGATGAGAATGTGGAGAAACTTGCTGGGATTGTAAAATGGTGTCATGGCTATGGAAAACAGTAGAGAGTCTTCAAAAGATTAAAGACAGAAATACCATATGACCCAGCAATCCGACCTCTAGGTGTATGTCCCAAAGAATTGAAAGCAGCGACTTGAAGGAATATTTGAATGCTCATTATTCATTAGTATTCACAAAAGCCAAGATATGAAGCAACCTAAATGTCCATTGACAACAATGGGTAAACAAAAGGCGGTATATACATACAGTGGAATATTCTTCAGTCTTAAAAAGTAAGGAAATTCTGCCACGTGCAGCAACACAGATGAAACTTGAGGACATTATGCTAAGACAAATACTGTATGATTCCACTTACATGAGGTACCCAGAGAAGCAAAATTCATAGAGAAATAGAAGGGTGGTGACCAGAGACTGGGGGAGAGGAAAAGGGAGACACAGAGTTTCGTTTTACAAGATGAAAAAGTTCTGGAGATCTGTTTCACAACGCTGTGAATATACTCAACATTAATGAACCATACACTTAAAAATGGTTATGATGGTAAATTTTATGTGTTTTCTATCACAATTAAAAGAAAAAAGACTAGGTTGATGGTATGAGCAGGCCACTGTCTGCTGTTTCCATAGACTTGAAAAGGAAGTATTATGTTACTATGATAATTTTGGCAGTGCTCTGACTTGGGTCCATAATCACCCTCCCACGGAGCACATTGGTTCCTTTGTGCAACACACGTGTCACACCCATGGCAAGAGCCAGGCAGAAGTGCACTAGAGAAGAATGGGAGCCCAGGAACAAAGAGGATGCTGGCACCAAGCCCACTGACTCCTAGCTGAGAGCCCTGGGGAAAAGACATATTGGCCTTAGAGTCCCACTAGTCTGAGCCTCTTAAGAGAGCAGAGGGTGGGTTCTGTCCCTGGAAGAGGAGGGCTGTGGGGGCAGGAAGCTAGGAAGAGAGTTACAGTGAAGCCCCTGCAGAGATTTAGAGGGTTTGTAACATAAGGACTGATTTCCAAAGCAGAAACCAAGAGAGATCAGTCTCTTCCACTGCTGAGCTGCCTTTTGTTCTTAAGTTACTGATGTACCCACATGCACCCCTCAGCTTACCTCCTTAATATCTCCCTGACTCCTCCAGCCTCTGCTCTTGTAACATCTACCTTGGGTTCCCCTTCTATGTCCTCCTATCATAATACCTGTTTGCTGCCTCTGCTCATGCACTCCTCCATTTGTTCTCCTACTCATTCTTCTGTTCATCTATTCGTTCAATGTACTACAGAGGTGAAGAGCCATACTGCCTGGGTTCAAATCCCAGCTTTGCCCCTTACTCACTGTGTGATCATAGACAGGCAAGTTACTTAGACTCTCTATGCATCCATTTCTCCATCTCTGAAATGGAAATAAACATGGTGCCTACTTCAGATGGTTAGTCAAAGATTAAATCCATGAAAAGTGCTGAGAGCCATGCCTGGCACATAGTCAGGACTCAAAGAATGTTACCTATGATCATTCATTCACTCATTCACTCAGCACATATTCAGAGTACAGAATATATAGGAGTGCAGGTGAAGCTATACTGTGCGCCATAGGAAAAAGCATCTAGATACCGCCCTTGAGTTGCTCCCAGTCTGGAGGGGGAAAACAGGTTTATAAGCAACTAAATATAAACCAAAATGGTAAATAAAGTGCAATGGGGCAAGGAGACAAAAAGGAAGGAGGAGCTGATTTAGGGGGAAAGTCTTCCGAAAATGTGACATTTGAACTGGACCTGTAAGACAGTGTAGGATTCAAAAGTGAGACTGGAAGGAGTCTCTTTCTGGTGGAGCTTGAACCTAGAAATGTGTAAGTACTTAGGAAATGAAAAGAAATGCTGGTGTCTCTGGGGTAGGGTTGCCAGAGAAAATACAGGACACCCAGTTAAATTTGAATTTCAAATAAACAACATATCTAAATGTTTAGTACAAGTATGTCCTGAATATACTAAAATTTATTTGCTACCTGAAATTCAAATATTAACTGGGGGTCCTATAGTTTTATTTGCTGAATCTGGTATCTCTACCCTAGGGTGGGAATAAATCTTTTCTGAAGCCTAGGCCCTGGTACTGAGCTCTGTGTCACTTCCCACCCCCTCCTGTCACTCATGTATGGCCTGCCGCCTTCATGACTCATTTGGTATTGTTGACTCCAGGCTTTAGAGGGACCCTGATGAACTGTCAGCAAGTCATTCGGTACCATTTTCTTATTAACAATCAACCTCTCCATCCCCCAGACAGAGATGAATGGAAAAATCCCACATTTGTTCATTTTGTGGAAGGTCACTGTGTCTGCTGTTTTTATGTTCTCTTCTTTATTTTTCTGAGATCACATCTTTTTTTTTTCTCTTTTGAGATTCATTGATACCATGATGGAAAGGAATTCATTCCCTTTATAGTTGTTATAAAGATAGACAGAGAAAGAAATTTAAAAAAATGCCAGCATAATGAAGTATCTGAAGACTGTGGCATTGGCTATGAAATGCACCTGGGGGACCTAGGTCTTCGTGGTGGACCCAGAGTGTTACAGGCTGGTGGCAATTGGCACCAACTCTTTGGGAATCTCTCTCTGTAGCTTCCGCCCACGTGGGGCCTTTAAAGCTTTAGGTGAGCAGCAGTGGGTGAAGTGGAAGGTCCCCTGCAGAAGAGGAACATGGCGATCTACATCCAGGTCAGAGGCTGGGGAAATGAAAGGCAGCCCTCAGGACCCTCCCTTCATCCATAAAACATGCCCCCAAAGTCATTTCATGCCCCAGCATCTGCCTGCTGTTCCAGAAAGGTACACCTATTCATTTCTCTCAAAAATGTTTATGGAAATTATCAGCAAGAGAAAACAAATTCTCTGGTGAGATACGGCCCTTTGTGAGATACCTATTTCTGTGGGAACATTGATAATGGGGATGGTGTCTGGCTTGAATGTGGTATGCCTGAGAGGGCCGGGAGGAGCCTGTCCTTACAAAATGTCCAGAGCAGGGGGATTCGGCCACCTCCGTGCCTGCCTGTATGACTTGGCTTCCAGATATGGCTACAATGAAGTTTCGGAGATTAAAGGGAAGTAGGAGGGGGCGTCTTTTTCTTATTGATGCACTCGAAGTTTGCTCAGGCTTCCAGACCAGGAGACATGAAACAAAATATAATAACTGAAAGAAACACCACCCCTCAACTCTCCCAGCTGCCTCAGGTAGGAGGGTTTTAATTCATCAGGTATCACACACACAGGTCTTAGGACATACAAGCCTTTCAAGAGCCTAGAAAAATGCTCGCACCCTGCATACATTCTTGTTGACTCCAAGATACAAAAGGAAAATTCCAAAATCAAATTTAACTAAATGCCCACAAAACACAGTATTATGTCAACTCCCTAAATTGTCCAATTTGGTAGCCATAAAAAGTTTATTGTATTTACAAACAATTAGTGGGTCCTTTTACTTCAAGGAATTCATAACTATGTACTATGATTTCTGAGAAATCACAGCCACTGAAAATTAAATTAGCAAAATAATTTTGAAAGCAAAATTTAAAAAACACCCTTAAGATTATTTTAAAGCAAAAAATAATTGCATTTACAGTGGAATGTGTGCTATGACATGGGGGGAGGGGGGTAACATCCCAAAGTTAGCCAGTTTAGCTCTTATAAAGGTCTTTGAACAGCCTGGTTCCACAGGTCAGGGCCTATCGAAAGTTTTAAAGAGAGCAAGTGTACACAAACAGGAGTAATGAAGAAATGTGATTATGGCCAACTGAGTTGCTTTGTTCACATAACAAATGTGGTTTGTTGATGGTCCAAGAGACCATCCAAGCTGGAAGGATCCCTGGCCACCATGGAGCCCAGTGCAAAGACAGGGCTGGTCTCTGAGTCTCCAGATACCTACCAATCCTCTTTGTATAATATGAGATACCTGAGGCTCAGAGAGGAGAAAGTCATCCCCTAGTCATGCAGCAAAAGCATTTATCAGGGCTGAGGAGCTACAAGGTTAGAGATGGGACTCCAAGACTTCTGCTTTCCAGACTTTGCCCTTAGCACTATACCATGTTTGGATTTTTTGCTTCCTTTGCCAAGGCACTGAGGCATCCCCTTGTCATTAAGAGAATATCTAGATCTCTTAAAAGTTCACTCACTGCTTTGATTTGGGAGGTTCTGATCATTCTTAGATGCCTGTTGATGTCCACCATCCACCTGTTCATCTCTTGGCTTTCCCATCTCTGGTCCAGGCAACTCCCTTTCCAGGACCTCTGCTGAGAGGACCACCTCATCCTATGCAAGGTACTTAGACCAAGAGCTCCTTTCTAGGGGGGCTCAGGTAGCTGATTGGTTGGCTAATCGGCCCTCATATCTATAGTGTGACACCTGGGCCGTACCCTCTGCCGCCCTCCTGTGGCCACTAGCAAAGGTGCACTGTGTGGGACTCAAGGTCTACCCCTTTGTGCCAAGCAATTTGAGCCAATTTGATTACTCTTTCTGGAAAGGCTTCCTTATTCCTGGATGGCCAGTACCTGGACAGCATTCCTCTCCTCCCCTCCTACTACTCCAGTTAACTGCCCAAGGCAACTTCAGCCTCTCCACTGAGCAAATCAATCCATCAACTCCCAAGTATCAATTGAGCACCATGGGGTGATAAACCTGGGGATGGGGAATGCAGAGAGTTTATGTAAAATGTAATCCATGGCCTTGAGGAATTAGCTACAGTTAATAAAAGGAGTCAACACAAAAAAATTAAAAATAATTTTATGTTCAACTCTTCTGTGCCAAGAACGTGAAGAATTCAGAAATGGGGTGAAGTAATTAGAGAGGCCCTTGGAAAGAGCAGATTTGAACTGGTATTTGGAAGACAGGAAGTATCTTGAAAACAGAAAAGTATAGGGAAAAAACATTTCTATGTGTCTCTTTTACTCTCATCGTACTACCACAAGACTTCTGACACGAGATGTGTGGGTTTTGCACATATCAAGCAATTCTGCGACACCAGCTGGATATACCACAATTTAACTCAATTCTGACACTACCTGGAGATACCATCAGATCTCACAGGTTACGTGTTCAATCCCACAAGACTGCCTCCCCTGCCCCACTTCAGATGCCAATTTTAAGTCCAAGTTACCTGTGCTTCTGACTCACCAGTTATAACTTGGAGGTTCCCACAATCCCCTCCTCGGATTTGATTAATTTGCTAGAGCAGCTCACAGAACTCAGGAAAAGTTAATTTATTAGATTCAGGTTTATTACAAAAGGATACAATTCAGGAACAGCGAGATAGAAGACATGCTTAAAGCAAAGTAAGTAGGAAGGAGTGAGGGGCTTTTATGGAAGCCATAAATGGCTTCCATGCCACTCTCCCCACATTTCCATGTTCACCAACCTGGAAGCTCTCTGAATTCCATCTTTTTGGGCTTTTATGGAAGCTTCATTACTTAGGCATGATTGATTAAATCATTGGCCATTGGTGATTAATTCAACTATAGCCCCTCTCCCCTTCCAGGAGGGAGGGTGGATCCTGACAGTTTCAAGGCTCTAATCACTAGGTTGGTTCCCCTGGCAACCAGCCCCCATTTTTAGGGGCTTTCCAAAAGC
This sequence comes from Potos flavus, assembly GCA_028534135.1. Classification (NCBI taxonomy): domain Eukaryota; kingdom Metazoa; phylum Chordata; class Mammalia; order Carnivora; family Procyonidae; genus Potos; species Potos flavus. The sequence continues at coordinate 29,418,874 of CM052892.1, forward strand.
ACCTCATTAACATAAACAGGTGTGGTTGAAAAGAGCTCGCTATGAATAACAAAAGACAACACTGCACTTTTGTGCTCTGAACACTTAAGAAATTCCAAGGGTCTTGGGAGCTCTGTGCTAGGAACAGGATGAAGACCAAGTATATATTTCTTCTTATAAATCACAATACCACAAGAAGGAAAGGAAGAGGAGTATTCCAGAAGGAAGCAAAGGACATGAGAAATAACAAACTAAGATAAAAGTTATGGCTAAAATAACATTTCCGAGACAAAATGGAGATGCGCTCCCTTCTTACGTCATCTCTGGGTGCACATACCACTTTGTTAGGCCTCTTTGTATAGCACGTACCACACTCCGAGGGTGCAATGTTCACATGTCTCCTTGCTATTCATTAGGACCCTTTTGGTTGTAACACAAATCCAGCTTAAATTAGCTTAGGCAAAAAAAGAAATTTATGGATTGAAATAGCTGAGAAAGACATGGATAGTACTGGCAAAAGGTCATATGACCAAATCCAGGGCTGACACAATCTTATCATCAGCTTACTATTTCTCTTTGTCTCCTTCTCCATCTCCAGCTCTGTTTTTCACTCTGTCTCATCTTTTGAGGGCCTCATTCTCTCCTTCCACATCTGAGATTCCTCCAAGTCAGGAAAGATGGCCTCTACAGTAAGCAGTTTCATATACTTCCAACTGTGGCCACAGAAACCAGAGAGTCTTCCTCGCTAGCTCAATCAGAAGAGAGCCAGGGAAAGACATTCACGGACCCAGCATTTCTTCTGCGCTCTTTCCTATATCGCAGGGTCTAGAAGTCTGGGAAATACATGTGCCAGAATCCCTATCTACAGATCCTAGAGTAGAAGACTTGAATGAGAAACATTTGCCAAGGTGTAGAAGGCAGAATAAGTCAGAAGCCAGATTTTTGCCCCTCTGGCAATGTCAAACTTTAGGCTTAGGCAGACATGACATTTTGCAGTGGCCTCTAAGTATTTTCCTGAAAATCCTGGGCCTCAGGATTAAAGGCAGCTGTGATCATCTCTACTGGTTTCCCAAGTTTCTTTAAATTCCCATCTATGAAAGTTAGTGACAAAACTGGTGATCTTCCTTGATCTTTGTCCAGACTTTCCAATGATTTTGTAAGTATTTAATTCCCTTTACTTTTTTTGGTAAGATTTTTTTTTTTAAATTAATCTCTACATACAACATGGGGCTCCAATTTACAACCCTGACATCAGGAGTTGCATGTTCTTCTGAGCTAGCCAGGTGCCCCTTAACCCTTTATTAAATACCTCCCTACTTTAAATTCCTGTGGTTCCTGCTTGTGACCCTACCCTAACTGATACATGCATATATACCCAGTGGTGGAGGAGAGGGAAGAATCATCACTCTAATGAGAAGAAAAAAGATGTGCTAGCAGCCAAATCGAAAGCAATCACACTTCCCCATGGGAAACAGTGGGAGGTTAAGTTCAGGTAGGTGGGATAAGATCAAACTATGGAAGGTGTTGAATATCAGGCATTCAGACCTGATGTACTGAGGAAGGAGGCCAGGTGGCTATGATAGCAAGGAACACATTTTAGGCCAACCAGTGGTAGTATGTATGGGACAGATTAGGGCGTGGGCAACAGAAAGGAAGCAGTAACCGTAGAAGTGCCCTAGAATGGAAGAAATGTGGAAACACAGAAAAAGGTGCATCTGAGAGATGTGTTGGAAAAAGAAACAGGATATTTTGAGTTGTACTTAAGGTATTTTGGTAGATTGTATTTAAGCTCAATCAGCTAGAGATCAGAGCCAGGACTTGAACTTGCTTCTGTTGCTCTTCAAAACCTGCATTCATTCCTCAAAGTTACGCTGCTTTTCTTTCTACCACTAGTCCTTTTAACAATTCAAAGGGTCAAACTGTATCCTCTCACCTGGCAAGAGACAGTGGAGGACAACCAAAATGGCATATCTTTTGTCACTGACATGAAGCCTGAGAAGAATATAGTCCTGAGGAAACAATCTGACATAATACTACTCATTGGAAAAGTGATGAAATAAAAAGGAAAGAAGGAAAAAAGAGAAAGAAAGAAAGAATCTGACAAATCCAAACTGAGGGATATTCTGCAAAATAGGCCATGTCTCTTAAAAAATGTCCATGTTATGAAAGACAAAAAACAAAAAACTGGAATACCATTCTAGATGAAAAGATACTAAAAAGATGTGATAAGTAAATGCAGTGAGTGATCTGGACAGGATGTTGAATTAAAAAAAAAAAAGCTGTAACAGACATGGTATAAACAATTGGTACAGGGTGCCCGGGTGGCTCAGCCAATTAGCGTCTGCCTTCGGTTTGGGTCATGATCCCAGGGTCCTGGGATCCAGCCCTGCTTTGGGTTCCCTGCTCAGCGGGGAGCCTGCTTCTCCCTCTCCCTCTACTCCTCACCCTGCTTGTGCTCACGCTCTCTCTCTCTCTCAAGTAAACGAATAAAATCTTTATAAAAAAAAAACAATTGGTACAGCAAACCAGATATTAAATAATAATGTATGTGGTAAAATGTGGGGTGATGATCAGGTGGAAGCTGGTGGTGAGGGCGGTAAAATGATTTACCCAAGGCAGAACAAAGGAGATAGCAGTTTACTGAATCCACTATAAGGGAGTTGGGACAGGACAGCAGAGGAGACTGCCAGGAGGCAGTGGTATTGAATATACCGCAAGGGATCAGTGGGCAGGACAGCAAAGGAGAGACTGTCTGTAATGAGGCAGTGGGTGGGGGCTGTGTTTAAAGACGGAAGGTGAGTGGGGCACCTGCGTGGCTCAGTAGGTTGAACGTCTGCCTTGGGCTCAGGTCGTGATCTCGGGGTCCTGGGATCAAGCCCCTATTTGGGCTCCCTGCTCAGCAGGGAGTCTGCTTCTCCCTTTCCCTCTGCCCCCCCCCCCCCGCTTGTACTCTCTCTCTCTCTCAAAGAAATAAAATCTTCAAACACTTAAAATAAAATAAATAAATAAAGAGGGAAGGTGAGGAGGTATGGGGATGGATGGAATTCTCCTTTTTTTGGTGACTGTACCTGGTTGTAAGTACCCCACTGGTTAGTTAGGGCCTATGGATATTTTGAGGTGGGTCACCTGATGGGCCTGTCTTCAGCCAGGTGGTCGCTGTGGGCCCTTTTGCCCTGATCGAGTTTCCATTGCTCAAGCTTGCTGTCTAAAAGCGGCCTCTACAGTGTATTAATGTTAAACTTCCCAAGTAAGATGATTTTATTGTGGTTTTATAAAGAATGTCCTTTTTCTTTGGAGATGGGCTGAAATATTTAGGAGTAGTTCCACACAATCCTTCAAAATTCTCAAATGGATTAGCAAAATTAGAAAACAGTGCAGATGTGGCAAAATGCTAACAAAGAGTCCTATGGGGTTAACTGTATTATTCTTGCAATTTTTCTGTTGTTTGAAATTTCTCAAAACAAAAAGGGAAAAATTATAAATGCATACATTCCTCCCAACCCCCAAGAAGACAATTAAAGAGGAAGGCTTTTAAGTTGAACAGACCTGAATCTACCACGACTAGCTGTGTGACCTCTGAGTCCTCATCTCAGCTGGAAAATGGCAGTCACCGCCTCCCGTGAGCATTTCTGCAGAACACTGGCAGATACCACTGGTGTGACGCCCAGTGGCCAGTGCACTGCTAGTGTTCACATTTGTTCTCCCTCCCCCCTTACTCCTGCCTAATCTCCACTTCTCAGAACCCCATAAACTGGCCACCGAGGGAGATTTGCTCAGAATAAATAAGAACAACCACATGAGCTGTCGAGTGCACAACTGAGGCTACAGGACGCCCTGCGGGGATACTTACCACAGCCAGGCTGCCTGCCTGCCTGAGATGGAGGCTGGCTGACCCTCTTGAACATCAGACCACAAGAACAAAAGTCAGAAATGCCTCCACCACGACTTGTTGGCTCATGTCACAGATTGGAGCTCAGAGAAGCCAGAGCTTCTCAAAGTGGGGCCCCTGGCCCATCTGAGCAGAATCAGCTGTGGCTCATGTAAAAACGCAAATTCCTGGGCCCACCCACTAGGATCTAAGTCAGCTTCTCTGAAGTGGTGTTGGCAGTGTACATTCTAAACACTGTTTTCTAGGTGATTCTCAAGTCTGAGCACCATGACCCACACAGTGGCCATGGTGGATGTGCTACTTTATAGCAAAAGTAGTCCATTGGAGAAGTAAATTCTTGTGTTTAGAGCCTAAGTCCACAAATGGGAGCAAATGGAAATACAAATAGAGTGACACATAGAGATAAAAGTGGGAAACTCGTAAAGAAGGCAACGATTTCCTCTGGGTTTTGCTAGGTCCAGACCCCGAGTATATGAATGAAATGCTGCTCCAGCCTTAGGGGTGAAGTAAACCCACAGCCCAGAACCCCCAAATTCATCACTGTCTGAACTTTAGGACCAAAGGGATCAGAGTGGCCTCTGAGGACTGGGCAGAAGGATCCCTTTCATTCACCATGACTCAGGGAACCTGAAAAACCAACAGTTCCCTCCTCTGCACAAGTGCAATAAGCAGTGATTTCTACAGCATCTTGTAAACTCCAAGAGCTCCAGAAATTCTAGTGACCTGAGGCTCACTTAGATTCTGCCATCTGCCAGTGCCTCTCCAAGCTGTGCCCATAGGCCTTATGGGACTCTGTCTGGGTATGATCGTTCTGTTGCACACTATGTGGGCAAAAGAGGCTGGCACCTGGTTTCCCTGTGACCTGGTGAGGACTGGTTAGTGGATGTTCGGTTTAGAAGGTGGCTGGGCTCCTCTCTCTTTCAGCCCAGGAGATCAGATCTTTTGGCCTCGAAAGTTCCCCTCTGATCTAGAGAATCCTCTATTCCAAACCAGCTCCAAGCAAGCATTTACCCTCAGGGTCTGAGTTATTTTGGGACACTCAACATCCTGACAGACAATTGGGCAGTCTCCACCCCCACTCCACTCCCAAACTGAGACAGAAGACAGGCCAACTTTAACTCTTTCCTGCCTTTGGCTAAAACCAATGCATCCCACTCAGGAAAGCCTCAGATGGCAGCATGGTGACCATTTTAATTCAAGAAAAAAATTGTAGTGGGAGAAAATTATGCATGGCAAGTGGCTTTTAAAAATTGTCTTTAAATGTTACAGCCAAAGTGAGAGGATGGAAACTGCATCAAAAGAACATTTTTTGTGCAGGTTATAAATCACTTTCCCAACCGTACGGCTTAAAGTAATATTTCACCTTTTCAGGAACTCTGAAGTTTATTTTGGAGATGAGGAGAATCAGATCAAACTCTTCAGATTTACAGTTTCACACACTAGCACAAAGTCATTCACATTAGAACCCAGGTAAGTGAGATCTTGGAGGTTTCAATGTTTGCTGCTTCTCTGCCTTCTTTATCAGTCGTTCCCTATAGAGCGCAAAGCCCTTGTGGCAGAGTTGGTCAGTCAATATCCACCCTTGCACAGAAGAGGCGCTCAGTGGGAGGAAGGGAGGAAAGAAGACAGCAAGGAGGAGAGTCTGCAATGATTCTCCAAGGGTGACAAGTGCCCTTTTGCATGTGGAATGCCTGGGCTTTCTCAGTGCTGTGCTTTATTAGGGTCTGAGATGATAACTCATACTTAAGAACGGTGATTTGTTGGATCTCTATTGGATTCAATTCCACATATAGTCACTCAGGGCCTAGCATTTGGCAGGCATTGAGCAAAGCCTGGGGGTGAACAGAAACAAATAATGCACAGCCCCTGCTACCTGCCCTCCAGAGGTCTCTCAGGAACAAGACAGTCACATATCCTGGGTCCCAGAAACAAATAAACCTGACTATGAGACCCCCAGAGAAAACCTGGCGGTGCTAGTAGGTTTGCTTTTAAATCCTTGATTGCAGAAAAAATGCTGCTCTGTTCTTGAACACCACTTGCCTCTTAACACAAAACAAAGCAAGGATAGTCTCCCTTCTCCACCTCTGACACCTGCCTCCTCCAGTCTACATCAGCTCTGGCCTGCCCTGGTCCTGGTTCCTCACACAAGCAGTGTCACTCAGCCTAACCAACCCTGGGTGTATCCCTGATTCTCACTGCCTCCAGCCTCGTTGGGACATGGGCTGACCCAATGTACCCCCCATCTGTGGTTTCTTTCTGCCACACTTTCTGCTTCCCCCTTGCCCGCGGGCTCCACAGCCTCTTCCGCTGGGCCTTTAGGTTGCCTGACCCAGAACTTTATGCCCTCAGACACTTCCGACCCACTTCTGGCTCTTCCTGGCCTAACTTGTCCTACTGGCAATAAGCTCCGGGTGCCAATGGTAGACTTCAAGACTGCTGTCAGACTGACGGTTGGGACTGAAAAAGCTACTGCACGCAGTGGGTTTGCAACCTCCATAATTTATGCTGCAACCCCCACAGGACAGGTGGTTTGACCATTAGGATGCATCACTGCAAAGCAATTCAACTAATTTGCTTTCCTAGCATATTCTTCTAAGGAAGTTTCAAACTGGCTCTCAAACTTTAGCTATAGCAGAATTACCTGGAGACAGGCTTGTTGGACCACAACCCCCAGTTTCTAATTCTGAAGGTCAGGAAGTCAGAATGACAATTTGTATTTCTAACAGGTTCTCAGGTGAGGCTGATGCACTGGCCCAAGGACCTCACTTTGAGAACCCCTACTCTAGTCCAGTGGTTTTCAAACTAGGCTGCACACTGGACTCACCTAGGGAGTTTGTGTTTTTCTTTAAAGATTGATTTAGGGTGCCTGGGTAGTGCCTGGGTCGGTTAGGCGTTTGCCTTCAGCTCAGGTGTCATGATCCTAGAGTCCCAGGATCGAGCCTTGAGTCAGGCTCCTGCTCAGCAGGGAGTCTGCTTCCCCACTCCCTCTGCCACTCCCCCCATCCACTCGTGCTCTTTCTCTCTCTCTCAAATAAATAAAAAATCTTAAAAAAAAAAAAGATTTCTAAAACTTATTTACTTATTTAGAGAGTGTGCTTGCATGAGCAGGGGAGGGACAGAGGGAGAGAGAGAGGGAGAAGGAGAGACTCTCAAGCAGACTCCCCATGGAGTGCAGAGCCTGATGCAGGGCTCGATCTCACGACCCTGAGATCATGACCTGAGTTGGAACCCCAACCAATTGAGCCACCCAGGCACCCGTGGGAGTTTTTTAATTAAAAAAAAATAATAATACAATGCCTGAATCCATCGAAATTCTGATTGAACTGGTCTGGACTACAAGACTGATCACTAGGTACTGTATGAGTTCTGTAGGTGATTATAATGTTCAGCCATGGTTAAGAACATCTGCTCTTGTCCATTTCATTAGCAGAGGCTGGGCTAGGGGTTGGGAACCTTTTTTATCTCCCACATGGACAGATAAATATAGGACACCCAGTTAAATTTGAATTTCAGATAAACAATGAATAATATTTCACTGTAAGTATGTCCCAAATATTGCATGGATGTCCTTTTTTGCTATTTTGTTTATTCTAGATCTGGCAACCCTACCTTTAGACATTTCTATAACACAGAATGGGAAACAATGATGTGCCAGCTCCTATTTTATAAATAGTAAAACCAAGTCACATAGGAAGTCAGAAGAGAGCCAGGATAAGCACTCAGGAGACTTGACCTCAGTCCAGAGCTCTTTTCCTTCCATCACACTTAACTGTGCTAAACACAGTTATACCCTTTTCTTGTTAGGGGGTCATTGTCAGTTGCCTGAAGGTGACTTCAAAGGAGTCATATGATTTACATCCTCTCTACTCCTGTCCCAATCCTCACCTCCATCCCCCCCCCTTCCTACTGTTGCAGGTATCATAGAGGCTATCCTAGGATATGGCCACAGCTGTCTTTGCCCAGTACCACCTCAGGGAGGAAGTGGACTAGAAGTGGTACTGGGCAAAGACAGCTGTGAGTGAGAGCCCATAATTGGGTAATGCAAGGACAAGTGGGATTTGGCATAGGCAAACTACAAGCAAAGCATGTTGGGAGAGGCCCACTTAATTCATAGAGACACTCGGAATTAGTTGTAAATTCTCTGGGAAGAGATCAAGGCAGCAGCATAAACAGTTCAATTAAACTGTCGGCTCAATGCTCAATGTGCGGTAATGGTCAAAATACAGCCTTTAATCTAGATATAGAGGATTATCTTTGGACCCATAATGAGATTCCTAAGATTAGTTGTACCTGAGATGCAGAGAACAGAGCTGGCTCAGTGATGTACAGACAGCGTCGCATGTCAGCATGACCGGGAAACTTGTGAAAGGGTTACCTGGATGCCACAACCTTCCTGGAACCCCCTCCAGGGAAGATAGGCATAAACCCCATTCTGCTTCTTCTGCTTAAGAGACACAGCCTGGGAACAGAACACCAGAACACATCTGCTTCAAAAACTCAGCAAGTGTGCTAAGTTCCCACCTCCAGACCAAAGTTAATAGCCACTAACACCAGGTCCGGGGCAGAGATGCCAAGCTTTAGTCCTCTGCCATTCTGCCCTCCATGATCAACCATTCACGTTCACTTGTTCATTTGACAAATACTTATCGTGTGCCTACTAGGTGTCAGGCAGTGTCCTGAACTCTGGAGATATGCAGTGAACAAAAGCAAAGATCTCTTTCCCATTGTGGGGCAAGACAATAAACAAGAAAAACAAGTAAAATATGCTGTGCATGAAATGGGTCTGGGTAACATTCAGAAAAACAAAGCTGGGAAGGATAGGAAGTGTCGAGTAGGAACAACAATCCTAGATATGGTGCCCAGGGGAGGCCTCACTGAGCATGTAACATATAAATACAGACCTGGGGCACCTGGGTGGCTCAGTGGGTTAAATGTCTGACTTCAGATAAAGACATGATCTCAGGGTCCTGGGATCAAGCCCTACAGAGGGTTCCCTGCTCAGGAGGGAGTTTGCTTGTCCCTCTCCCTCTCCCTTTGCCCTCCCCCCTGTGTAAAATCTTTAAAAAAGAGAGAGAGAAAAAAAAAGAATAAATACATACCTGAAGGGAGTGAAGGATGAGCCATGGGGACAGCTGAGGGAAAGCATTCCAGGCAGAGGAGATACAGCGCAAAGGCTCCAACGTGAGAGTATTCAAGGAATACCAGGAAAAGGTAGCCTAGCTAGAGCAGGAGAGAGGACAGTACAAAATGAAGTTAGGAATTCGAGGGGACTAGGTCATATAAGGCCTTGTGGGCACTATAAGAATTTTGGCATTTATTATTAGGGACATGAGGATTTAATGGGAGGTTTGAGCAGAGGGACATAATCAAATTCAGTTTTAATAGGATCAGTGGCTGCTGTGTTGAGACAGAAGCAGGGAAATGGGTAACAGATGACTGCGATGATCCAGGCAAGAAATGAAGGAGTGCTGGGCTGGGGTAAGCAGTGGAGGTGATGAGAAGTGGTAAGATTCTGCATATTCCTTGCTGAAGGGGTGGATGGAGCAGGAATGAAAGAAGGGTGTCAAGGATGACTGAGAGTTTTGCATCCGATCTTAGAGCACTAATGACTCCCAAATCCATGATTACAGTCCAGATTCCTGCCCTGGGGCCCAGCACACAGCAGGAGTCTGACATTAACATTTGATGACCTGAACTGAAAGGAGTAGATGACTCTGTTGGGTTGGTGGCATCATTTCTACAGGTCTCTATCAATGACAGAACCTATTCCCAGATACTAGAAGGAGGATACAGGGAAAAGAGCTGCTGTGTCCCCACCTTGGTCTAAAATGAGAAATTGAGACAGGGCAGAAACTGAAACAGGGCCATACCTAACCCTTCCAACAAGAAAATCGGGGACAAGTGTGGGGAGAGGGGGAGCTAAAAGTAATAAATGCCAGTGACAGGCATAATGTTGGGTTTGTGATATCAAGAGACAGGGTACCAATCCCAGTTCTGCCTCTTGATTCAATATCTTCCTTTCAGTCATCCATTTTTCCTCTGTGAAATGGGGTGGCTGGCTCTGTGAAAGGAGAGTCTGTTCATTTCTGACGGCCTATAGTACTCTGATCCTTTCCTTACAAGTTCCTGTTTCCTTGAACCATTTGACAGATTACTTCTTCAACATCGTCTTTAGAAAACTTTTGTTTCCTTTTAGAATGATTATTTCTGACTGTCTTGTAAGGTGTGTCTACGATAGTTCCCAAAGGAAAACACCCATGTGTTTTTCCCTGCTTGAAGTAAATACTACCTTAGTCCAGTTACCCCCATCTGTAAACTGGGAATAACACCAACTTGCAGGGCTGATGAGTAGGGTTAATTATACACAGAATGTGTTGGGGTTGAGCAGATACACAAGTGCTCTGGAAGTTCTTGGCATAATACTATAGCATTACAATAATTTTGGCTTGCAAATTACACCCCAGCAGAGGCATCACATGGAAAAGTGGGTCTAACCCCATGGTCTGCTGAAAGTGAAATGGAAAAAATAAGTTGTGAAATATAACTTCTCTTCCTAAACCTTTGGAAAAGGCAGAGATAATTCTTCCATGTGCAACCCACATGCAGGGAACAAGTTTCCAGATCCTGGAGAGGACTTTCTTGTCCTGAGTAGCCTGGCCTGTGGCCAGGGTCTGGCTGCTCCTCCTTACTGGGCCTACAAGCAGAAATAGGAAGGGAGGGAGCCAGAGAGGATTTGTGGTTGGTTGAGAAATGGGGCTTACAATGAGGATGTCCTTGCCTTTTGCGTTTTCTTCTATTTGGGGCTCCCTTACTTGCAGAATAATTGTTTATACAGCAGAGGAGTGATTTAAAGGGTAATTTGAGATATTTAAGTTTAGGGTTACCCAAAATAAACATCTTAGCTGAAGTCAATTTCTGGTTCTTCCACCATGCCCCAGACACACACACACACACACACACACACACACACACACACACCCCTAGATTATTTCCTGAGAAATGCCAAGTAGGTAGATCTCAGGCAATGAAGGGGCTGTGTAGATGGTGTCTGTGACTGTAGGGGTTATAATAGTGAGTTTAAAAAACTTAACTCATAGAGGATAACAGTCCTGTCTGACCAAAGAGGGAAAGAGCAAATGGCTTGATCCTAAAGGGAAAATCTGCAGTCAATTCCATTACATCAGTGTGTGCGGCTGAGTGGACAGAGCACAGGCTTCAGAGGAAGACCCAAGTTGGAGTCGCGTTCTGCCCTCTCCCCACTGTGGCCTCAGGCAGTGAAGAGGAGACAGCTCGCAGGCACCTCTTGTCTGGCTCTCAGACTGAGAATGTGACCCCCACTTCCAGCAGGGCCAGGGCTGTGTCGTGGCTAAGAGAGGCTCTGGCCTTCTGCCTGCCCTAACAGGTCCCACTTTCCTACAGGATACAGAAAAAAATAGACTGCCCCCAAAACCCATCTATTAAGAGACAGGTCCAAGTGGCTATCATTAACGATGATCAGTCAGCCTGCCTAGAGAATTCCTGCGACGTCAGGTCTCAGTTCTCACACCTCAGTGTAAAGCACATTCTGGGGCTTGCCGGCCAAACTCTAAGGAGCACCCGCTCTCGTGGCAGTTACCTCTTTTCCGGGCAGTTCTTCCGGCTCCATAGGGAGCCTGGCGCCTCCCAGGAAAAGCTTCACTGGGTAAGCAGCGCCCTTCCCTCGGCCTCAGTTTCCTCAGCTTTGGCCAATATCAAAGGACGGTCTTAAGTTGCCAAGTAGAGACTGGTGGAAATGGAAAAATCATTTCGATGGAAATGGAAATGGAAAAATCATTTCGGCTCCACCAGACTGGGAAGTGGCAGCCCGACCCAACTGGGTGGCCAGCCCTCCTTTGGGCCTCAGGTCGGCCGTGCGCGGAGTTAAAGACCCCCACTTCCTCACAGGTGAGATGAGCCAGCGTCCGGCCTCCCCTCAGCCTGGCGCTGCGACTGGTGCCGAGCCGGCCCGCCGCCCCTCCAGGCCGCGTCCGGTCATCTGGACTGCTAACACTCTCCTTCCTTAGCACCGAGACTCCTCCGAAGATCGGGCACGCGGGGGCTGAACCGGAGTCTCTGTCCCTTCAAGAAGGGGATAAGGCACCCTGTTCCGGAGGGGTCCCAGGGCCTCACTTCCTTCGGGCGGGTCACGCTGTAAACTAGAAATGTCCCGGGATAATTCAGCCCCGCGCCCCGCCTCCAACAGCTGGTCCCTGAGGTGCACAGCGCGCCGGCACCAGGAGATGCGCACAGGTCTGGCCTCTGCGCGCGGCGGGCTCACGCTGGCAACCTCACGCCCCAGGCGGCAGCAGGCTGCGAGCGAGGCGGGGCCAGGAGCGCCGGCGGACCCTGGTGCCCTCAGGCGCCACATCAGGGCTGGCGCCGAGGCGGCCGCGGTGGTGGCGCGTGCTGAGGTGGAGAGTTGCGCCTGCTGAAGACCCGGGCACGAGGAGGGCGGGGCTTAGGCCGCGGTCTGGAGGCCGGGCTCGTGGGGTGGGTGGGTGGGGCGGGACCTGTGGGGGCGGGCCGGGGGCGGGGCCCGCGCGCGCGCGAGCCCACGGAGGGCGGGGCCGCGGCGCGGGGCGGGCTCTAGCGGCCCGGGTGTCACACACGCGGCGGTTCGGGAGGCGGCGGTAGCCGCAGCGGCAGCGGCAGGCGCCGCCGGGACGGGCACGGGCGCGCGGCTCGGGTGGGCGCCGGCTGCCTCCCTCCGTCGCTCGCTCGCTCTCCCTCCCACTTGCTCGCCGGCTGCGGGGCCGGGCTCTCACCCAGCGCTCTCGCGAAGGAAGAAGGGGGGCCAAAGACGCCGACAAGTTCCCTCAGCAGCCGCAGATCCCGGCCCAAGCGGAGGCTGCGGCTCCGACCGGGCAGGAGAGCGCTCCGAGGCGGAGCGCACCGCCAGAGCGCCCCAGGCGGGGGGGCGCCCGGGCCTTTCGCTGTCCGCGGGGCCGCGGGCCGGGATCCCATGAGACGCGCCTGTGAGGGGCGAGAGATCCGAAGCCCGGGCGGCGAGAGGCAGAGGCGGAGGGCGTTGCTGCAGCTGCTGGAAGCCGAGGTCGGCCGGCAGGAGGCGGCGGAGAGAACTTGAACTTGGCGTCGGGAGCCGGCGCCCCGGACGCCCCCAGCCGGGGCCGGGGCCGGGGCGCCGAGGGACCTGGGCCGCAACGCTGCTCCCCGAATGGCCGCGGCGGCGGACCTGGCTCCCGCGCCGCGGCCCTAGGCGGCCTCTCGCCATGGCCAAGTGGCTGAACAAGTACTTCAGCTTGGGCAACAGCAAGACCAAGAGCCCCCCACAGCCGCCGCGGCCGGACTATCGCGAGCAGCGGCGCCGGGGCGAGCGGCCCTCGCAGCCCCCCCAGGCTGTGCCGCAGGCCCCGGCAGGCGCCTCGGCGTCCTGCGGTCCGGCTGCCGCCTCCTGTTTCTCAGCCTCGTCGGGATCGCTGCCCGACGACAGCGGCAGCACGAGCGACCTCATCCGCGCCTACCGCGCACAGAAGGAGCGCGACTTTGAGGACCCCTACAACGGGCCCGGTTCGTCGCTGCGCAAACTGCGTGCCATGTGCCGCCTGGACTACTGCGGCGGCGGCGGGGAGCCGGGCGGGGGCCAGCGCGCCTTCTCGGCCTCGTCCGCGTCAGGCGCCGCGGGCTGCTGCTGTGCCTCCTCGGGCGCAGGCGCCGCCGCGTCCTCGTCGTCGTCCTCCGGCTCCCCGCACCTCTACCGCAGCAGCAGCGAGCGGCGGCCAGCCACCCCCGCTGAGGTGCGCTACATCTCCCCGAAGCACCGCCTCATCAAGGTGGAGAGCGCCGCGGGCGGTGCAGGAGACCTCCCGGGGGGTGCCTGCTCCGGCGGCCGCACCTGGAGCCCGACGGCCTGCGGTGGTAAGAAACTGCTCAACAAGTGTGCCGCCTCGACCGCGGAGGAGAGCGGGGCCGGCAAAAAGGACAAGGTAAGGTACCCCTTGTTCTCACCCCAGGTTCCTGAGCCACTGTGAGCACGGGGAAACTGAGGCAACGCCCTGGTTCCTTCATCAGCTTCGGGCTAGGACTCTGGGGTAAGGGCTCCCACGCCGCGTCCTAGTTCTTCCCTCTCGCACGCTCTTTCCCCTGGATCCTTGGCCTCTGACACAGTCTCTTTTACCTGCTGCTCCTAAAACGTCCCCTCTCTGAGCCCACAGCCAGGTGCCTTCTTTGGAAGTAACCTGACGAGAGCGTCCTGCCAACCTTGTCCAAGAAAGACCCAGCCAGCCCTTCCGTCCCCCAAGACCTAAAGTCTGAAAGTCAGAGCTGGCACGGATTTAGAGGAACGTTTTTTGTTTTGTTTTGTTTTGTTTTTTCTACTCCCTCCCACCATACTGTGGTTGGGAAACTGAGGTCCAGACCTGGGAAGGGACTCGCCCGATATTACACAGCGTTCTTGGTGGCAGATCCGGACCGGCTGTGTTTAAACGTATATATGTAAATCCGTCTAAATGCCCTGCCCTGCCCCGCCCCACCCCTCGCACCAGGTTTCCAAATCCGGGCGGCCTTTTGTACTGGAGCTGCCCTGGGAACCCCCACGCGTGCTTTTCCGGTTGAAATACGCTGCCTGCAGGAGCCAAGTCAGTTCCTCCCGCCGAGCACACAAGGGGGTCCGCCAGCTCATCTGGCTGGAAGGAGATTCACCTTCCAATCCTCACCTCTTTCTTCCTGATCCCACCCCACCCCACCCCATACAGCCCCAGGAATGAGGGGGACCACTTTGTGACAAACCCTCCAACATATTAGGCCATTTTGATCCCCCTCTTTAAAGCACACCAATTACAGCCAGACTGGGCCCCTCTCTTCCCCGTTCACACTCCTGTGGCACCCTCCCTTCCCCCATAAAATAATACTTGTTCTGTCTACTTATGGTGGAAGGCAGTGTTTTGATTACATCTGAGGCCCAGGGCCCTGTCAGGTTCATGTCCCTCTTGTTCTCCCCATCACCCCCACCTTTTCCCAAAGGTAAATTTTTGCCCAGGCGTGGGCTGGGGAAGACTGATAGTCTGAGTTCCTTTTAGGACTGGATGTCCAGACAGGAGGGAGACAGGCTCCTACCTGCCAGCTGGTGCTTGGAAAGGGATGTTTTTGTCTTCCAGGCAGGAGAAGTAAGGGGATGCCCTTCCTTTTAATTTTTCTGCCTGGCTTTTTCTGAGGTCCCAGATCCTAAGAGTATCCCCTCCCCTCTGAATCTGCTAAAGGCAGAGTGGGCGGTCAGTGGAGGATCCCACCTCCCTCTGGAGCCGGTTTGGGGGCACACCTTGGAAGCAGGGATTCAGGGCTTCCTATAAGAAGCTGGGAGCCAGGTGGCCACCCAGGTGCTGCCTTGGAGGAGGGGGAGGTTTCTTTGGGAGCCCCCAGGATCAAGGGCTTGTGGTTGATCTATGAGGGAAACACCAAAGAGGCTCCCTGCTGGCTTATATATGGTCAGGTTTGGCTAGGTGCTTGGCTTGCGAGAATCTGCAGTTTCTGGGTATGGTTGATTTGAGCAAGGCCCCGCCTGTGAAGGTGGAAAGATTCCCAGCGAATGGTGCTAGACTCCTGGGCTCCACTGGTTACTCCACAACCATCTCCCTGGTGGGCAAATCTTTCTCTCCCACCACTTGTAAAGTCTTCTTTTCTGGCTTTCAAAACTTTAGTGGACATTATTTTTTTCCCCTAATTACAATTAAGACTATTTCAAATACTGAGGGATGATAAGTCTTATAGCTGGAATGTCAGGATTTGTTTAAAGAGTTGGCTTTGTTCAGGGGCACCTGGGTGGCTCAGTGGGTTAAGCCTCTGCCTTCGGCTCGGGTCATGGTCCCAGGGTCCTGGGATCAAGCCCCGCATCGGGCTCTCTGCTCAGCGGGGAGCCTGCTTCCCTCTCTCTCTCTGCCTGCCTCTCTGCCTACTTGTGATCTCTGTCTGTCAAATGGGTAAATAAAATCTTTAAAAAAAAAAATTTTTTTTTTAAAGAGTTGGCTCTGTTCATCAAGTTTTTTTTTTTTTAAGATTTTATTTTTAAGTGATCTCTACACCCTGTGTGGGGCTCAAACCGACAACCCCAAGATCAAGAGTTGCGTACTCCACCGACTTAGCCAGCCAGGCGCCCCTCACCATCAAGTATTTTTTATGGGTCTTTTCTGTGCCCTCCCCTGCTGGGTGCTGGAGCAGTCCCCCGTGAATTTTATGGCCCAGGCTGCATAGTGGATGATGAGTGCTGTAATGGGGGTGCTGTTACAGGAGGGCCGAAGGTAGGGGTGGTCAGGGAGGGCCATTAGTGGGGAGGGAGGGGCGGTGACTGTGGTTGGCTGCAGAAAGAAAGCCTGACACTTGAGGGGATGCAGGTAAAGTGCCTGTGGCTGGCTTTGAGAGCTTAGAGTTGTGCTGGACCCCTGGGGAACAGCAGAGCCCAGGTTAGGGAGGACCTTATAAGCTAAGCACAGTCAGGGCCAGTGAAGGGATTTAGCTGCCAAGTGATGTGAGCAGATAGAGGGTTTTTTTTTTTTTTAATCTCTCCTGGCTGCATTTCACCTACTGGGTTGTGATTTTGAGCCCTTTGATCTTTTGAGAAATTGTTCCGATCCAGAGACAGGAGTTTCAGCTACCAGATGTTCTTTCTAACGAGGAAGAGGGGAGGCAGCCACCGAGGGTCACACCATGCAGTGGTTCTCAAACCAGAACTTGGAGGGCTCTTTAAAACTGATTCATCAAGCCTGCTGTGGGTCCTGAGAATTGTGTGTTTCAAGTTCCTAGGTGATCTTTTGCTGCTGATCCTGGTATCACGCTTTTGAGGGCCATTTATATATGTAACAGTGACTTCTTAACCCTCCCCCTGGGTCTTCTGGTTGAAACTGCTTTGGAATGCAGAGACTCTAGATCCCCTCATCTCTGCCCTCTGTGTAGGGCTGTCTCCTCATCTGGGCCCCCCCCCCCACCTCCTGTTTCTGGTCAGGCAGTCTGAACACAGCCTGGTTTTCACATTATTTTTCAGCCAGACAGGTTTGGAAGGCCAGACATGCTGTATAGATCGAGCCCTGAATGCCTCGGAGCCTGCCTTGTATCCCTCACCTGTGGACCCAGGAAAACCCACTTCTAGTGCCGCACTTGATCTCAAGCCCAGCTTCCTTTTGTCAGTTGTCAGGGATAAGACAAGAACCCATAGGCCAATGAATGCCTCCCCCACTCTCCCACTCTGTGTGTGCCAGGCCCTGTGTTTGTTTTTAATGTCAGGCCTGAGTTGGGAGTTACTGTGGTATGGAGTAGAAGCTGTTGGTCCACAGATCGTCCTTTCAGTGCCCCCAGCACCACCTCCCACTATGGTTTATCTTTGGGGGCCCCCGCCTCGTGCCTCTCTATACCACATTTAGGCATCATTTCATTCTCCCAGTGAGTTCTCTGGCGCACCTCCGCCCCCCACCCCCACCCCAGCCAAATATCAAGTCTTGGGCATTATCCCTTTTAGAATTATGTGAAAGAGGGGGAAGGAATGAAAGCTGCAGAAGACTTGTCAGTAATCTGCGGCCTAAGTCTCTGGAGGAGATTGTCACATACTATCTTCATCATTTGTTTCTCCAGGGTTTGGTCTTGGGGAATTTCATGAGGTCTTTACCTAGGAGGCAGCTTTGAGCTGGATCTAGAGATGGAAATGGAATTTCAGTGCAGGGGAAGGGGGCAGGACTTCTGTTTCAGGGCTCTGCATGCATGTGTGGATGTAAGTTTGCATGCATGTGTATGTGGGTATATATACATGTACAGGCGCATAGAGAACTTTGGTATGGAGCGTGTTCTTGGAAACCAGAGCTTTCTTGCACTGGGCCTCCCTTGGGAATGAGAGATGACATCAAATAGGTGGGCTGAGTTTGGACCCCACAGGGAGTCCTTGAAACTGGTGAGCCGAGAAAGGGACACACTAAGAGCCATGATTGGGCTGTCACAATGGGGGGTGGGGTGGGGTCAGAGTTAGGGGACAAATAGAGTCCAGGTGAGAGACCTTGAGGACCTGAGCTCCCAGGAAGAGAAAACGAAACTTGAGTCAGTAGAAATATCATTCCTTCGGGTTGTCTTTATAAAAAAAGTAACGATGACAAAAGAAACCAGTAACTTGGTGGGTCTCCCTTTGTGCAGCTGAGCAGGTCTCATGCTACGTTTTCTGCTGAAGTCTTGTTTCTTTTATCATAATTAAGTAAATGTTTCCACCACAACTGAGAAAGTCAAAATGCATGATGACATCAGTTTCCCGAGTTTTAAATACATGCTAATGTGTACCAACACTTTATATTGTCAGCATCCACAGGGTTGAGTTAAATAACATCTTTCCTAAAGAATAATATCATGTCTAACCTTTTTTTTTTTTTTTTAACATTCAGCAAACAGTTTCTGAGCAGCCTGCTAGACAGGGGATATTCAGAGAATAAGTGATGGCCAGCTTTCCAAGAAGGAAACGTCTCAGTTTGCAGTTAAGCACCAGCTTCTCAAGGTCTAGTCTGGGAGACAGATAACAGCTAAGGAGACCTAGGGAATGCCAAAACAGAAGTGTGTGGAAAGGGCTGGTAAGATCTCGACTCTGGGAAGTCCAAGAGAGCTGTCAGGAGGAGGCGACATTTGAGCTGACTCTGGAAGGATGAGTGGGAATTTCCTAGGCAGGGAACAGGGGAGGAGGGCTGTCCATGCAGAAGGGATAGAACAGCTTGTGCCACGGCCTGGAGGCTTGGGAAAGAATGGTTGGAGGCTCAGCAGAGTAGGTGTGGTGGGGGCATTACAGAGGGAGGATGGAGTCAGAAAGGGAAAAGAGTGTCTCTTGTGACTTGCTGAGGAGTTGTAACTTTTGGGCCTTTTCACATGCAATCATTGATGCGTGGCCTGATCAAACATGAGTTTCATGAGTTGTTGTCAAACAACAGTTGTCAAACATGAGTTGTCAATTTCCATTTGGTTAATGGGCATATTCTCCAGTTCTGAGAAAGTAATTGATGGAAAAGGTAAGAGCCAAGGTTGGTATCTGTGGTTTGGCTTGGAATGCTTTCTCTTTTGAAGTCCTGTCCCTTGAAAGTTG
Source organism: Potos flavus (assembly GCA_028534135.1). Lineage (NCBI taxonomy): Eukaryota > Metazoa > Chordata > Mammalia > Carnivora > Procyonidae > Potos > Potos flavus. Next base: position 29,437,812 of record CM052892.1, read on the forward strand.
TGCGAGAGAAGTGCTGCTTTTATCAAACCTGGTTTTCTCCATTGATTCCCCAGAAGAGGAATATTCTCTAGGCTTCATGCTAACCACTTAATTGGTCATTTAATCTTCACGATCACGCTAGAAGAGGTTCAGATACTGTATCAGTTAGCTATTGCTGCATAATAAATCACCCCAAACTCAGTGATTTTAAACTTGGGGTTGGCAAACTTTTTCTTAAAGGGCAAGATAGTGAATAATTTTAGGCTTGAAAGCTAGACAGTCTTCATCACAACTATTCAACTTTGCCCTTGTAGCTGGAATGCAGCCACGGACCATCTATTAATTAAAGGGCATAGCTGTGTTTCAATAAAACTTTATTTACAGGGGTGCCTAGGTGGCTCAGTAGGTTAACTGACTGCCTTTGGCTCATGTCGTGGTCCCAGGGTCTTGGGATCGAGCCCCCTGTCGGGCTCCCTGCTCAGCAGGGGAGTCTGCTTCTCCCCCTCCCCCCTGCTTATGCTCTGTCTCCCTCTCGCTCAGTCTCTGTCTTTGAAATAAATAAATCTTTTTTAAAAAGAACTTTATTTACAAAATCAGGCAGCAGACCTAAGGTCTGTCGTTTCCAACCCCTGCTTTAAATGATAAACCTTTATTTATTTATTTTTTGTAAAGATTTTATTTATTTATTGGTCAGAGAGAGAACACAAGCAGGAGGAGTGGTAGGCAGAGCAGGCAGAGGAAGAAGCAGGCTCCCTGCTGAGCAAGGGCCCTGATGGGGGACTCGATCCCAGGACTCTGGGATCATGACCTGAGCCAAAGGCAGCTGCTTAACCAACTGAGCGACCCAGGTGTCCCAATGATAAGCCTTTATTGTCCACAAGCCCATGAGTCACTGAATAGTTTTTCTGGTCTCAGGTGGGCTCACACATGCATTGGGGTCTGTTTGGGGTGGATGTGCAGCCCTGCTGATCCTTACTGAGTTCTCTTACATGTTAGGATGGTCTTGACTGAGATAGTTGGATTCTGTCCCATGTGGTCTCTCAGTTTCCAGCAGTCTAGCCTTGTTCATATGATCATGGCAGTGCTTAAAAAAAAACAGAAGCCCATAAGGTTTCTTGAGGCTGGAAACTGGCACACTGTCCCTTCTACTACATTGTGTTGACCAAAGCAAGTCACAAGGCCGGCCAGGATTCAAGGAGAGAGGAGGAGCTGCAGAGTCACATGGCAAAGGGCAGGGATACAGGCAGGCCATTAATCAAGGCCTTCAATGTGATCCATCTACCACAGGTAGTGTTGCCCTTACTTTATAGATAAAGAAACTGAGGCTTTGAGGTTAATGATTGCTTAATGTCCCACAGCTACCAAGTGACAGAACCAGGATCACATCTGTGCAATCTGAATTCCAAGTTTGTATGCTTTTTTTTTATCGATTTAATATTTTCCATGATTTAAATGGAGATAGTAAGGCTCTGATATTTACTGAAATGCGCGTTATGTGTCTCCTCCCTTCACTTAATGTTACTCTTCTTATACCCCTCTGCTCGATTTCCTACCCCTTTCAGTCTGGGCTTTGGTGGGTCCCCAGAAGAGGCTTTGGAACTGGCTTTACTCTCTCCCTCCCCCATCTGCCTCTGAGTTCCATAAATGAGATGTTAATGCAGCCCTTGAATTATAGAGAAATTCTGCACGCAGAGTTGGCATCTCTCGAGGGACAGCTGCACAAAACGTGTGTCTTGTAACTGTCACGTCTTCTCATTCTAACACCAAGCATTCCCTTCCTCCAAGTATTGGTGAGACTATGCATGCTGTTTTAAGAAAAAAACAAAAAATTAATGGCACCTTGGACTTAGCAACAAGGAGCCTAAGTTTCCTTAAAGGAGATCAGGTGACCGTCCTCTAATCTGACAATCTTAGAACAGGACTGATTTCCCCCGACTTAACCCCCAAGACTTGACCTTGTCCTCTCCCCACCCCAAAGCATTTCTGACCCATGAAATAGGCGTTAAAGGGCAAATCTGAAACAGGTGTGGCTTCCTCTGGTCCTTTAGCAAAGCTCAACTTGCCTGTGTCAAGCGCTCCCCTGGGCGGTTTACCAGGGGACTTTTACATCTTGTGCTGGGAGAGCCAAGAGTTAGTGGCCTGTGGGGGAAGCAGGAGGTCAGGCTTGGCCCAAGAAACTAAATTGGGATTTATAGCTTTGAAGCGGAGAGCTGGGATGCTGGCTGGCTGCTGGCAGCACCTGTGGGTATTCTGAGTGGTGGCCATGGGTTTCCTATAGGATGGAGACAAAGGGTGCTGTCTTTATAACTTCTGTTTGGCCTGTGTTGACTGAGAAATTGCCATATTACAGCCCACTGTCAGGAGCTGTGTGGGTATAGGGATGAGCCAGAGGGTATGTAGTGCCAGCCTATAAGGAGCTTACTGGTGAGGACGCAGGAAGCAGGTGAGAACACAGATCTGTATGGCAGAATTTATCAATAAACGAAGTGGTGTAGGTGGGCTGAGAGCCATCCTGGCACAGGGGCTGTTCTGGGCAGAACCTTGATTCCATGGAGCCAAGGAGAAGCAGGGTAAGGAGGAGAGGGGTGGGGGTGTGTTTGCTTTTTTTTTTTTTTTTTTTAACAGAGAAGCAGAGAAGTCTTCTTGGAGGAGGAGGCACTTGAGTAAAGAAAGCATTGTCACTTCAGGTGCGGGAGCTTTCCGCATAGTAACATTAGCCAGTGCTTCCGATACACATACTCAGCCAGGCACTATTCACTGTGCTTTATATATGCATTAACTCCTACACCAAATCCTTTGAGGTGGGTGCTACTGTCATTCCCATTTTACATATGAGGCAAAGAGCTGTTAAGTAACTTGTCTAAGGTCATACCACCAGTAAACAGCAGAGGTGAGATTTGGAACCGGATCCAGAACTTTGTTTTTGGCCACTGTGCCATCCCCCCTCAGGTTGCATAGTCTCATGCCTGAATTTCCTCTGCCTTACTTGTGGTTAGACTTATTCTTTATAAGAAATCCTCTCAGGGCGCCTGGGTGGCTCAGTTGGTTAAGCATCTGCCTTTGGCTCAGGTCATGATCCTGGGGTCCTGAGATCGAGCCCCATATTGGGCTCCCTGCTTTGTGGGGAGCCTGCTTCTCCCTCTCCTGCTGCTGCTCCCTCTGCTTGTGCATGCTCTTACTCACTCGCTCTCTCAAATAAATAAAATCTTAAAAAGAAAGAAAGAAATACCGTTAGCCTTGTAGGAGCAACTGATTCCTACATTTATGTAAGTATTTCATAACTTAAGGGCACTTTCATACCCATAGTTAATTTGCTTCTTACAGTCAGTCTGTAAGGAAGGTGCTATAACCCCCATTTTACAGATGGAGAAACTGAGGCTCAGGGGAGGAATGGAGCCTGCTCTACTTTACAGCAGGTACTGGCTGAGCCAATGGCCCGGCTGTGGACCTTCTGTTCTGAGCCCAGTGCCCTTTGTGCTGCCGGCGTGGAGGTGGCTTGGCCAAAGCTTTAGTCCACAGGAAGGGTGACAGCCTGATTGATTTCCGGTTCTTTCCATGTTTTGATTCTGAAATACTTTACTGAGACCGTTAAGGAGCATCGACAGAGGACCTTGCTTCCACAATGGAATTTTCCTTCTCTTCCTGTTTGGTATTTTCCAGTAATATTTCTATTAATGTTTCACTTTCAGAGGCACTAGCTTCCTGAGAGTTTTTCGCTTTCTCAACTGCTGAGCCAGGAAGAATTGAATTTTCCTCTAAATCATTCAGTTCCTTTCCATTTTCTCCAAGGGAAGCCCTCTCTGGATTTCCCATTATGTTGTAGAGGAAGGATCTTGGAGGTGGGTCCAAGGGATGGAGAGAGAATGAGTCAGGGCCCTGGGGGATGACTCACGCCCTGTGTTTTCCAAGCAGGACTTAAGAGTAATGGTCAGAAAGGGGCTTCCCAGGGTCCATGAGGGGAGAAGTGACTTGACAGGTGGGTGAAGTGGGGAAAAGTGGATAGAGGTGCTTGGGTGGCTCAGTGGGTTAAAGCCTCTGCCTTCGGCTCGGGTCGTGATCTCAGGGTCCTGGGATTGAGCCCCGCATCGGGCTCTCTGCTCAGCGGGGAGCCTGCTTCCCCCTCTCTCTCTGCCTGCCTTTCTGCCTACTTGTGATCTTTCTCTCTCTGTCAAATAAATAAATAAAATCTTAAAAAAAAAAAGTGGATAGCACTGTCCCACTGTTGGGCCTTCACTTACAGGCTGGACCCTAAGTCCTCAAATGGGCCATGAGAGCTTATACCAAGACCTTTCTCTGCATTCATTTATTCAGCAGACATGACTGAGCGCTGCTATGGTACAGGGTGTTGTTCCATTGAGGTGCTAGGGATACAGCAGTGAACAAAACCGATAAAAATGTGTGCTCCCTGGGGCACCTGGCTGGCTCATTTGGTAGAGCATGTGACTCTTGATCTTGGGGTTGTAAGTTTGTGCTCCCCTGAGTTTGCCGCTTTGTGAGAGGGGTCAAGCACATGAAGTGTGTCAGACAGGAAGTGTGAAGAAAGGTAAAGCAGGATAAAGAGGTTAGGGTGGGCCTGAGTTCGGGGTGTGGTGCCTTTTTAGATGGGGTCTCAGAGGGCTTTGCTGAGGATGTGATGGCAGGATTCCCATGGCTCCAAAGGAAGGGCATTCCACACAGAAGGAGCAGTCAGGGCAAAAGCCCGAGGCAGGAGCAGGCCCAGGTGCCTCAGGGAAAGGATCATGACTGGGCGGAGCAGGTGGGAAGTGGGCCCTGGGGGCGCTGGAAGGGTCTCTCATTTCAGACTGGTGAGATGTCAGTGGAGGGCTCTGAGCAGAGGAATGACTGGCTCTGACTTGGGTTCTGAGCGGATCATTCTGGCTGCCTAGTGGAGAACAGCCTTGAGGAGGTGAGCGGGGAGGCCAGCTGGGGCAAGTGTGGCTAGAACAGGGGCACTAGTGGTGGGTGAGGAGAAGATACCGAGCTCAGGACGTGTCCTGGGTAGAGCTGCAAGATTTCCTGACAGATGGATGCAAGGTGAGGTATGAGGGGGAAGAGAGTCAAGGGTGACCCCAAAGTCTTGGCCTGAGCAATAGGGAGGATAACTCGTCATGAGCCAAGATGCGGAGGACAACAGGGGAGTAGTCATATAGTTCAGCTGATGGGAATGAGCCAGAGCTCAGTAGTAGTCCTAGGGCTAAGAGCAGAACACACTCTGCCCTCCAGGGCTGTGAGGTTCCAGAGAACCTGAGGAGGCATGGGGGACCTCCGTCCCAGCTGGGGAAAACCACCCTATAGGAGGTGGGTTCAGAGGAAGGTGCAGATGGGGCATCCCAGACAGAAGGCATCCTGTCCACGGTGGTTGAGATCAGAAAGGGGAGCGCTGCTGGGTGCACGCAGCTATGGCCAGAGCCCAGGGCTCACCTTGATGTGGCTGCGGGTGATGGAGGAAGGTGGCAGGGGGTTGTGTGTGAAGGGCCTTGCCTGCCATGGGTCTGAAATTGCCCCAGATCTCCAGATTTAAAAGAGGCCACCTGCTGTGTTGCATACCTGAGCTGGGCACATCAGGAGGGTAAAGTTGAGTGCCAAGGTTAAGTCTCCAGGGATTGGGCTGGAGCCTGCCTGTTTTGCTAAGCAGAACATTTCATTGCTGAGCACTTGTCATTGTTGGGAAAGTTCTCCCTTACATGGGGCCCAGCAATATGTGGGCTACAGGGAGGAGATGAACAGAAGTAGGAGGAATGGGACTTTCCTGGTTTCTCCAGGCCATGACTAAATTCTGAAAATGAAAATGACCAGAAAGTTCTTTACAGTGAAGCTTCACTATCTTTTGGATGTGCACTCCGTGAAAGCCAGACAGCCCCGTAATCCCTCTGGTGCATTCCAAAGCCACACATGTGATTTGGAGACTGCGTGGCATTTGTGGAATGGTGCAGCCTCTACCTGCCCTTCCGTGGGGGGCAGTTGTGAGTTGGCTGTGTTCTGAGGTAGTTCCTCAGAACCGCACGCTTGGATTTTTCGGTATGTTTGAATGTTTATATCTGTGAACTACCCCCCCCCCCCACACACACACACTTTTTTAACAAAACTAAGACAAGTTTGGTATAGAAAATGGAGATAAGCACAACTAAAATAGAAACCAACTCTAATTCTATAATTCAAAGAAACCATCGTTAACATTTCAGTGTTTTTCCCTTAGCCTTTTTTCAACGCATATATATACATTTTTCCCACCACAAAAATTAAGTAATATTGCATGTATTTATTCTCTTTTTGTTTAAAGACACGGAAAGATGTCTCCATTATCTTAAACACTCAACAACAGTAATGTCTGTGTGGAATTCTGTTTGTACCCTTAAGCTTTCCGTAGTCTTCCCTAATTTAACATTGTTCTAATGAACATCTTTGTAACTGAATTCTCAGCGGAAGTCTGTGATGGTTTCCCTGGGACTGAGTCCCAGAAGGAGCAATGTTGGGTAAGAATGTCGGGTAAGAAGGGAAAAATTTTGATACATGCTTTCAAATTGTATCCTAGAAAGACTTCACACATTTACGCCTGTTTTACTCTAATCCAATTTAGTTTCATTTGCAATTTCTTGGGTGACTAGTGCCTGTGTGCTTTGACCATTTGTGTTTCTTTTCTAAGACTGTATACTTATATCTTCTCTCTTTTCAACTGCAGGGTTTATCTTTTTATTGATTTGTAAGAGCTTTTTGTAGATTAAGGACGGCAGCTCCTTTACCTACCATTGTGGGGTACAGAATACTTATTACAGGTGTATAATATGAATTTCAGTTCTGTGTTTGGTGATTGTTGTTGCTTACAATGAATTGTTTTCTGTTGTTAAACAACTTTCAGTGTTCTTCGTGATTTCTTGAGCAGGCTGCTTAGAAAAGTCTTCCTCACTCCAGTGTTTACCTATGTTTTCTTCTGATAGTTTGATTTTTTTTTTTAACGTTGAAATCTTAATGTGTCTGGAGTTTGATTTCAGGGTACGAGGTGGGGTTTTAATTTTGCTTTTCTGAATGATCAGCCTGTGTCTGGACATCCTCTACTCGTTTCTTGCTCTGTGATCTGTGTTTCTCCAGGTGCCGGTTCAGGCTTAAATATTTTGACTGTTTCACCAGGACTGCATTTAGGTCTTATCAGTTATTATGATAATGATGATTTCACCTTGTCTTTATAAAAATGACACCTTCCGTCAGCAGATACTGTGTGTTTATTACACGTTCAATTCCTGACACCGGAGGGAAGTAACTGAGTACTGGGGCTTCATCTTTGGATGCCAGGTGTGACGCCGTGGGTGGGACGAGGCCAGGAGAGCCCCGGCTCACCCCTGGTGGAGTCTGCGTCCCCAGCCAGGTTCAGGGGGCTGGATGTTCATATATATTTGGGGTGACCACTTTCTGCATTCTGCCCTGCCTGTGTGACCTTGTCTGGGTGTGTCAGCTTCAGCTTTCACACGGTGACTTGTGGAGAACGGGATGCAACATTCAGTCACCCGCGCAGCAAACATTTTTCAGATACCTACTGCGTCCCAGCACAGAGCTGAGTGAGCCCCGCCAACACTGAGAGATGAGTAAGCCCTGTGCTGTCCCTCAGAGCCCAGGAGGGATATTAGAAAGGCCCAGGGCTCCTTCCAATGCAAGACAGAGTTCAAGTGTGAGGATAGAGGCAGATGTGATGACTGTGAGTGGAGAAGAAAAGCATCAGAGCCCACGGTGAGCATGGGCACTAGTGGAGCTCGCTGTGGGTAAGACAGCTCGCACTTGGGGGAGGGCTAAGACGTGAAGGTGTGGCATGTGAAGGTGTGGCATGTGAAGACCACGTTGTTTTGGTCACTTACATGTTTTTCACACCCACCAAAATCCAGTTCAAGTGATATGAATTGACAGAGTTCTCCCCACACTCCCCAACATTTCCTGTCCCCCTTCAGCCCAGGTGTCCCGTGTCTTTAATCCGTAAGAGACCCTCTCTGAACCCTTGGTGCATATTCCCCTTTTTCTGGCCCAGGCCATGTCAGGATAATCCATCTTGCGGTGTCTGCTGTGAGGTTTGTGACATTAATGAATTGTATTAATGGTACAAATTAAGTCCAGGAGTATTCACAGGGAATAAATCAAGAAAAATGCAGATTTTTGAGCACTGAACATGTTTATGGTTCTAAGAGGCTGAGGGTGTCTACCTAATTCACTCTGCTATGTGTCATACCACATCACTGAACCCTAGACCAGCCCTCGTAATGCATTAGAATCACCTAGGGAGGATATTTGCAAAATTTCAATTTCCTGGACTAATGGCCGCCATGGCTCCCTGGGCCTCAGTGTTTTGGGAAGGTCCCCAGATATTCTGATACACAGCCAAGGTTGAGAGCTGCTGTCCCATACCTTAGTTTGGAATTCCAGGGGAGCCTGGAGGTCACCCGGTGTAACCCTCTGGCATCCATGCCTGAAAACTTTTAGTGACGAGGGGATTAGTCACCTCCCAGGCCACATAGCCGCCCACTCCTTTGCACAGCTGGGTTTGCAAGGCTTTTTTGCTGTTCACTCCACTTTAGCACAGGTTTGTTGAGTACTTGGTGTTACGGGACCTCTGCACTGCTACTGGTTTATTAGTTGGACTCTTTGAGGTCAAGTAGAACCAGTCTAATCTTAGTTCTTGCACCCGATGACTCTCAGATGTGTGAGACCCTCAGATGTGTGATCGTATCTTCAAAGGTAGAGGGAAACTGCAGATTTTCACAGTTCCCCATGGAGCCAGAATCCCAGCCAGGACATCAACTGCTAAGGGCAATGACCCTCCAGTATCACAAGTGTGGAAGGCACCGGTGGATCCGAAGTCCGGGAGACTCCTGGGCAGGAAGTGGCAGGCTAGACCAGGTTCTGGGCAGGTGGGCTGAGGTTAGCACCAAGGAGTTAAACATCCAAATGCATGACCCAGTGGGGAGCAAGGTTGGATTCCCAGGTGGATTTGGGGGCTCTCAAAGAGAGTAGAAGAGCAGTCAGGAGTAGATTCCAGGGGAGGAGGTGTGATCTTGCCATCCAGGACCTTGGTCCTGAACAGGCAGGAAGTAGAGCAGAAGTTGCCTAGCTGAGAGTAGTATGGTCTAGGAGGCCAGGCATTCGCTGTCCTGGTTCTTTGCCCTCTGTGGGGGCTAGCCACCACAGGTGCCCAGAGCTGTTGATTTAAACACTGTGGAATCCTGATGGTGTCCAATCATGGTGGTGTAAAATGAGCATCTGCTTTGAGGTCAGAAGTCTGGATTCAAATTCTGGCCCTGGTGCTTGGAAGCGTAGTGACTTGGGTCAGGTGATTACCTTCCAGGCCTGGAATACTGCATCTGAGCTCGTGCGGGTTTAACAGTAATAGACGGCGTCCTGACCGCTCACTCTGTGCCTCGCAGCTGCATACAACTCTCCATGTATGATCTTCATGGCAGGTCTTTGATGTGGTCCTTTTAGAATCCCCTTTTTAAATGTGAAATATTCTGGGGATGAGGTCCAGAGGCAGTACATAGGGTCATTGTGGGGCTTTCACGAAATTATCTGTTTAAGTGGCTGAACACAATGCCTGGTGTGTAGGAAGGGCTTTATGAATGTTTTTATATTCTTTGGGCCTCAGCCCAGCCTAGAACTCTGGGCTTCCTATAGTCATAGTCAAGCCAGTGGAGCTGCCCTTTCTAGCCTGAAGGGCGACCTCAAAAAAGTGGCCCTGCCCCCATCTTGGTGATCGGTTTGTGTTGACCCATGATTCCCTGCGGTGGGAGAGTAAAAACTCCCCGGACCATCACCCGGTTCTAAGTGCTTAATGTATATTACTTCACTGAACCCCACAGCACTCCCTAGGAGGTAAGTTCTACTAAGAGTCTCATTTTACAAATGGGGAAACTGAGACAAGCAGGGTTTTGTTGTTGTTTGTTTTGTTTTTGGTACATTGTCCTAGGTTGTAGGTGACACAGCTAGTACCAGCTGCAGATGGGGGGCCCTACGTGGTTAGTCTAGCTTATGTCTACCCCTAACATATCTGCCACACAGCTGTAGGGAAGTGAAAGAGGTCACTTCTATATCACCTGGTGGTCTCAAAACTGTGATGCCAGAGCCATTCGAAACCCACAAAGTTGATAAAGCATCTGGTTTGGGCCAGGCACTCTCTCTGTGTGTTCTCAGGATAATGCTGCCAAAGGAGCACTGAGAAGGCTCTGTGAAGGAGGTGGTAGAGAGCGCGGCCTTCGTGGCAAGGGAGCACTGGGATGCTTAGACATCGGTGGATGTGAGGAAGTGTCTCAGGAGGGGCACTGTGAAGGGGTCTCAGGTGACTGAAGGAGAAGCTATGAGAAGGTACAAGGGGAAAGATGCTGCAGTGGGAGCCGAGGCCAAGTGTCAGGAGTCCTGAGGGCCAGACCACAGAACTTGGTCTTTATTCTGTGGGTAATGAGAAGTGGTAGAGCAGAGGAGTAACAGGCTCAGATCTCTGCTTTAAGAAAACCTGTGTATCTGCAGCTGAAGAGGCTGGGGAGGGGGGTGCCTAGCAGAGCCTGTAAGTGGAGACCCCAGTTAGGAGACCTGGGGTGCCTTAGGCAGAGGCAGTAAGGGCCTAACCCCCATCTGCATCCTTATAAGCCGTGAAATACTGTGACTGACTGCTCAGGCAGCTGGAGAAGACACTGGTCCAAAGAGGAAGATCGAGCCCTTGCCAAGGGGACAGGTTTTCCTGGATCGCCTTGTCACCTGCTGAGATGCTCTGTGTGGGAATCTGTGAGTTACCTGGTCCACCAGAGCCTCTGTCCACACTCCGTCAGTCAGACAGATCCTGTGCCGGGGGTCCCTGCGCCTGGGCTGGGGATGCAGGTCTATCTCCACATGCCATCCTGCTGGCAAGAGAGTCTGGCGGGAGGCCTCCTGTGAGTCCAACAGCACTTCCGCTGGTGTTTCTGCAGAAGCGCGGAGCTGGCAAGGGCAGAGCCACCACGTGGGCAGCCTGTCCGTGAGGGAAGCTGTGTGGGTGAGGGAGAGGGGGGAGTGGGCAGGGTTTGCTCTGGGTGTCCACAGAGCCGGCCCCCCAACCTGGGATGCGGCTTGGCTCTGCCATTGGATGGCAGCACCTCCCAGAGCTGGAGGCATTTCGGGACATCGGGGCAGCGGTTCGGAAGGCCAAAGGAAGCTGTGGTGGAGCTGCTGGCCGTGTGGCCGGAGCCTTCCGAGGAAGGGAACGCTGGGGCTCTGGACGCTGCGGGGAGGCTGACCTTTAGAGGACGGTCCTCCACAGGAGAAGCTCTTTGAGAAGCAGTAAGTGCTCCGGAGCCGTCGGGTCCCCAGAGGGGAAGAAACATTAGCCCTGATGAAGATATTTGCTGGGCTCGGTCGAAGGGCCCCCTGAGGGTCCCTGACCAATTCCTTCCACACTCAGCACTGAGTCAGAGAGCCCCCTCTGGCTGGCAAAGCTTGCTTCCTGAGCCCAGAAGAGACACTTTGTAAACAAAGATCCAGGAGTAATGTGCCATCGGTCCGGCTCAGGGGGCTTGTGCTGCACGCATGGGGCACATGCTTGGGGAATTGGACTGTCAGTCAACTCGTGCTTGCTGAGCTGCGGGGGCTCGGGATCCATCTGAAAGCCATCTGTGGTGTGACTGCAAAGTGACAAGATGGTGGGAATTGGTGTCATCACTTCCTAGTCACCCACAGGATGGCTGAGAACATTGTCAAGGCTCAGATCACACACACACACAGGCCTTGGGCCTGAATGTTGTCAGAGTGCAGACACTAAACCCAGGCATGCCGCTGGGGTCTTGCCTTCCTTCCCCTTGTTCCACCCCATCCTGGTTTTTGTCTGCACCCTTAATTCTGATTCTTTATGGCCCACACACTAGGATAGAAGTGGGCCTGGTTTTGAAAAAGCTGAGGAACTTCTCTCTATCCTTTGTTTTGAGGAGGCCTTAAAGATTGTTAGACATGAAGCCTCCAGAGGAAGCAGAAATTGCTGAATGTGACAGCTTGCAGAGGGATGCTGAGTAAGCAATTTGGAAGTGAGAAGTTTAGTCAATGGATAGGGGTGAGGACTCATTCTTAGGGGGGGTTTTCTGTGTGTCTCTGGTTTTTTGTTCTCTTGTTTGTTTTTGTTCTATTCAATTCCTCTCCTTAAATTAGAAATGCCCTTTATATTCCTGTTCGATCCTTTGGGGAACGGTTATCCCAGAAAATCTAGTAACGCTTTGCTCTTTTTAAATTTTTTTATTTTTTTGAAGATTTTATTTATTTATTTTAGAGAGAGAGAGTGTGAATGGAGGAGGAGCAGAGGGAGAGGGGCAAGCAGACTACATGCTGAGTGCAGAGCCCTCTGTGGGGCTCAGTCTCACAACCCTGAGATCGTGACCTGAGTGGAAATCAAGAGTTGGACACTTAACCAGCTGAGCCACCCAGGTGCCCCATAACCCTTTGCTTTTGATGGTTTCTTCTGGTTTTACCTTTTTCTCCACAACCTTACAAGCACTTCAGGGTATTGCATTCCTTCCAAGTTCAACAGTTTGAGGTTCTGTTTGCACTCAAACATTTCTTACTTTGAAGGTAAATTTTCTTCTAGACACCTTATAGTTATGGATGGGAAAGGGACTCTACATATGTAAAGGGTACTGAGACAAAACAAAAGGTTATATGTTCTTGTCTTCCCCAGCCTCTTCTTTAAAAATTCAGAAAGGGAAATCGGGGCTTCCCTTGTAGGAAGAAGCCAGGCTTCCTTAGAAGATGTATTTGAATTTCAGAGGCTTGTTTGAATGTGAAATCTAAGGATACCTTGCCTTCGCTGTCTAAAAATCAGAGACAAGTTAGGTTAGATTGTCATTATAAAGTTTATTCCAATAGCCATTAGGGGCATGGCAGCTTCCACTCCTTAGTTCTTCAGTGGTAGAAGAGAATTGTCCCCATTGCTGAATAAAAGAAAGAGTCCTTTTGCTGAAGGACTGGCATTTCCCTGTATTGGTCTGTGGCTGGATGGTCAAAACATTGATAGGCATTGACAGGTGGATCCAAAATCATAGGGTGTGTCTTTTTTTTTTTTTTTTTTTTAAGATTTTATTTATTTATTTGAGAGAGAGCATGCTTGTGCATGCACAAGCAGTGGGAGGGGCAGAAGGAGGGGGAAAAGCAGACTTCTTGCTGAGCAGGGAGCCCAACCTGGGGCTCAGTCCCAGGATCCCAAGATCATGACCTGAGCCGAAGGCAGACACATAACCGACTGAGCCACCCAGGCCCCTCCATAGGGCATGTCTTGGGGATTTGTAGCAAGCTATGTGTGTTACAGATTGTCATGCATCGATTTTTTTTTTTTAAAGATTCATTTATTTATTATGGAGAGAGAGAGAGCATGAGCAGGGGGAGGGGCAGAGGGTGAGAAGCAGATTCCCCTTGGAGCCCGATGAGGGGCTCAGTCCCACAACCCTGAGATCATGACCTGAGCCGTAATGAAGGGTCACTCAACCAACTGCGCCAACCAGGTCCCCCTCACACGTCGATTTTAAAATACCTGCATAGTGCCTGCTCAAATGCTGGCCTAGGGGCCTCTGAGAAAAGCAGCACAAGAAGTGAAGGAGCACTGTTCAGGCTTAGACTGGATTTAAAGTTGAGGGTCTGTGACCTTGGGCAAGTCGCTTGACCTCTGAGTCTGTCTTCCCATCTTGAAAATGAGAGCGCTTATTCTTATCATGAGGTTAGCTGTTAAGGCTGCTTTGAAAGGACTCAGTAAATCAGAGTTGCCCTAAAAATGTTCTCAGCTTGGTTCCAGGTCAGAAACAGTGACAGCAAACAGTGAAGGAACAACACGGAGGAGCTGAAAAGTTGCTGCTCTGTGACCCGGTCTTTCCCTCGTAGGGATTGATCCTAAGGATAAAGCGAAAAGAGTCACAGTGATTTAGTTACCAGTAACCTACAGCAGTTGGGAAAGCGAAAAACTGGAAATCCCCTAAATATCCAACCAGGAGAAATGGCTAGCTTGGGGCCCACAGCGAACGTAGTGGAAAGGGACGCAGCCAACCAAAGCTGAGTTGAGTAACTCCACTGCAGAATAGTCAAGCAGGGAAAGGCTCAGATAGAAAAAACTAAATATTTCTACTCTCCCCTACCCCATTCCCACATACATATGTAGCAGAAAGGCTGTAAGTGAATGGATCCAAATGCGGACAATGGTCGTCACTGGAAGACTGGGTATTGTTCAGTTTTTAAAAACAAACATTATTTAATCACAGAGGTACTTTTTTTTTTTTTTTTTTTGAACAAGCTAATGCTATGTCAACCGCAGAGGAAAATGGGAAGGTAAGCCAACACAGGCTCTCTGCCTCTCAGCCCTGCCGTGTGAATGAGTTGCTGAACGTCAAAGCCAGGGCTGAGAGTGTCTCATTGTGTTGGAATGTGGGCGATGAGGATCACAGGAAGTGGTGACAAACCCTTTGTTCTGTAAGCTCACCCAGCTTGCTGGGTGCCAGTGGTGGCCCTTGGTGTTCCATCAGGACATCATCTGTCTGTGTCTGTGGTCACAGCCTTAGCCCGGGCAGGGACCTGTTACCGGACCATGTTGCCAGGCACAGGAAGCCACAACCACCCACCCTCTCTCACTTAACTGCTGGTGCATTGGGCTCTTTCACGAAAGGAGAAAGGCCATTGTGGAGGGATTTACTGGCATTATTCCCGACGAGGGAAGGTGTGGGGATTTTCCTTGCCTCTCTGGAAGAAATCTATCCTGGCTTCCTCTAAAAGCCAGAACAACCTGCTTTTCATCTGCGTTTTCATCATGTGTTTACAACTGTGGCCAGCTGAAAGAGTTAGCCAGGAGAGGGGACTGTTCCTTTGGGCTGGGAATATTGCTGCTCCAAAGGCAGATTGCAGTTTTTCCCCTCTGTTAACCTCCCTGTAGGAGGCAGGCAGAACTGGGCCTTGCACATGACAGGTGCCCAGTGAAGCCTTGCAATTTTGAAGGGTTTCCTGTATGGAAGGGTGGGTGTGTGTCCGTGCTTGTGGGTAAGGATCATGGAATATTGAAACAAGAAAACCTCTCGCTCTCATGCCTAAGGTTATGAGCTGCCTTTTTTTTTTTTAAGATTTTTATTTTTTATTTTTAAGTAATCTACACCTACTGTGCGGCTCGAACTCACACCCCCCCAAGATCAAGAGTTGAAGGCTCTATCAACCGGGCCAGCCAGGTGCCCCAAGCTCCTTTTTTTTGAGCACACATTGTGTGCTGTACTGTGCTGGGTGCTTTAGGTACAGCAAATCACTAATCCTCCCGGGAGCTCCCAAGGAGGATATTGCCCACTTGTCACATAAGGAAACAGACATTCCCATCTTCTTGGATACCAGGGACTCTACTCCTTGAGGACATGTACTCATTTTTAATATACCCCTGAAGCTCCTGGCTTAGAATCTGGAACCTAGCCACCCTGCGTGAATTGAACCTCAAGGGTCCACGGCTGGGTGACTTTGGACAAGTCCTAGCCCCTCTCTGGGCCATAGTGTCTCCATGTAGAAGTAACCAGGTGTTCTTTTCTGTCACAAGGCCCTGTCTTTTTCAAAAACTTGCCAGGACAGCCACCCCACCCCCCACCCCCAGCCCCCGCCGGCCATGGGTTCCTGTGGAATGTGGTTGGTCTTGTAAGAGGTAGTCTCAAGCAACTGAGGCTTTTTTACTATCAGGCTGAGGCCCAACCATCAGATGACTGTTGTCCCCAATTAATAAGACACAAGAAATAAAGTTGTGCAACTTTATAATGAAACCACATTTTTCACTGCAGTTTCAATTCATCCAGCATTTAAGGCACGCGTCCTGCCCCTGGCAAGCTCACAGGTTTCATTCCTTGGCACGATCACCCACCTTTTCACCTGAATTGGTTTGGAAAAACCTTGGGCCATTTCCAGGAGTTAAATCTAGAGGATGGAAGGTTTACCACCCCAGGATGTTCAAAGAAATGTGTGGCCTCCTGTGAGGGCCCGACTCGGAGAGGAGCCCAGAGCGGCGATGGGAATAAGTACGTTGCCTCCCATGGTGGTCACTCATTTTTGTCGGGTGTGTAAGTTCCCACGTGTCTCGCATAGGAGGCAGTGAACTTTCTGCAGAGGGCCAGCTGGTAAGGATTTCAGGCTTTGGGGCAACACAGTTTCTGTTGTATCTGCTCAGTTCTGGCCCGGGAGTGCACAAATGGCCAGAGACAGTGGATAAATGGCCAGGTGTGTCTGTGTTCCAATAAAACTTGACTACAAAAACAAAAGGTTGCAGACCTCTGGTCTAAAACTTAAGGCACAGGGTGCCCAGCTGGCTCAGTCAGTAGAGCATGTGACTCTTGATCTTGTGAATTTGAGCCCCACATTGACTGTAGAGATTCCCTAGCAATAAAATCTTTAAAAAAAAAAAATCTTCGGGACACCTCTTCATAATCACAGCCCATGTTCTGTGTTTGATACAAACCTCTTTTGCCCTCCTGATTGTATGGAAGTCCCCTCCCACGGCCTTGCTCTTGTAAGCTGTCTCTGACCTAGACAGGCTGTGAGATCTTTGATCATTACTTAGTTGCACAGAAGTTGTCCACATTCTCATGTCAAAAAGTAGAAGTCGTTTAAAGATGCACCATATTTTCCTACAACTGTGTTGTCCTGTGTGTAATCTCTTTTTGTATAGTCTGGCTCATTATGAAGGTTTAGGAAATTGATACGTTGTCAGATTGCTTACTGTTAAGGGCTTTTTCAAATGCTATCAGAAAAAAAAACCCCACACCTAACATCCCACAGTGCTTAAGTCTTGCTGGTCGATCCTTCCATTTTCTGTCTTTCAAAAGTGACTGTGGACATGTCATTACTTAAACACTCTGCACTGGCTTCTCTCATATCTAGACTCATAGCATGAAGTTCAGGCTGACCCTTACCTCCCTGAAAGGCTTCCCATTGCTCCATGTTTTCTGGCCTGCCAGGTGGAAACCTCTTGCCTTCCAACAGGATTTTACCCGTGTGCCCCTCTGTCTTTACATGTATCGTACCTTTATCTTCTTCATCCTTCCCCGTCCAGCTTGGCCGTCATGCCATTGAGGAGAAGTCCCGATCTCCCACGCTTCTTTTAGGGACCCGTGTCCCTGCCCCTGGCAGCAGTAGCCACACATGTCACAGCTCCAGGAGAGCAGCAGTGAGAACACCTCCCGCGGCCTGGAGTGGGCCCAGGAACGCGTGTCGAATGAGTGGCCTCACACAAGCTGATGGAGGATCCAAAGTATCGGGAAACCCCAGGTCCCCAGACCTCCAGTAACTCCAGCTTAGGGCAATACCCCAAACCCCAGTGCCCTCCGGAGCAGCCAGCACATTATAAATGATAGGCCCCTGGGGGGCCTACAACAGGCATAGTAACTTTGGTGGCCACCTTTCTAGCGCTGTGGTCCGATTTACAGGGGAGTGGGCATCTGGGAAGAGCTGCTTTCTCCCTCTTCGGGGGTAGGTGGGAGCAATGACAGCTACGGAGTATTGAGCAGCACCTCCTGTGCTGAGCTCTAAGCTGGGGGCTTGTGTATGAGCTGCACAGGCTTCAGGGTGTTGGGACCTGGGGATCCTTCAGCTCCTTTAGCATCACGCCCAACATATGTATAGTAGGTGCTCGACAAAGACTTCTTGAACGAATAAACAAATTAGACCAGAAGGAGGTTTTCCTGGAAACATTTGTTGCCGGATTGAAGGGCCACAAGTGCCATAAGAAGGAGTTAGCTGAGCCTTCACCCCACCGGGAGTGGGGACGCCAGGACAGGTCTGTGCAGGGAGGGACGTCTGCACAACAGGCGTCGCGCTTACCCCATTATTTCCCCTTTCCGGTGTGGCTGAGATGCCAGATAATGAGGTGTTGAGCCGTACAAAGCTTCCTTGTGCCGGAGAGAAGGTAGGGCCGGCCTTGAAGCCAGTTGGCCATCAGCCTCCTCCCTGTAATTTATGTGCAGTGGCGGGTTGGAGTGGGCTCCCAGGCAGAGCCAGGGCCTGCCTGCCTCCCCAGGTCGCCGCCCCAGCTTGCTGGCCCCAGCATAGGGGCCGGGGCCCTGACGCCAGGCCTGCCCCTCTCAGCTTTCCTAGCTGCCAGCGTGTTCGGGGAGGATTAAAGGCGCCCGCCCCAGCTCTTCCCAGAACTTGCTGACTCAGTTGATGGTTCCTGTGGTAGGGGAGGTGGGGAGTACCAACGACCTTCCGTTTCTGTCTATTCCCCACTACACAGTTCCGGATCCAGTCACCTTGGGCTTCTCCTGCCTAAAGGCAGCTGGCCACTCAGCTAAGTGGTTTTGCCCCTCTGCCCCCAGAGACCACTTTTCCAGGGAGGATGCAACTCACTGTTTTCAGATTGAGAAATGCACAGTTTAGATGTCAGTCCCTGGAGTCGAAGTCCATACAACAGTTACCTTGTTCGTGGGAGTGGGGGGAGGATGAGCGGTTGAGTTCCCTGCACATGTACTGGGTGAGCCCCCTGGCATGGGCACAGTGGGGACTGAAGGACAGGGCATTGTGGGGTAGGTGGAGAGAAAGAAGCTTGGGGGGGTGGGCAGGGCGGCAGACACAAGGCTTTCTGCTGCACGGCAAAATGGTCAGGGTTAGGGGGCATCTGACTGATTGTTGGAGTGGGATCTGGGCAGGCTCCTTTGAGGAGGCTGGGTTAGGTTTCAGTCTGGCTCCGAAAAGTGCTGGGAAAAGAACGAGTACTCCAGGCAGAGGGCACAGCTTGGCCCCAGTCATGAAACTGGTGAGAAAGATGTGGGGTTGAAACTCATAATGAGAACAGGTGGGGCTGCGGGTGATCTGGCAGTGGGAGGCATTTGAGGGGCCCCAGGAGCCTGGCCAAAGAGGAGTATGGTTCTATAACATTAGTAATGGGTCTGAAGGGCTCCTGGTTGGGCCTCTGTTACCACAGGGATGCAGGGAAAACATAAGGCCTGGCCCATAATGGGAATTAACAGGAATTTGATTTCTAGGCTGGGCTGTGTCACCCCAGGAAAGCTCATGCGTGGCCAGGCTGGAAATGAGCCCCTGCTGTTCCGGCTGTGGCATCTGCTTCCTTGGGCTGGCCTTCGAAGAGCCTGTCACAGTGATTTCTGAGGGAAGCCAACAGATGGGCAAGTTGGAAATGCCTCTCCCGCTGAGGCAGACCCCGTCTTACACTCCCAGCCGAAGCTGGAGGCAGGAGAGCACTGACCCCTCACACGGGTACTTTATAGTTTGCCCTGGGCCCTCACGTTGGTATTGTCTCAGCTGTTCCAGGAGGCAGAGGGAGCGGGCCTCCTGGGTAGAGAAGAGAATTGCTGGAAGTCACCCAGAATCAGGGAGCCCCCTGAGCAGGGCTGGGCCTCCCTACTCCCAACCCAGTATATTAGTCATCACACAGCATAGTCCCTCAGTAATTAAAGGGCATGTGCACAGTTTGGAGTTGAGGTTTGCAGTTAAATAACAAGCGAAGATAATGGGTGATTTCCCTCATACATCATGCTAAGCTCCTGCTTTGTGCCAGGTGCTGTGCTAAGCTCTTCTTTGCTTCATCCTGGCAACAACCCTTGTCGCAGGTATTTTCATTATCCCTGGTGAGGAGACCCAGGCACAGGAGCGTACGTAATCTGTACATCATCCCAGCACAGGACAGACGTGGCATTTGAGCCCATGTAGTCCCACCATTGGCCTGTTTTAAGCCGACGCCCTGCTGCCTTCGTGAGCCAGACGTAGGCACGATCCCCTGGTTGGTCTCGGGGCTCCTACAGCATGCTCTATAATTAGAACAGACTGCAGCTCCTGCTAACGACTTCCTCATGAGATCCATACTCAGAAACTCGGGAGAAAATTGAAGAATGAGAAAGGAAATAGGTAGAGAATGAGGTTGTTTCCACCGAGGCCCAAAGCGCTATTCATAAAAAGTGTGTTTGAAAGCTTACTGTGGCTGACTACGTTTTGGCAATCCATGGGCTCCTACCGTTTTCTCCTCTGCTGTGGTTTGTGCCTTCAGGACGGGCCCCACCTATGACCCTGTTACGAAGGACAGCTGACATTGCATGCCTCCTGCAGAAGTGCAACTCTGATCTGGTTCCTTGGCTTCCCAGAATCTTCAGTGACTTTCCACTGCCTTCTGGGATGGTGTTGAGTTGCTGTATAACCTGGCATTCAAGGCCCCCGCAAGGTGGTCCTTGTCTCCTTTTCTTGCCATCCTTCCCTAGACTCACTGAGTTCTTACCACTCTGCAGCTTCGTCCGTGCCCATTCCTGAGGCTGGCGTGCCTGCCCTCCCTCCCGCCACCGCATCCTGCCGCAGCCAACACAGACTCAGCCAGATCCTGTCCCTCAGCAAATCTCAGACGGCCTCTCTCTTCTGCCCCCACCTGTGGGTGTTGCCTTTGGGACTTGCTTGTGTCCACCTGCCACCTCTCGTGGGTAGTGGTGTGGGGTCATGACTTTGTCCCACCCGCATACGGTGCTCCTTGGTGGGCGGTACACTCGTTTATATGTGTGCACGATGGCGGGAAAGGCGGCTCAAGCAGAGCCCTTCCGGGCAAAGGGAAGATGATGAGTGAAAAGGGCCTTCTGGGTATCAGGCATGAAGGGCCGGTTTCAGATTGTGTCGAAAAAGAACAGAGCACCCGGTGGTGACTGTACTTTGGCCCTCTGTCCCTGGCTGGAAGAAACAAAGCTGTGATCTTTTAGCCCAGGGAAGCGAGGACTCGAATGAGGACAAATGTCCTAAGACCTCATCTGTTCTAGTCCCACCAGGTACCAGGTCATCGAAGTTAACTTCCCTGTACACATCTCTGGGGCAGGTGTCTTCTAGGTCAGCCCTGTCACCTTTCCCCAGTATGGCTGTATTCTCAGCCCACCCCCCTCAACTCCATCACCCCTCGTCCTGCTGAGCACACGTTACTCCTCCACTTTAAAACACTGCCATTTCCGGTAAAGCCCCAAAGCAGAGCCCTCAAAATCCACCCCAGACCCCATTTCTAAATTGTCTTGGCTGTACACCTACCACACAATCTCTCCAGCATTCTAGCCTGGTCTCCTACTGCTCTGCCCCTCACTTCCGTGCCTGCCTCCAGATGCCTTCCACTGTTGTTCCCGCCAGAGCCCAGGGGAGCAATGCCCGCCTCCCCACTCTCACTGGTGTACAGCAGAGTGATCAGAGCCCATGGGCTCATCCCTTCTCTGCAGCTCGGCTTCAGTGGTAACTGCCTCATCGACCTTTGTGTGGTTTCACACACATGGTCTCATTCCCTCCCGACAGCCCTCAGCTGACAGTCTCTCTGTTTTCCCCACGAGGCTGCTGAGATTGGCCTAGGGTCAGACACGCTGCCAGCCGGCGTCCCAGGCAGGGCCACGACCTAGCCTTCATGGCTCTCTCTGCCTATCTGAAGCTGGAAGTTGAACTGCTGTTTGCATTTCTCTGCGGGAACTGAGGCTCTGGGCAGGGACTGTGGGGGTGCTTCGTGAATTTCTGAGGACAAATAACAAGTCTTGTCTTCAGGGAACAATTGCCCTGCACGAAGTGGGCTGCTCTCAACACTGCCGTCTGTGGTACAGCTCGAGAGTGTGGCCTCAGAACCCGAACCAACGTTTCTGGCTTAAAATAGAACTGTGGCCCTGGGGATTTGTGGAGGGCAGGGCACAGGCTGCCAGACTCCTGTCCGGAGCCCCCTGGCGGAATTCCTCCCTCTCTTCCCTCTGCTTTCACTTGTCAGCCACCTTGGAGAGGGTTTGGCCAATCAGAACCGTGTCCCCGTGCATGGCCCCTGCCAGTGCTGGCGGGTGTCTCGGAACTTACAAGATAGTCGAGCTTCCCTGAGCTGTCCCTTACACCAGAGTTGTTTCCGGACAACTGTGGGTTGTGTGGTCAAATTAAAGAGGTTGTTCAGAAAGCCAGACTGGCATCTACAGGAAGTAGGGATTACAAGGGGACCTTGTGGCTTTGTGACCTCTGCTCTGTAGATGGGGGAGGGCACCGGTAGGGAGGGGCAGAGGGTTGTAAGATCGGAGGGCTTGAGCCAAGAAGCATGGAATCCATTCATTCACACACTGCTTTGCCACAAAATAGGATGCAGTCTTTGGCCCTGGGCCATGACCCCTTTTCTTTGGATCTAGCAACCTTGAAATCTGCCGTAGCACAAACAGGCTAATGACGGAGTAATCACCATACTGTAATAAAGTCTTACACTCAGCTTTCTCTTGGGCTTATCATTCCAAGTGCACTTTTTTTGGAAAAAAGCCCATTTTGTCAGTTTTCTTCTGATCTAGATGCAGTGACAAATCAGAATAGAGTTTTGATTTTTTTTTTTTTAAAGACTCCAGTCACCTGGTTTGGGGACAGTCTTGCAGGCATGAAGGCCCAACAGCAGCATTTGACAGAGCACTGAATCTTAAGGATGTTTTTCATCATTCTAACAACAAATGATCGCCATTTTTCGAGGGAAGCAAGCCGTCTGTGGCAAACACTTTCCTGTCCGGCATTGTCCCGGGCTGTCGCGCCCTCCTCCCGGTCCTGCCCTATAAGCTTCAGGAGTTTAGAAACCTGTTCTTCACAGCTGACAGTCTGTCTCAAAAACTCCCATCTTCCTCCCTCCCTCTGGCCCTTCTCCAGCCAGCTCCCCGTGCCTGGCTTTGTTCTCTCTTGGTCAGGCACCTCCTCCCTGGGGCTTTATCTGCCTTTCCCCCATCTTCTTGTCACCTTCCAGTCCCCACCACCCATGGCCCCGCCCACTGTCACTCTCTACACCCAGCTTCTCCTTGTCCCCAGGCAGGCTTGCTGTTTCCCTGCACTGACCTTGGGCAAGTTTCTTAATCTCTCTGGGCCAGTTTTCTCACTTGTAAAGTGTATTTTTTCGCTTACTGAGCAACTTTTTGTGTGTCGGGCCCCGCATTAGACACAGGCGCTAGAAAGATGCATGGACGTAGGCCCTGCCCTGGAGCCCCAGTTTAGGAAGAGTTCATAATCATGACATGATGACTCCTTGGATCTTTAGGAAGAGTAAGAGACCTCTGACATGGGTAGACTGTTGGTTACTGGGCCTCCTGGGTCCGTTGCTTTGACGATAGAACAAGGCCTGCCTCATGGCACTCTGAAGTCTGGGGATCCCTTCCAGCCTGGTACATGTGCACCCACCCTGTTCTGTGGCTGCTGAGCTCCAGGGTGCGTGGAATGCATGGGTGGGAGCACGCGTCTATAGGGGCACAGGGCAGGAGAGAGTGGAAGCTGGATAGCCAAACCCAGACTGCAAAGTAAGGGAGGGAGAAAATTCTGGGAGCTGTTTGGAGCTCTCCAAGTGTGGTTTGACCTGATTTTTGAAAACTCTTATGCAACTTATCAGGAGTTCGTGAAACTAACTTTAGTCAGTGGGATAAGAGCCAGATTTAAAAAAAAATCTTGTTAGAGTATGACAGGATATGAATGTCACTGCTTAGCCCCTCACAGCTATCTGCAAACCTTTGTCTCCTCCTGACTAGCCTGGAACTCCTGCAGGATCGCAGTAGTGTCTGGTTCCCTCAGTGTCCTAGAGCCCAGCATGGGATCTGCCCCAAGGGTGGCCCAGGGAGGCTGAGTGGAGATACAGACAGAGCTAGGATAATACAGCTGAGCCCCAACTGTTGCCAGGCCCTAAGGTGGGCTCTGTTCCTATAGATGAATATAGGCATTGAAGCACAGAGGGGTTGAGCAAGCTTCCCAACGTGGCAGAGCCAGAATTTGAATTCAGATCTAACTCCAGAGGTCAGGTTCTCAAGCACTGTCCCTTGGAGACTGGGTAGAACTTGAATGTGCAGTGACTAGAGAAGGGAGCACCCTAGGAGGGCACAGCTGGGTAAAGACCCATGGCAGGGAAGCCGAGGGCCATCAACTCTGCATGTGCAGTGAGGGGATCACACTGGAAACAAGCATGCAGCCCTCCCCACCCAGAGTTGGGGCAGGAAGTTCCCGAACATGGGGTCTCCTAGACAGGCTGGCAGATGGAGGTGGCTTGCTTTCCAGTTAAGCAGGCCCTTAGCACCTTGTGGGAGCCTGTTGTTCTGTCGTAAGAGTTGGCGGGGCCCTTCTCGCTGAAGAGAGAGGGCTCTGTGAGGGGTGGCACATAGAATTGGTTTTGTCCAGCCCCTTACTCTTCGGGATCTATTTCACCATCCCTGCAGGGAGGCGTTGCATTGGTAGATTCACCGTGAAGTCCTTTGAGCCACAGTCTGGGACAGAACAGCTGAGCTTGAGTCCTCACTCTGACTCACCGCCTTGATGACCTTGGGCAAGTTACCCAGCCACCCTGTGCCTCAGTTTGGTCATCTGTAAAATGGGGACAATATAAGAACCCACTCCAAAGGGTTGTTAGGATTGTTAAAAGAACCGAACATAGCCCCTGGTAGCTCCTTATCGTATTATTACAGTAATAATTGGGCCAAATCCTTGCTCCCTTGATCCTCTGACTGTCCTGTGGCTCCATGGAGAGGAGCGAGGATCTGGGGCTCAGAGGCTCTCTGGCCACCCGCAGAGCTCCTGCAAGGCCAGGGATACCTGGGTTTTGCCCTGTCTGCCTGAGTGCGTTTGCTCTGTAGAAGTTGAGATCATCACTGCCAGTGGCTGCCCAGCCTCAGCCAAGCTCTTGCAACATTCCCCAGGGCTCTGGGGGGTTCCTTGTACCCAAGTCCTGTGTGGGCAGAGCTCCGGGCAGGCAGCACGTTTTGGCAGGTCTTTTAGTGGTGTCATTGGTAAAGAGTTTCCTGTGGCTGCACTTCTTGGGACTGAGGAAATACAGTTTTTACAGTCCGCTTTTGTTCCTCCCAGATGCCAATAAACTGTTTAAACTTTGGTTAAAATGCTGTTTCTCAAAAGAAAGGGAGATATTTGGGGAATTCTGTTCCCATGTTACTATGAGGTCACTGAGGTTCCGTCCAGGGAGAGGCCAGGTCCCATGTAGAGTGGGTTGGGTCAATGTGGTTGGTATTTCTCCGGGGTCCTCATTGTCCTGGAACAAGGGGGCATGAGCTAGAAGGCACCTGCATCCCAAGCTCTGGGATGAGAGTGTGAGCCCGTCTGTTGTCTGCTGTGGAGCAGGGGAATGCTCCTACATAGGCTGGGAATCCTTGCCTCTTGACTCACCGTATGTCCTTGAGCGAGTCACTTCCCCTGGGCTGGGTTTATGAAATCCTGTGGATTATTATGAGATAATGGTAGGATTACAAATGCCTCTCTTCTGCTGGAGACCAGCGATTCTCAGTCTTGCCTCTGTAGTACAACCACCTGGGGGAGGTTTTAGAAAACTCAGATTCCAGGCCCTTACCTCTGACCACTTAAATTGGAATTTGGGGTGGAGCTCAGGCATTACTGTTTGTCCCCGGGTAATTCTAATGTGCAGCCTGTTGAGAACCACTGGACTAGATCAAAGGTGGGCATACTGTGACAGCCCGTGGGCCAAATCCGTCTGTTGCCTGTTTTTGTCAATAAAGTTTTATTGCCACATAGCCACACCCATTTATATAGTTGTACAGTAAGGCTGCTTTTGCATTACAGTGGCAGTCGAGGTGCCTGGTTGCCATAGAGACTGCAAACCAAAATATTTACTGTTTGGCTCTTTATAGAAGAAACTTGCTGGCTTCTCTTCCTAGACTTTCCCCTCCTTGAGGACAGTCACTGAGCTGTATTTATTCCTCTGTCCTCGGTGCCTAGCCCAGCCATGGGCATTGCTGATTGTGATTCTGTGCTTCTCCCACAGTACCCAGCCTATCAGATGCTGTTGGAAGGCCGGGTCTAGGCATAGTCTGAAACCTTCCCTCCCCGAGTGGCCCAGGGTCCCCCACCTTGGAGCTACCTGGAGATACTGAACTCACACTTAGCTCCTGTGTCTCATCTTCACCTATATGGTGATGCCGCCTCTCCCAAGACAGGCGTATCTAGCCTCCCACCCTCCCGCGCTTTTGGGGAATGAGCTAGTTACACTGCGGAGCAGCACCCCTTGGGCCCTAAAGCCAGGAAGTCTTGGGGGCTTCTTGTGGAAGTGAAATCAATGCACTTTTCTGAGGTTGGACCAGCTCCTTCAACACTGGCTCCCATGTCCTGGGTCTCATGCTTTGGGGCACCATAAAAATCCCAGGAGGAGCATAGAGTTTCCGATGCCAAAGAATCTTAATCTAGGTCCTTCTGCTGGCTGAGTGCTCAACCAAGTTCCGCCTGGAGATTCCTGTGGCCGGGAGCTCACTATGCCTCAAAATATCCTGTTTTTGTTTTTTAAGATTTATTTATTTATTTTAGAGAATGAGAGAGAGCACACACAATCGGGGGAGGAGCAGAGGGAGAGGGAGAGAGGGAATCTCAAGCAGACTCCTCGATCAGCATGGAGCCTGACATGCAGGGCTTGATCTCACAGCTCTGAGATCATGACCTGAGCTGAAATCAAGAGTCAGACACTCAACTGACTGAGCCACCCTGGCACCCCAAAATATTCCTGTTCTATTTTGACAGTTCTGTCTGATCCAACATTGTTCCTAAAATTGAGTTGAAATCTTTTCCATAACCTCTACTGCTTGGTCCTCATTTTGTCCTCTCTGACCCCACAGAACCCATCTACGTCCTGCTCTAGGGATTACCCACCCCTCCTGCACCGTGCCCACATGCCCCTGAATATTCTCTAAAACATACGTGCCCCTTGGTCTCTTCAACTATGTTTCTGAGACAGGGAGGCCAGGCTCTTTGTCAGCCTTGGTGGCAGCTCTCGATCTAAAGTGCAGGGCCCAGAGCTGCACGTGATGGGGAGTGGCTCTCGGTTTGTTCAGATCGATGGAGACCATCTTCCTCCCTGGTAGCAGAAGTCATAATGTCACCCCTCTGTTGACACAGCCAATGGCCAGGTTTAGCTACTGGGAAGCTAGGTTAGACCATATGACAGCATCACTTCGATAAAGGCCACAGGCAACTGAGACCCCTGGGCGCTTGCATACTGTGGCAAGGTATGGCATTGTACCTCCCTCCTGCCCACTGCATTTGGCTCTGTGGAGTGTCAGTGGCCTTTCCAAAGGGCTCTCCTGGCCTACCCTCCAGGGTGAGCCCCCCCAACCCCCCACCTGGCAGATGGGAAGTGTGGTCATGAGAGCACTTTGTGGGCCCTGGGTTTATGGGCTTATCATTGGGCCAGGAATGAGGTTAATATTTTTAATGGTGAAGGGTGAACCCCATTATTACCCCAGCTCATTAATCAATGTCAGAACCGGTTTTACCTGTTAGGTGTCCTTGGTATGGGGAGTTCATGAATGTGAATCCAATTTCTCATTAAAATCCAAGCTACCTCTCCCGTTCTTAAATCTGGGAGGTGGTTCTGGGGAGGGTGTTGGTATTTTACGGCAAATTTCTCTTGGGTGGAAAATGTTGGGGGTAGCCTTGGAAGACCCTCCCTGCCTTACTTACCGTGCCAACTCTCCCTGCCAAGGGTGCGGGGAAGGTGGTGGGAACTGTTCAGTCTGCCCGAGCCGGCCTGGAAACCCAAGATGCCTGAGCTGCGATGGCTCCAGTTATGGGGTCCAGGGTGGATGGGGTGTTCAGGACCACCTTCTGTTTGGACCTGTTGCCCACAGATTGGTTGGAGAATGGGCATGACAGAAATGTGGAGAGATGGGGAGTATAGCCAGACCACTTAGGTGGACCCGGTCCTGGTCAGCCGGGGCATTGGTTTAAGTGTCTCTAGGGAGTGCATTCTTCTTTGGGGGGGGGGGAGCATTGAAAGGACCCTTCCCCCCCAGTCAGTGGCCCACATCACCTATGTTATCCCCAAGAAATGGGCACAATGGGGCACTCATAAAGACAATAGGGTTCACTTTTATCCCAGGAGAGAGCCGCTTTCAGTTATTCCCGAATCCCCTTTCAGGCACCATCAGCACCACCACGTCTGGGCTGCGAAGGCCTGGAGGGATTTCAGGCGGGCCGCTCTGACCCCAGGCCCCTCTGCTATAGACGGAACACCTCTGTGCCTTTGGTCCTCACATCTGTGTGGACACTTGGTGTTTTCAAATTCAAACGGGCTTAACACTAACAAGATGAAAAATGAACCAACTCTACCATAAAATGCCCTCCCACTTTACCATGAGAAAAATGAGACTGACTTTACAGGCCTCCTTGAAAATAACAGTAACTTAGTGCATGCTGGACACTGTCCAAGTATTAACTCTTATTAATGAGGTAAGAGGCGAGGTCACGTTCACCTTCCAGCTCTCCTTCCGCCCCTGTGCTGAGTGATGCTTCCACATGCAAAGGTTTGGGGATGTGGGGAGAGAGGCTCCACTGCCTCATTCCCGCCAACGTAAGGACGCCGCCTGTTGCGCTGCTGCGCTATTTTTGGTGGTGGTTGTGGGGAGCGGGAGGAGGTGGGATCTTTCTGGCAGGAAGGATGAGGATGAGGCAGTAGGGGATGGAGGGGGGAAATTGCTAGAAGCGGAGCACAGAGTTACAGGCTGCAGGCGGAAGGGGCTGCTTCCCCAGGTGTGGCCCAGGCAGGTCGCAGGTGTGCTGCAGTCACAGGGTGGCTGAGGAAGAGGAAGGGAGACTTCCAGCACCCAGCTGACAGGTGTGTCAGGGGTGGCCCTTGCCCGAGGTTGGCACACCAGAGCCAAGTTGGCAGAGCTTCCTCCTCTTCCTTTCAAACCTCTCTTCAGAGATTTCCTTCTGCTGTCGAGAAAGAATCCAGGATATTAGGAACTCATGCAACAGGCTGTGGGTGGCATAGAAGAGCCAAAGTTTTGGAGTGAGGCCTGCGCTGCCTTATGTGATCTGTGGCCTTGGAGAAACGACTGAACCTCTGTGAGCTTTGATTCTGGCATCTGGAAATGATGTAATTAGCAAGATGAAATAAAACCATGTATGTAAAAGCAAAAAGTCAAGCACCGGGCACATAGTAGGTTTCTTAATCATCAGCATCACCTCTGTAAGCCTCTTGCCAGTTCTAATCCTCTGGAATGCTCAGGCTCTTGGAGGGGCTGGTCTGAGGTTCTCTGGACCCTTGTCTCCGGGAGTCAGTCCCCATGAGTCAGTCCCCATGAGTCATGCATGGCTTCAGCAAAACTCTGCAGAGAGATGCGTGAAGAGAGAAAGCCAGTGGGGGGTGGGGATGTCTCCTGGCAGCTGTGCTATCAGTGAGGGGCCGGGCCTCCCTCATCACTCGATTAATACAGCAGCAGTGGATCAAAGTTTGCTCTTGAAATTGATAAGCCTGGGATTCAGTTCAAGATACCTTTGCCTCCCTGTAAGGATAGAACATTTCCGGTAGCGGGTGATTTATGACATTACCTTTGGAAGGTAATTTTACCGTGTGAACTAATAAATTAGGGCCAGTTTGTACCTGATGCACAAGGCCACTGTCAAGTACTGCGTTGGTGTTTCCCAGAGGCCAGTCCTCAGGGCTGGTCTAGAACGTGCCCTTGGAGTGAGTGGGGAGGCAAGGGAGGGAAGCAGGAAAAGCCAGCGCCCTAAGCCGCAGATGAACATCATCCTAAAGAAGGGCGTGACTTTCAAAATAACGTTGGAAGGACTGGTGCCTTCCCCTCTGGTCGGGTGCTTTCCTCAAAAGCATAGTGACCTCCACTGCAATTAGAAAAGTGAGAAGTTAGGGAGTTTTTTGTGACGTTTAGATTCATTCCTTAAAGGATTGTGCTTTATTCTCAATTTCCTTTTTACTATTTATTGTTATTTTTCTTTCCTTTCAAAAATGTCAGTGAGGATAGATGGTAGTTGGGTTTCTTTTAGTGTTGTGATCCTGTGTCTTTTCCCCTCCCTTTGTTGGTAATTATAGTGGTCTGCGAAATCTAGAATTCTGGCCCCAAGGGTCACTCTACCCTTCCCATTGTACACATGGGGAAACTAAGGTCCCAATAGGGAGTGTGACTTAGCCAGTGGTGCTGAGGTGGAGAGAGGAAGGGATTAGAGTTTGGGCCTCAAGCCCCCCATGGAAACTTCTGGATGTGAAAGACCATCAGGATCAGCAACATAATTTGTGGGGCCCCCCAGTGCAAAATAAGAATGCATGTGGCCCCTCGTTCAAAAAGTACGAATCATTTCGAGAATGGCAACAGAGCAGGAAACCAGGCGCAGAGACCACATGCCTGTGGAGCTGGGCCCCACAAACGTGAGACTCCTGAAGGACTGGCGTGTAAAAATAAGGACCTGTCGTGGGCCCTGGAATCCCCTCTTAGAGCATCTCCTCTGCTCTCCCCAGCCCTCTGCCCGGAAGCTGGAGGTCAGGGAAGAAAGCCCACGGAGGGGATTCTAGAGGCGAGGCCTGGTCTGGACGTACAGGAAGGAGGCAAGGCATGTGGCGTTTATCAGGCTTTATCTGCGGTTTTGCCTGCCCTCGTTTACTCTGGTAGCTCCCTAGCTCCAGGGAGAGGTGTCGTGCATCACTGAGGTCCTGCGGGTCTGGGGTCCCTGGGTGTGGGGCAGGTGTTCTCTGACCAGAGCCTGGGCCGAGCAGATGACTGGAACGGTGCAGATGACCATGGTTCCCAGCCATGGCTGTCAGTCAGTGCACCGGCTGGACTTGGCTCAGTGGGCTATTTTTGGTCAAGGCAGACTGTGGCCCTTTTCTCTTTGCCCATTGGCTGTGGCCAAGTGCGCCTATCTGACCTCACAGCACATCTGGAAAAAGCAAACCAAGGCACCCTGCTCTGCTGGAGCACGTGGGAGCGCGGGCCAGTGTGCTGTCATGGATGCCCGTGTGCGTGCGTGTGTAGCTGCAGGTGCATGCGAGGCATGCATGTGTATATTTACTTCAGGGGTGCTTACCTTTGCTCTGTGCGTGGTTCTGAGCATTTGACCAGTATTCAAACAAGTCTCGTCATGACCTCATAATGGAAATCTTGGTATTATTCAAACTTTTTCAATGAGGAAAACTAAGGACAGAGAGGTCAAGTAAGTCGTGTGGCTTGCCTAAAGTCACGCAAGCCAGGAAGTGGCTGCGCCAAAAAGTATACAAGTGCTTAGGTAAAAATGTGCTTGTTTATAGTGCCCTACCGTGAGAGGCCCCCCATGCACGTGGACACTGGGCTTCCGTGCAGAGAGAAATGGCCCAGCAGACCCTCCCTGGACTCATTAACTCACCGACTCATCCCGCATTTGCTTGTCCCCCTTCGTGCTGTTGAGTAGACACGGGGGGTGGAGATGGACAGAGCCAATCAGACCGCCTGGGTGTCGAAAGCTTTGGGCGCTGTGACAGCGCTCTGGGGTTTTCAGGGCAAGGCCATAGTGGTCTGAAGTCATCACATGTTTACCAACTAGGCATCTCTGCGTAGGATACAGCAGGGGGGCCGGGACCATGGAGGGGAGGCTCTTGAAACCAGAGTGTACCCGGGGAACAACGTTCCCTGAGCCTGGAAAGCTGTGTCTACTAGTACCTGCACCGGGGAGGGTGGCGTCTGGGGATGGCCTGATGCCTAGATTCTCTACAGTACCTGTTGCATTTGCAAAGCCATTATCTGCTGGAAATCCCAGGAGGGTGATGCTTCTTCCCATTTCACAGATGCGGAAACTGAAACTCAGAGGAGACCAGTGAGCTGGGCAGGTTAGGAACCGAGTGGCACAGGAGCCCAGGTCGGTCCGATTGACCCTCCTATTGCTTCACTTGGGTAAACTTGCCAGGTGGAACTCCTCAGCTCACCTCACTCCCTCTCCCTGAGGCTCTTTCCCTAGGCAGCTGATGCTGTCAGGCCCCACAAAGTCCCTCTTGCCTCACCAGTTTGACCTTCTCCAGCTGGCTTGAACCAATATCTGCCCCAGGGCTTCATGCAGGGCCTGGGATGGGGATAAGCCACCCTACCCACACACAGGCCAGAGGCCAGAGCCAGGGCCCCATCAGCAGCCTCCAGTGGTGACTTCAGGATTTAGTTGGTGTCTGCCCCCTCCACCACCAGCTCCTTTGCCCTTGGTAAAGTAATTCAGATGGGGTGCCTTGTATATGATTTCCCAGTTTCCCTGTTGGATAAAACTCAAGTTGCCCACCTTGGTAGCTGTCTTGACTACTCAGCTTTTCTGCTGCCTTCCCTTCCCTGGTTCACTTCCACACCCCTCATAAGTTTTATGTCCCAAATAAAGGGCTTGCACCTGAGTCCTGGCTTCAGGGTCTGTGGGGGAGGGGGGGATCCAGTGTGGCCAGTGGCATCCCAAAGGTGAGAATAGCATCCTTTCCATGTTTTCCAGTGCCTCTCACCCTTGCCAATACAGTGTGCCGGCCATTATGTTATCCTTTGGTCCGTTGATTCAGTTTCCTCCTACCCTGGGAGGAAGATGTTCTCCCAGTGAAGGTGGGCGAACTCAGTCTCAGAAAAGGTAGGAGACATGCCCAGAGCATCTCCTCCTGGTGAGAAGCCAGGAAGCCCTGAAGCTCAGACCTCTGAATCTAGTACCACCCTCAGCATCCCTGCCTGTCCTGGCTCCTAGCCAGCACACCTTGTAGGGGCCTTGCTGCACGCTGGCGCTGACTGCGGTGCACAGGGAACCAGCTCCCAGAACCTGCCTCCCAGGTTTGGCGGAGCAGACAGGTGTCCACATAGCTGCAGTTCAGGACAGGGTACGAAGGGGCCTCACCCTGTGCACTTCCTCCTCTGCCCAGCGCACACGCTGGCTGGGTCTCTCCTGCCCTCCCCAGGGAGGGGCGCTGATTAACACTGCGCTCCCCCGGAGACCGGAGGGAGACCGGAGACCCGAGACCGGAAGCTCCGGGAGGCAGGGCAACAGGCCTGCCTTTGCTCCTTGCTGCCTCCCAGCTCAGAGCTCCTTGGCTGGCATGTTGAGGGGGTGGGGGTGCATGTGCTTGAACAAGCCACTGACTCCGTTATGACAGGTGTGTTGTTGCGAAGCTCTGTGCCCAGTCATTTTCCTGTCCCTTGGAAAGTGCTGAGTCCATGCGAGAAGTGCTTTGGGGTTCAGGGACAGTTTCTTAGCCTAGAGGTCTGCATGTGAGAAAGAGTTAATTGAGGCTTGGTTGCTTGAGGACTTGAGAAGATGGCATCATCTTAAAAAGTGAATCACCATTTATTGAGTACCCACCATTAAGCGGAATATATGTAATTGGGAACCCTCAAATATGGTGGTGGTAATTACGGCCGATGCTGCGTGTCCTCAATAAAAAGGCAGTAACTCCTGGGGGAGGGCAGTTGTTGAGTGCTGCTTGTGTTTTAAGGATGCTCCGGCCTGCCTTGCCGCTCTCGTGTTAGAAATGTGCACACGTCATCCTAATGGGACCTATGCAGAGAGAAGCGCCCTTGGACTTCGTACAGATCCTGGGCCACGATCGCCGGTCACACGGGCTGCACTGGGCTTGAGCCCCTTCTCCCCTTAATGTCAGCTCTGGGCACAAAGCTCATACAGGCAGGACAGACTCCATCACCTAGCCACTCCTGCTCATCTCCACAGCCTGCATGGAGGCCTGGCTTTTAAAGGTACCATAGCCCTCAGGAAGGCCTTTGGCTTCTAGGTTCTCCTGTTTTGCTTTGCATACTTTTCCTGTGAGAACACTGGAGAAGTTGTTCTTACTCTACAGAGTCTTCTATTACCGTGAGAAAGCCTCACGGGCATTCCTGATCCTTTCTTGAGAAGGGAGCGGCAGAAGGGCCGGGCCTACCAGGAGCGGAAAATGTCTGGAATTCAGTTGTCCAAAACCCATTTGGGAAGCAGGCGGGATAGGTTACCAAATGACAGGTTCTCGTGTGGTTGGGATTTGCTGGGAGTTTGGTTTGGCACCCCAGTGACTCATTCTCTTCCTAGATGTCCAGGCGACCTCCACAAGCCCCTTCCCTTCTCCAGGCCTCAGCTGCTTCCCCCAGAAGATGAGGCACTCCAGCAGGCAAGATGGATTGAGATGATAATAGTCATACCTGACATGTCCTGAGTGCTGTTGTGTGCCGGGCCCGTTCTACCTCACTTAGTAGTGGTTCATTTTATCTTCATCCTGTTGTCATTTTATAAACAAGGCAGCTGAAACACAGAGAGGTAAAGGCCTTTCAGGGCCATCCCGTGTCCCTGCTCCAGATGATAATTCTCCTACCCTTCTAGCCCTAAGTGTCCTGCAAAGAAGAAAATCCTGATCTTGATCTTATCCTCCTCCTCCTCCTTCTTCTTCTTTTTTTTTTTTTAAAGATTTTATTTATTTATTAGAGAGAGAGTGCGTGCACAAGTGGAGGGGGCAGAGGGAGAGGGAGAAGCAGACTCCCCGCAGAGCAGGGAGCTTGCCGATTTGGGACTCTATCCCAGGACCCCTGGGATCATGACCTGAGCCCAAAGCAGATGCTTAACTAACTGAGCCACCCAGCAGCCCCGATCTTACCCTTCTTGATCCAGGGCTGGTCTGAGAGCATTTTCTAGGCAGTGACCCCAAACCCCAGGAAGAACACCTGTCCTGCTTGAGCAGGAAGCTTGCAAGAAGGGACTATATCTGGGAAGCTGGGTGGAGGTTGATGGTTTGTCGAAGGGCTGGGCAGCGCTGAGCCAGAGCCCAGGAATTAATGATATGGGTGGTGGTCCTTGCAAGAGGCGCTAAGGGGCTTTTCCTGGGGGTGGGGAGAGTGATTTGTGCAAATTGACAATGTTAGGAATGATTTTTTTTTTAAGTCTATACTTACTTTTTTTGGAATTCCTATACCCAGCATGGGGCTCCAACTCAGGACGCCGAGATCAAGAGTCATATGCTCTTCCGGCTGAGCCAGCCAGGTTCCCCATGTTAGGAATGATTTTAAGAGAAAAATTAGGTAGCCATACAGGTACTGCAGAAAGTGTGGAGCTGGGTGTTAGGAAACACTGAGTTACCTGTTTTTGGCATTGACGTTTACCACCCACCCACCCTCCCAGGGCCTCCTACTCCCTAATGAATTCATGATTTTCAGACTGTGGGCAGTGTGGCACATGTTGGGGTTCCATGTGAGATTTCCTTTACACAGTTACACACATGAAAGTTTGAAACCTCCTGGACTACATTATCTCCCGGGGCTCTTTCTATTCTTAGCTCACATATAATGGCTGCAGACCCCTGGGAGCTTCTGTCCTCAGGAGGGAGGCACTGAATGACTGAGCCATTTTTGAGTTCAAAATAGAACCTTTCACTGCTCGAGAGATGCTGAGAAGCTAGTCCCTACCACTTCATGGCAAGCTTCTGGAGTAAACGGAGGGCTGGGCCGGGCTCCACTCCAGCAGCCTCCCACCCAGGACCCAGAGCCTTCTCCACAGGGTTAAACCGAGGGAGGGTGAGATGTGTGTGTGAGAGAGAGAGGGGCTGAGCAAGCAGGGCCTGAGGAGAGCTGACAGAGGCTGTAATTTGAAATACGTTTTTCCTGACAAGTTGGAGCCTGCAGGTGTCTAGGCAAGCAGCTGTGGCCGTGGGAGGGGCAGGACTGGAAAGACCAGTGGAGACCACTTGAAACACCCCTTGCCTCCTGACATGGGGGTGCGGGGGGGCAGGTAACTGGCTGGTCTTTAGAGAGGCATATACAATAGAGCACCCAAGGTCTGCACAAAGAAATGAATGGCGCCTGCCGAAGGAAGATTGTCCCAAATAACTGAATTAGGAACTCTCCATCACTAGAAGCACTTGACCTCCATGCATGAAAGAGGGGTTTAGAACTCTGAGGTAACTGCATGGCTCAGTCAAACCTCAGAGGAGAGAAAGGAAACCAGTCCTCGTTTGGTGTGGAAAAGTGCCCCCCCCCATCTGATTTCCAGGAGTTGTGCTGAAAGCATGAATTTAGCTAATTAATCTTCCCCAAATTATTTTCCTTACCACATCAGAAATGATTTATTGGTACGCCTGCAAGGAGAGCTGGTCTGTGGTGGTCAAAGCCAGGGCCAGGGAGAGGCGAGCAGGTGGTGCTTGCTACTAGCTCCACTTGGGGCATCCCCACAACCTGGTGTGTGTGACAGCCACTCGGAGCCCTAGAGACCGGGGGCACACAGGCGGGGTGGCCCCGAGTGTCCCAAGAGAAGGGTTCTCTTCTTCTTAGCAGATGCCCCCGACTAGGAGGTGGTACACCTTTCCCAAAGCATAAGAAGGCAGAAAAGGGCTGTGCGCAAACATTTTGCTCTTTGTGGTTGAGAACGATGACAGCTGTTGTTATGCCTAAATGTAGCCAGTTTCCTCTGTCACCACTGGGGCCCCGACGGGTTCTTCTCGGGTCTTTGTTTCGTCTTCACTAAATTTCTGCTTCTTGTGGACAGAGACCCTCCCCAGGACTTAGCTCCATCTTGGGTACCCAGAAGGTGCCACCACCTTTTCTTTATAAACCGCTGACACATCCCCAGATCATCTCAGTGTTTGCTCCTCACAACATTTGTGTGAAGCCGAGACTGCAAACAGTCTTGTTCCGTGGCACAGGTGAATTACTGAAACTGAGAGATAAAGCAGGTTGCCCAGAGTTACCCAGCAAGGCTGGGGCCAAGCCAGCTGCACTCCAGAAGTCTGCTTGTCTGGGCTGTCCCTGCTTGCTGGTGTCCTTTCTGTGCTGCCACTGCCTTCTCTGCGTATTTGCACGGCCCCAGGCGGCTGCCGCAGCGTAGCTGCCACTGGTCAGCCTTGGA
This sequence comes from Potos flavus, assembly GCA_028534135.1. Classification (NCBI taxonomy): domain Eukaryota; kingdom Metazoa; phylum Chordata; class Mammalia; order Carnivora; family Procyonidae; genus Potos; species Potos flavus. The sequence goes on from CM052892.1 coordinate 29,474,319, forward strand.
GCTTTGGAGGTACCGCCTGCCTTGGTCACGTTGGGAGTTCTGCAGGCAACCACCCATCGAGGCGTTTCTCTAAGCTGAACTCCGCCGTGGGGCAGCTGAATCTGCGCTGAGAAAACCGCACAGACAGGTGATACCCAGTTAGCTGACCTCTAGCCAAAGTAGACACCCAGCTTGGCACCTCTACTCGGACACTGAGTGATAAGAACTCTGGTTTCCAGGCAGCGTGTCCCCTTAGTGGCTGTTAGCTGTCCTTTCTGACTCACCGAGCTTGCTTCTGTATAGTTGCTGGGTCTGTGCAGAACGTTTGTCCACTGCCTCTTTCCCGAGCAGCCTGCTGGTCATTTACAGCCCTCTCCAGACCCCCAAATCCCTGTTTCTGTAATGTCTCTTAGCGTGGCAACAGAGCCTCCATCGTGGGGACATGGTGCCTGCCAGGGCCCGTGTCACGGTGGATCTCAGAGGAGGACCAGGACTCCAGTCTGTCTCATCCCCTGATGAAGGACAGGGGCATGGAGCCTTCTGGCTGCCGCTGCCACCTCGTGCCCTGGATGCTGTTTGATCACCTTCACAGAGCCCTCTTGACCTCCAGAGGGAGAGGAAGGGCCAAGTTGCCTCGAGTGCTGTGCGGCTGTGAGCCACGACACATCACCTCAGGCCACTCCTTTCCGTGCCCCCACGCTCCCCAGACAAATGATGGGCTAGTCACGCACCACGCTGTATTTTCAGGCAGCTGAAAGAGGTGTGTTGGAGTGTGATAAAGTCAGCACCCACCACCGCTCTGAGCCACAGAGAGCACGTCCCGTCTTAGCTGTTCCTTAAAGTAGCTCAAGCGCCGGGGGCTGGGTCTTAACATAGTGCTGCTGACCCTTCTGAACTGTGCCCTCACTTTGCAGGCATATAGAAATGTGATGGAGAGAGCCACAGCTTCATTACTTAGCAGATTTCTGACGAGGTCTGTGATCCCCAAACTGTTAAGAAAAGTATTATACAGTCTAAACGGCCAACTGATGAGGAAATGGTCTGGCTGGGACCATGTAGAGCATTCCCAGGTGTGTTCACACGCAGTTTGCTCTGGGGTAGAGCAGAGAGAAGTCATGGGCCTGGAAAGGGCCCAGGACCTCATGGGGCGCTGCCCCCTCACTTCCCAGGGAGAGGAAAGCAGCGCACAATGGGGGAGACTTACCTTGCCTCATCCAACAAGCGGTTGAGCAGGGCCCGCTCGATGCTGCCAGTTCCCACAGGCAGCAGGACACGTGGAAATGACCTGAGGGCTCAGAGGATATGGCCCTGGGGCAATGGGGTCAGTGTGGGTCACCCACTCCTGGAAGGTGGTGGTTAGTCCCCCTCTCATCACTTTTTTTTATCTTTATAGCAAGGTTGGAGTGAGTTTATTGGGGATGCTCACTGTATTTCAGCAGTGGCTGCTCTCCACCTTCGCGTCGGCCCTTCTGGGGCTGTGCGATCTTCCCACAGAGTTTGCCCGAAAGGCTCCATGCTTCAGAACAGAGATCGCACAGCCTCATGGCAAGGACCATCATCAGGCCTGGGCTCCCCTCCTCGGGCAGGGCAGGGCAGGGTCCTGCCGGGTAACCCTCTCCCCGCGGCCCAGGCTGTGTTGCTTCATCGGGGGCCAGCCCTCAGAATTGCACGGGGAATGCCATTACCTCCACGTCTTAGATTCTGGAGATGGACCGAGGCATGTTGGGTCATCTCTTAACTCCACTTAATCCCCAGGGAGGAAAGCAAGCGAGAACTGCATTTAACATGGACTTCTTGCCTCAGTTTAATGAACACGGCTGAGAAATACCTGGGGAAAGTGAAATTCCAGAGTGATATCTGGAGGCTTAGCTTTAGGTCGGTGGGGGAGGGTGCTGGCTCTCACTTAAAGCTTCTCAAACTTTCCTGGTAAGAATCACCTAGGTTACTTATTAAATACACAGATTATTGGGGCTAGGAATCTGTTTTTTTAACAAGCATTCCAGGCCATTCCTATCTTCAGGCAAGTTTGGGAAATAGTTTATCTACTGCCAAAAATAGCCTATGAGGAGGAGTGCTTTTTTAAAAAAGTTTAGTTTCGCGTGTAATACATTAATAAGTTTTCCTTATTTGAAAAATGTGTTAACATTACAGACAAGTCTCCTTTGATTTTCTCTAACCACCCAACCTCGGTCCTTCCCTCCTCCCAGAGGAGGTATCTGTTTGGTTTATATCTCCTTAGGGATTCCTGGCTTGCTCAGTCGTGCAATTCTTGATCTCTTGGGGTTTTGGGTTCAAGCCCCCGCGTTGGGTGTAGAGATTACTTTAAAAAATAAAACCTTAAAAATTTTTAAAAAATAAAGTTTATATGTTCCTAGATCTTTTCTTTACATTAAATAAAGATTTCTGTTTTCATTTTTATAAGTCAGTATTGTTATATTTATCATTCCATTTTTTTTTCCATGCAAAGCTGTGTCGTGGAGATCTATGTGAGTGCATATAGAGCAACTGCTTTTTTTTTTTTTTTTAACCTGCTGCATAATATTTCGTAGTGTGGAGCCAGCACAGTTTATTTAGCAGGTCCCCTGTTGATGGATATCGTAGGTGCTTACAGTTTCTCATTATTAGGCGCTCTAGTGAGCATTCTTGCCCGTCTCTTTGTGCACATTTGGGAAGAAATACTGAGAAGTGAAATTGCTGGGTCAATCCATGTGCATTTTTGGATTTTCATGGGTTTTGCCATAAGCTGTCCTTCAGAGTAGCTCTACCACTTTACCTTTCCATTAAGAGCATGTGGAGAGGACCCAGTTCGCCCCACAGGTGCAGCTGTCTCACAAAAGCATATGGCCACGTGTGGTCAAGTGGCAACACCCATCTTCCTGTAGGGCTTCCCTTTGGGTGTGAACAGGAAGACTACTTCCTATCACAAAGCTACATTCCCAAGATAAAAACACCCAGGCCTCAGACTGCTGGAAGGGAGGGACCAGTTTCACAGAGCAGTGTGTAGAAACCAGAAAGGAGGCTTGTGGAGCTGCCTCCCAGTCTGCAGTTAGCTCACAGAGCCTTGTCAGAAAGGCAGCAGACATGGTGGCAATCTAGAACCTTCGGCCACAGTGGGCCATTACAGAAGGAGAGTTTGGAGCAGGTCTCTCAAGGACCCCCAGTTTCATGGCTTTATAAGTCTGTGAAAGTCCTTTGGGGCACTGGGCTGACCCAAGGTTGCCCAGCTCATTTATTCGTGAGCAAGAAAAGCCTTGCCTAAGGCTTAGCCATAACTCTCCTCATTTTTTGGAGAGGGACCAGTGCACTCATCCCAGGAAACCAAGAAAGCGAACGTGGCCCTTGGGTTTGCTGGGCTCCAGCCTTTCTGCTGCTGCCCAGCTCCATAGTGGAGTGGTGAGACCAGTGGCCTGGGACCCCCCCCCCCCCCAGCTCTGCGCCTGCCCTGTGGGACCATGAGCAGGCCACGCGAAGGGGTCTGATGCCTGTCAGGTCTTTGCCAATCCAAGTTTGAAATCAAGGAAAGCTTCTCGTGTGCTCATGTGGCCTGATGCCCAGAGAGGTCCCAACTGGCTTCCCCTTGGTCGAATTGTTCAATTAGATTTGAGGGCATTTTAAAGTAGAGCAGAGTCAGCCCCAGCAGGAATCCAAGCCCACATCTGGGGAAACTCATTCCCTTTCTTTTCACTCAGAAAATCCGCAGCCTCCGCTCAAGCCCCCTGCCGGCCCTCTGGCAGTGGGTCCTGGGCTGCTTGGACAGCGGTCACATTGCCCAGTGCGGTTGGCTGGGGCCTGTGGCAAGCCGCTCGGCGCTCTGGTGAACTGCCTGCTCAGCTCTCCTAGCACCTGGTTAAACTTTTACTCCAAAAACCAGGACGTGATTTTGTGAAAGGTCAGGCAGCTCAGTGAGTGTTTGCCAAGTTTCAGGTTGCTCAAACCTCAAATTCTCTCCCCTCCACCACCTCACTTTGAAGTTGGAAAGCAAATTGATTAAATATACATTTTAGGAACCTTCCGATTTGCTTCTTAAACTAACAGAATTGTAAACTTTTTTTTTTTTTTTTAATGGAAGGATTTTCAACTGTCAGCAGGTATAACTGGAACCATATGTCAGCAGGGACCAGGGGCTTTTCCCGGTTTTAGGATTTGTAAATTCTTATTGAAACGGAAGTAAGCAGGGCAGGCAGCTGGAGGGCCCCCTTGACAACTTGAGCTCAGATCTCGTTTTAATTAGAAAATACAGATAGTGTCTGCTGAACCGAAGGCCTCCCAGAGCTCCTGTCCCAGGGTGAACAAAGATTTGGTTTATATCCTGCAAGCCTTCCCTGTTTGCAAATTACAGAGCACTTCCGAGAGGACCCGGAATGTTGATTTCTAGATTATGGAGACAGGCTGCCTACTCCCTCCCCTGTCCTCCCCTTCCTCAGCTAATCCCCCCAAAATGACTTGCTTTTCTTGGAGAAATATTTGCTCCCTTTCTAGAGTAGACAGAGAACGTTCATGTTGAAAAGAGACAGTAAGGAAAGCCAGGATGAGAGAAATGAGAGTAGATGTCATCTCCAGTGGGCTTGTCATTTTCTCCGTTTGGACTTCTGGTCCCTTGAACTCTGAAACACAAAACCCTAGCTCACATCAGCCTCTGAGCTGGCCTGTTTGACAGTGGTTCATGTGTATAATTTTCTCCCTAATATATTCTGCAAATGGTGGAGTAGAACTATCCAATGAAAGACATGGCCAGACCCAGTGCTCCCCCACCCTCATCTATCCCCCTGCCTGGTGTCATTTGAGCTCAGTGAGTCTCAGAAAGGCCACGATGACAATGTCAGCATCTGGAAGTGTCCCTGCTGGGACTCCAAGCCTGACCCACAGCCGTGAGGAAGCAGTGGCAACGCGGTGGCTGCGGGGTCATTCGTGCTCAGATGGCAGGCGCTCCAGCCCCGGGTCGTTCACTGATAAGCTTGGCTTTCGTTCAGGGAGTGGTGGCGGCTGTGTGCCACGCCTCCCGTCAGCCCCTGGCCACACTCCTGTGACAGGGCTGCTGCCCGCTGTCCCTCCGCGGGCATCACATTCCTGGCAGCGGAAGGTCACTCACTCACCCTTCCAGGGCTGCTGCCACAAGCTGCCATTTACCAGGAAGACAAAGGGGGATTTTCCCTTCCCTTGGGTTTATAGGCCCCTCAAATGCCTTACATTCCAGGAGCTGGGAGAGAGAGGAGGCTCCTGTGGTTTCTAATTAAACCCACAATTTAAATAACAATTCATGTAACCCCAAGGTCTGAGAGAAATGCTAACCTATCCCCTCCCAAGAGAGGCAGCTAGGTGGCCTGGCTGGGAGGCTGAGGGCTTGCCCTTTGCCAGATGTGACCAGAGGGCCCAGGAACTCAACAGAGGTCACAGCGAGTTTGTGGTGGAGCTAGGGTGGCGCTGTGACAAGGAATGGGTTGGATGGGTTCCTGTCCTTTCCCCACTGTTAAGTGTGCCCCTCATGAAGCTTAGGAAGTTAGAAATGGGAGGAAAAACTGCCATGTTTACTCTTAGCTCAAGAATTTTTATCCTTCTCCAGGGAAACTGTAGAACTTTGTCTCTGCAACGTTCAAATCTCAGATCCTGGCATCCTCCTAGGACTCCCCTCCCTGCCCTGACTGCCTACCCCGAGGTGACTCTGTTTATAGTGGGACTTTGCTGTATTCTTAAATGTGGACAAGTGAGGAGGCCAGGAGAATGGCCCTGGAAGGCGGAGGATCTGGCTGAGGATTTTAGTCAAGCCCCTTCTCTCTCTGGACCTCAGTTTCCTCATCTGTTACGGACGAGTCTTCCAGTGTATTGCTTACCAACCCCTTTCTGGCCATGGAAGTCTATCCTTCCCTGAGCTGCTTTTGTGTTTTCACTGGGTCTGCCTGGGGCCATGGTCATGTTTGCAGTGCGTTGATCTCACCAAATTGTTGTCTGATTACCCAAGGCATGCTTGTGTTCCAGATTCGGGGAAGATGGAACGCTGAGCATAATTATCTCTAGACAGGCTCTTCGAGGCCTCAGCCAGCACCAGGAGCCTGTCAGCATCTCTCGGCTTTCTGCTATCTCCTTTCCAACTTTCCTCCATTTCCATTCCATTAAATTGAGCAACTCACATTCCCCAAAGACACCCTCCAGGTTCTTGCCTTTGTGCTTCTCTACCCGGATGCCCTTCTGTTCTCACGGGTCTGTGCCTGGAGCAACCAGGCTGCAGGCACGGGCGCAGAGGCAAGGAGCTCCACCGGTGTGGGTCTCTCTGTTACCTTTCCGAGAATGGGAGCTCCCTGAGGACGGCACCAGCTCTGTTTCCTGTCTCCAACCCCGGCTCCTTGCTGGTATGATGCAGGCTCCGTTTATGTTTGTTGGAGCAAAGCCTGGCTGTGAACAGAAATGAAGCCGAAAGCCGGAGGTGGACTCACACTCCTGCCGTCTTGCTCCTTGCAGGTGACCATCGCTGATGACTATTCGGATCCCTTTGATGCCAAGAATGATCTCAAGAGCAAAGCAGGAAAGGGAGAGAGTGCTGGTTACATGGAGCCCTACGAGGCCCAGAGGATCATGACAGGTAAGCAGAGCTGCTGGCAGACGGGACACTTCTGGGCAGTCCCCAGCCAGCCTCAACTGAGGAAGGTTGGTGGTGCTTGGAGGGCAGTGCTGTGTTGAATCCTCACCCCAGGTCACGTTTCACCTACATCAGGAAGTACCTGGCAGGGCATCTGGAAGTCCATGTACATGGTAGCAAGTACAGTTAACCAAGCCTCCCACCGCCCCTGCCAAAATATATGGGGAATTTCTACTGAAGAAAAATACAGCATTTGAGATAGAAAACTTCCCTGGAGCTTCCTAGCAGCCAGGGCAATAACAGAAGCATGCGGGGTCACCTTGCTTTCAGTATCTAGTAGTAGAAGGTGGGTTAGATCACTGGGGACAGAGTTATCCCTCGCCCCATACCAAGAGGTCTTTGGCATGTGGCCCCTGACAACAAAACCTTGTCCAAGCAATTGTATGGGACCCAGAAGAAAGTGGCTGTGCGTGCAGTATCCCGAGGGTCTGCTTTCACCAGGATGATGCCTGGAGCATCTTTAAGGAGGGAATGGTTAGTAGGTTATCTGCCATCTCAGACAGACCCTGGGCATGAGCAGAGCCGTGGTGAGAAACCACCCACGTGGGTCCTTGTGGCTCAGGAGGGCAGTCCAGAGACAGAAGAATGGTCGTGTGGGTTGGTCCCCTCTGACCCCACACGAGGCAGGAACACGAACAGGGGCACCATGTGGGCCGAGGGTGTAGGAAGGTGGGCAGGAACAGGTTGAGAGCCACTCTGAAGCTTGAGGCCTAGTGAACTAGTGCCCTCTGTCTTGGGATTTGGGTACAGATGCCACTTCCTGTGGCCCTCTTACTGTTCTCTTGGTGTTCGTGTCTTTAAGCACATTCTCTTGATTCCACTTGAATTAGAAGAAAGAAGAAAGGAAGCGACATTGACTGAGCCCTTAGTGTATGTGGGGCCTGTGCTAAGTGCTAGCTCATGGGGCTGCAGAGACCTCAAAGGACAGTTGATGAAGGATGTGGGTACATGTTCAGACCCTGCCTCTAGAACTCTGCCTCGTGCTCTCCTGTCCTGGAGACTGACTGGCCACCAGTGTGGCCTCCAGAGCGCTTGGCCACTTTGTAAGGGGCTGAGGTAGGGAGCGATTAGGCCAGACTTCTGCAGGGCCTCCTGCTCCTTCCTGATCTCTGCTGGCAGAGCGGCTTCTGTGGGCAGCAAGAGGCAGAGAGCTGGGGCTGGGTCCGATGGAGGGGGAGAGCTGGAGACTGGGTTCTGCTCTCCTCCGGTGACATAGGGAAGCAAGTCTGCTGGTGGGGTGTTCTTCACCTCAGGGCTATAATGACCCCCACTCCCACTGCCACATCCCATCGCCTCCACTGGGCTTGGTGAAGCCTCAGCTCTGTGGGAGTGCTGGGGTGTGCCAGCCTGGGGCCCTGCTCCAGCCAGTCTCGCACTCAGCAGGCGTCGGCCTGGGGGTAAAGGAGTGGTGGTTACAGGAGTGCCTTTGGGGCCCTCTGGCACATTCAGACTTCAGGCAGCAAAGGATCTTCTAGGTCATTTGAACCCAGCAGCCTTATGTGACATATGGGGAAACTGAGTCTACAGAGGGAGAGACACTTGCCCGAAGATACATAGTAGGTTGGTGGCAGAATGGTAAGCGTGGCCTGTGCGTGGCAGGGCAGTCCGGGGGGTGGAGTACCGGAGGAAGTGTGTGTTTGTGCTTGATGCCGGGGGATCTGGGACACGGGGAAATGGCAGGAGCCGTCTGAGGCGGAGCCCTTGCCGGGTTCCAGCTCTGTACTGGGCCCTTCGACACACATATTTTTAAGCCTCACCGTGTCCCTGTAAAGGAGGTGGTGTCTCATTTTCCATGGGAGGGAAACAGGACAAGTCACTTCTCTGGGTCACACAAGCAGAAGTGAGGGGCTCTGACCTGCATATGTAGAACGTGGGACCAGGGGGGAGGGGGACCTCTGGGAACGCGGATTTCGTGGACATTGCCTGGTGTCTTCGGAATGCAGCTGGTTCCTCCTGGGTGCTGCCATGGACCTCAGTGTCGAGTAGCTGAGCAGCCCCTTAGCTGGATAGAACTGTCCTGGGGAACTTTGGCTTTTTAATGAGACACGCCCACAGCGGCCAGGTGCAAGGCAGGGCAGATTGATTTAGTTAGAAATCTGTTAAGATCTCCTGCATTCTGTCTCCAAAGAGCCATCCTTATGTTTGCTGTTCTGGACTTTCTTCCTAGCTTAGAGGCTATGCCTAAATTTACTCACATTTTCTGTTTCGAAGGAAATAGGTGGTTAAACAGGACGTTTTCTGGCTGTAACGACCTCACTGCAGCTCTCTTTGACTCAAAATTCTTTGTGTGTAACGTCACTGTGATGACTGATGCCTGGGCTGGGGGGCTGGGGTGAGCCAGTGTCATGTAAATGTTCCGCGAAGCAGTTCACCGAGCTGACATGAAGGTCCTCGGGGAGAAGGGGGGCGGTGGAGCGCGGGGGTGGCACAGCACAAGTTACATTCCATCTTTAGGTTGACCTTTATTTGATGCCGTAACATTTACGTGTGCACGCAACTTCTAGATTGATAAGAATAACCCTGCTGGGAAGAGTGTGCCCTCTCTGCCCAAGATGTCATGCCTCTGTGTCCCAGGCTGGAGTCAAGCAGATCTGAGATGGCCACTCAGAATCTGAATAGTCCAGGGCCTCAGTTCCCCTTGCAAAGCAGTAGCCTTAGAGCAGGCACTCGGTCATAGTTCTAGCTACTTTGGGCTGCAGACTGGCTGTGTGACCTTGGGCAGCACAGTTCGTGCCTCTGTTTTTCACTGCGTGTGGCATGGTGGGTCAGTAATGACAGCAACAGCGGTGGGGGCCGCTGCTAGGCTCTCAAACCTGTTGTAAGCACTTGATGTAAATACTTGTTGGATCCTCACTATCACCCCTTAAAGTGTAGTGCCGTTTTACTGATGCAGAACCTGAGGCACAGAGAAGTTAAGTAGTCCAAGGCAACCCAACTGGGTAGTGAATTGTGGGGCTGATTGGCAAGGCCCTGTTTCGGCACTGAGCCCTTGGGTGCCCAGCTTGATTTTCAGAACCACCCCCACCCTCCCCCACCCCCCTGTCCCCAGGCCTGCCCAGGGTGGTCTGTGATTAACTGACGAGGTTTTGTTCTTACGGCCTCGGTTCCATGCAGCAGGTGGCAGGGGAGGGGAGGTAGGGAGTGCTTTAAGGAGGTATGCTTTTGTGAACAGAGAACTCAGCCCAGCCCCATAGGCTGTGGTTACAAAGGAGGGTGGGGAGAAGCGTGCCTGTTTTCTCAGGGGCTCCTCTCACCTCTTCTTCTGTCTGCCTCAGTTTCCCTCTCCACAGACTCCTGTTTGTGTCACCCACAGAAATTAGGTTCAGGTTCCAAGATGGAGGTGCCACTGTCCACAGAACCTCACAGAACCTCACAGAACCAGATGCCCACGGATTGCCTGGACCTCGCTCTCTGCCCCCATTGCCTCTCTCATCCCAAAAGTAGCTTCAGAGTAGCTCCTGAAAAACCCCAGGGCTCTATGGAACCCAGTGGGGAAGCTAGCGACCCAGTTCAAGCTTTCCATTTTATAGGTAGAGAAACCGCGGCTCAAAAAAGTCATAATCCTTTTGAGATGTTTTTTAACCCACTGGTTAAATACAAAGCTAACCCAGGCAGCCGTGTGTTGCCCATCCCTAGAGGTATCCAAGCCGAGGCAAGACAGCCCACATTAGGAGGTGACAGAGGTAGTTAAGTTACACATGGGTGGTTGGCTCAAGCCACCTCTAAAGTCTGTGTCAGCCCTGAGCTCCGAGATGTCTTGAGTCACTGTGCGTTGTGTCATCATTAGACACCCAAGACCAGCCCCACAAAAGGAGCACCTAAGACCCAACTCTGAATAGGAGAGGATCTGGTTGGGGCTGGCAGCTTCCCTTCTCAGGCCGGCCTGGCTTGTGCTAACTGTTCCGCCCTAGTTCCCCTTTTCATCTTGCTTGGCCGCTCCCTTGCGGTCCCATTCTGGCCTTGGCCTTTTCCATGCCACCTGGGCCTCAGATTCCTCCTGTGTCAATTGAAGCAGAAGAATCAGAGGACTTCTTGGTTTCCTTCCTGCCCCAGTGACTTTGGTGTCCCCAGGCCAACCTTCCCTCCCAAGCCCTACCTCACAGCCCATTCTTACCCTGTTTCCTGAGCCTCAGTCCCACGGCTGGGGGCCAGAGGTGCTTAGAGCCTGCCGATTCGGTGAGAAGGGCTCCGGGTTCCCAGTCAGGTTGACTTATGCTTATTAGCTTCTTGAGGACCACAGCATCCTCATTGTAAGATAGGGCACGCAACACTGATGTGAGTCTTGGGTGGAAGAACAGCTTTGCATGTGTGTGTGAGATTGTTACTGGGGAGCAGAGGGCCTAACCTGGGTCTTCACTTGGTGTTCTGTGCTGTCGAGTTCTCCGGCCGTTCTCTATAGGGACCCGTGCCCACCTGGAGGTAGGTAGGTGGCCAAACCAGCAGGACAGTGAAGCAGGTGGTCCTCAGGCCCTCTGCAGTGCATTTGGTCCTGAGCCCTTGCCCCACCCTGCTGTGCTGGAGACTTGACCATGCAACCTGGGCAGATACTGCCACCGCCTCCACGAATCTCCATGAAGCAGGGAGACAGGCATGGACCCGGGTGGTCAGTGGTGGGTGCACGGATATGAGTGGGTGAATCTCCAGGAGCTCGGAGGAGGGACGAGGGCTTCCACGTGAGGTGGGAGGTGAGAGGTTGTAGGTGGTAGTGATGAGAGCCGGGTCTGGCAGCCCAGGCAAAGGGAAGGGCTGGAGCAAAGGCGTGGAGGTGTGGGTTCTTTCTGCTGGAGAGGAGTGGCAGGAAATGAGGCTTTTGATAGGATAATGATAGGAAAAGCACATAGGGCAACAGCTTGTAAAGACCAATTGGAGCATGAGGCCCTAGTTGACCTAAAGGCACAGAATATCTCTCCAACCCGGACCCTTTCTCCCCAGGCCTTCAGCCCAGGCATTCTCAGAGGGACCCAAGGCAGTGGTGGCGACTGGGATGGTGGTCATTCATTTGTCCGGAAGGTCTGGGTGCCAGGCAGTGCTCCAAGCACTCAACCGTGATTAGCTCATTTAGTCCTCATAAGGAGCCTGTAAGGTAGAGGTACCTCTGGCATCCCCATTTTACAGACAGGTCTACTGAGTCTCAGAAAGGTTAAGTAAGTGGCAGAAGTAGTGCTCTCAGCTGCAGCTAAAACACGCACGTCTGTCCTGTACTCCCAGAGGGTCTGCAGAAATAATGGAATTGTACGCTCACTTAGGCCCCCTTTTTAGGTATGATTCCCCCACCCCAACATCCTTTATAAAATTGGGTAAAGTATCATTTCATAGGATGAATCACATAAACATTAATTGCAAGCATTTTCCCATAATTTTTATTATTATAAGCAGTTACGTATTAAAAAGTCTGTAGCGTGTTTTTATTATTAAATCAACTTTATAGCATAATAAGAGGAATTTAAAAGAAAGCCATTTCACACAGAACCCCGCTGCCCTGAGAAGGGCATTTTCCTTGCTCACAACTTGCCTCCTGCCTTTTCTTCTCCCACGTGCTAGCAGTTACATCCAGGTAAAGCCAGTCACAACTTTGAAAGACAAGGTGGGGATAGCCTTCTGTATCCCCGGGTACAGCCTCCTCTAGTGGCGGCGTGCTTTCTGAGAATGGGAGAATGTACCACTTTGAAGTCTCTGTGCTCAGGCTATGACCTGGTTCAGGAGGAAGGGGGCCAGCAATGGGGTCTGCCTCTGCCCTGGTCTGCTGTGTGGCCTGAGGCAGGTTGCTTCCCTTCTCTGGGCCTCCACTACCTCCTCTGGAAAATGAGATTTTGCCTTCTTCTCTGAGTACCATGAGGCCCTTTATAAACCCTTAGTTTCCCTGCTTCTGTGGTCATATTGGGCTTTTCCGCCCTTGTCAGAACTGTACGCCCTCCCACCCCACCCCCATTACTTCCACGTGGCACCAGCCCAGGCCTTGCCAGGTGTGAGGAAGAGCTGGGCCTAGCACCCTCCCAGGAGCATGTGTACTATCCTCTCTGTTCTCTGGACAGACAGGGCTGGGACCTACAGGTCTGTACCCTCCAAGACGAGCCAACACTCCTCAGAGAAGGGGGCTTTTGAGTTTTGACTAGGCGTCAAGGAGGCCGATTCTGGCTACCCTACCTGAGAGTTCCACCTTCCTCGTGTATTTGATGTCATCTCTGCCCCCCTGGTTCTGGGCAGCACTGTTCTCCCTGTCCTCCTGGTAGCTGTGAAAGTAAAGGGCCTTTCTGCCTGGGCCTCTGAGTCCAGGCCCTTCCCAGCTGCAGTACCTGTGGACTCTGCTCCCAGAATGTCCCTGCACTTGTCTCTTCTTCGCCTAGCCTGCTCTGCACAGCTCTGCTCCCCAAACCATCACTGCCCTCCCGCCCACCTGCCTCTCACCCTCTGCAGGCCCTTCCCCCTGCCACCCCCCAGCGCTTCTGCCCTCTCCCCATGCTGTCTCAGGCTTCAGCCTGCCCTGGTGGTCACAGCAGCTCTCCCCGAGCTGGGAGGGGTCAAGATAGAGCTGTCTTTGAAGAGCAGTCCCTTCCGCCAAGAATCCTTTTCCTGCTTGAGGCCCAGAGAGGAGCTGGAGCTGGTCAAGGTCACACATCAGCAAGCTGCAGAATGGGTCTCCCGACTTCTAACCTGGGGTTCCGGGGCCTTGTTTTGAAATGTTTTGAAACCTGCCCTTCCACCGTCTTGCCTGGCTTGTCGTGGATTGTGCAGAGTTCCCTAGCTGGTCTATCATTTACCAGAATGACTTACCTACTGGACAGGAAGGAGATAATCAAGTGTAAATAGATTTTGTATTAGTCACCCGATGACTTTCCTGTTCTTGAGAAACAGCAGGGCTCACACACCCAGCCCAGTGGTGCTCACCTGCTGAGCTCCCCAGTGGGGAGCGGGGAGCATGGACTGAGAACGGGGGAGCGAGGACCCTGAAGCCTGGGTTTCCATGGTGACCACTGGGCCCACTCTGGCAGCCCCTTCCCTATTCTCTCACTTCACACACACCTCTCCCTTTGATCCCCCTCCCACACCCCACACCCCCAAACACACACATTCAGCTTGCCCACCTTTTTAGGAAAGTTGGCAACAGGACTGGTACAGGCCTCAGAAAGCTGACAGTCATTGACAGCACACCTGCTGTGTGCCAGACATTGGTCCCTGGTGCCCCCTGTCACCTGGAGGAGGTTGACAAGGACTGATGTCTGTAGTATAAAATAGGCAAAGAGGAGTGTCCCTGGTGAGAGACAGAGGAAGGGGTGATACTGTCTCCTGAAGACCAATGTAGACCGCACCGAGAGGGTGGCCCTGAGCAAGGCCACACTTAAGGTCTTGACACAAAATGGCCTTTCCAGCAGGGCCTTTCCTGGCCACTTGTCCTAAATTTCAACCCATCCTCAACATTTCCCACCCCCCTTTCCCTGTTTAATTTTGTTCCTTAACCCTGGTCTCTATTTAGCACATTCTGTGTTTTCCTTACCCTTTATCTTGTTTATGTCTCTCTACCATTAAGTTGTGGGTTTAACAAGGGCAAAACTTTGTTGCCTGCTGGAACCTCGGGACCTAAAGTAACACCTGACACAGAGTTGGTGCTCAGTAAGTGGTTGTTGAATGCATGAGTGTGTTAATTAATTCCAGGGGCCCAGGGCTGGCGTACAGACCTGCTGGGACCCCCTCAGCATCCCAGAGACCTTCCCATCCTCCTCTGAAGATTGCCAGATCTGGAAAGTCTGAGTTTAACCAGTTGCTACATGGGCGGGGAGTTGGCAAAGCAGCTGATTTGGCCTTTGGGTGGGAATCAGGCAGCAGACCCTTGTGCCCTGCTCTGTCTTAGAGACCAGTTCTATCTCCGTGCGGGGGCCCTGCAGGGGGGGTGTCTGGTGATGCCTTTTCTCCCCGATTCCCTCCCTGGGCTGAGAGCTCCTTGAAAGAACGAACTGGGTCTCACCCATCTTCGCCTCTCCTCTGGGCCCCATAAATGTTCACCAACAGAATGACTGAGTGTAGGAATAGAAGTCCATAGGGAGAGTAAATAAAAGAAAGAGAAGCAAACAGTAAACTACTCGCTGTAAACAGCTTTTCCCATTTTGCCAAGAACCACTTGCCAGAGGTCACAGGCCCTTAGTGAACAAGGTGGGATGCATTCAGTCATCGGAGGGGTGTTGCTGGGCAGCTGCTGTGTGTTCTGGGTACATGTTCTGTGTTCTGGGGGTTGTGAACAAAACAAAGTCCCTGTTCTCATGAAGCGTACTCTTGAGGATCAAGGGAGAGAAGTGTTACCAAATTGTAATTCCCAGAAACTCATGTCCGGAAATGCTGGTATGGGGAGGTCTGTATCTAAGACGCTGCTGTCCCTGGTCACAGCATCTCTAGGTTACTGAAGCCTAGAAGTTAGAGGCTTGCTCAGAGTCAGGAGCAGAGTGGAGATTGTTCCCAGGGCCCTGGCCACCAACAGGAGGCAGGATGATCTCCATGCTGTCCGTGGGGGCTGAGAGGCTCTGCTTTGGTCCAGTGGCTGGTAACTGTATTCTTCTCTTACTAGCTTCGGTGCAGGCCAGGACTCGGGGTTGCCATGGACTTTTCCAGAGCAGTGAGCATCGTCTGTGGTGCTGGCACCCACCCTCATAGGTGTGAGGGCCCCTGATATCCTCCTGGGCACTTGGCAACGAGGGCCCAGACCCCCGGGAAAGTAAGCCCATAACCCCTTTTCTTTCCTGGAAGCTCGGAAAGAAGCCAGCCTTCTCCCACAGGAAGGAAAAAAGGAGAAAGAACCTGAAAAAGAGGAGCTTACTTACCTCCCTACCCCTGCCCTTTGCCTTTCAGAATCCCAGAGAGACATTAAAAGATCTGAAGGCACAGAAACTCTTGGCAATGCCCGTCCAGAAATGGATTCAGGGAGACTCGTGTGGGTCAGCAGCTAAGCTCCTGGCACCCTTCAGCCAGCCCGCAGCACCCCGTGTGGGAGCAGACTATGGAGGCTGTGGGGAAGCACTGCCCATTCCTGAGCAGAGGTGTGAAAGTGTTAGGAAGTCGTTCAGGAAATCGTGCCTCCCTGGGTGCGTAGGACGGATTAGAGCTGAGAGAAGCAAGAGGCGGAGGGACTGGTTCTGTGGTTGTGTGGCTATGACAGTCATCTAGGCCAAGGGGTGGGGTGGGAGAGCTCACCAGCCATTGGGGTGCAGTGGGTAAGGGAGAGGGAGGGGCCGGCATCCTGGTGCGTGATGAGACAGTCGGTTCCACCAGAAGGGGGAGGACAGTCCTAGGGGAGAAGTCGGTGCATTCAGATGTGGGTGCTTTTGCGTTCAGGTGTTTAAGAGGTCCTGGAGTTAGGTCACAGAGGGGTCCTGCAGTGGCACCAGTGGCCTGGGGAGAGGAGCTGGTTGGCAAGGGCGGTCCAGGGAGACCACGGGCCCTGGTTCCTGGCCCTCCAGAAGTCTGAGGAAGGAGATTCAGTGATTTGCCCCACACCCTATTATTTGACTAATTAATTAGTACCCTCCTCTAACTTGGGCTCAGGCCGGCTTTCTGGAAGCTTACAGAGATGACAGAGGGCTGTATTTAAGGGCACCTTTTGTAGATTATGCCAGGAATCTCCCTAAGGCTCTGGGAGGAAGCAGTGTGATTATTTCCATTTTGCAGATGAGAAAGCTGAGTCATGGAGGCAGACTGGAACTGTGCCCCATTCTGAGCCCCTCTCTCCCTGTAGGGCCTCTGCCCGGCTGTTCGAGGGAGGGATGCGGGATAACGACAGGTCTAGGGGGTGGGGTTATGCGGTCCTTCCACCTCTGGGATAACTTGGCAGGTACCTGAGGTTAGGGGCCCCCCCACCCCCCCGGGTAACCCTGCCTTTCAGTGTCTTTTACCTGCCTTGGTCCAGGTGTTTTAACGTGGTATACTGCCTCAGGTTCTTTCCCCAAACTGGCGGCATGAGCATAAATAAAGAAAATGCCACTTCTCTGCCTTCCAGAACTCAAGCTTGTAATTATACCTGGCAGCCTAAAAAACGATGCACTGGAAGAAGGTCATCTCCTGGGGCCCAGGCTTCGTTGTGGGTCCTCCCCGTTCTGGATGCCGCGGTCACCCTGTACAGTCACGCTGAGGCAGCACTTCCCGAGCAGCGGCATCAGTCACCTGCCAGCCTGGGGGCCCCTGGAGGGCAAGGACCACAGGGCTTAGAACTCTTGTCCCCAGACTGTTGGCGCCCAGTGTTTGAGATATTGGCCTGGACCTTTCCAGCAAAGAATGTCCCCAGGTCAGACCTTACTGGTTCTGGTGGAGTGTTGTGCAAACGATCGTAAACTCTTCCCTGAAGAGTAAAGGCTCTCGGGGACTTGAACTGGGTCTCGTCTCCCTAGCCGGCTCGCCTCTCAGTCCTTGCCAACAGCTCCACATGTTCCTCCCTTGGGTCCTGGCCTCACGCCCACTGGCCTGTGCCTCTGTAGGTTCACACCTGTCACCTCGAGTCCCCAAGAAGGGACTGGCGCATACACTCACGTCCCTGAACCCCAACCACTGAGCCCTCCATGAAGTCCCCGTATCTAGCATCCTGTCACCAGGTTGGGGGTCCTTTCAAGTCTTGGCACTATCCTCATTGCCCTCCTGTGGCCCCTGGTGTCACCACCTTCCCCTTCCTGTCCCCCCCCAGCCGAGTGCCTGAGCCCTGCTCGTCCTCGGCTTTCACCAAGGCCTTTCTTCAGACTAGCATCTTGCCTGCCAAAGCTGGAACAGCCTCTGCCCTGACCCCACCTGACCTTCCAGCCAACAGTCCTGGTGCAGAGTAGGGTCGCGGGGAGAGTTTCCCCTGTTGATTTCCTGCTCACTTGGCTCCATCCCCCTATCTTTGCTCACGTTCGGCCTCTCCCTTCTAAGACCCACCTGGCCTGCCAGCTCAGGGTCGTCTTCCCTTGAAGCTCTCCTGCATGCTTCTGTCCTCCTGCCCTGTGTCCCCACACTCCTGCAGCTCCAGCCAGAACCAGACCAGTTCGCATTCATTCAGGAGCCCCGCCTTCGCAGCACCTGCGCTCTGCTTCCCCCAGGCCCAGAGGAGGCCGTTCGTGGGACTGTTCGCACTTCCCTGATGAGAAAGCAGGAGTAGAGGCTCCAGCATCTGCTCTGGCCACGAGGGAGGATTTCTGGCATCCTGGGAACTGAGCCCCGAAAGCCGAGCAGGACCAGGTCAGGCGGTCACTGGGGGAGGATCCCAGGCTGAGGGCACTCTGTGGGCCTGAGCATGGTGGAGACAGGGACCGGCAGCTCGGGGATCAGATGGGCTATCCATGGGGGCCAGGCCTGCCCTCCCCAGTAACAGAAACTGGACTGGTTGGAGACCACGTCAGAGCCTAGTAAAGGGACAGAAGGGACAGCCCACCCCAAGTTCCTCTCCCTGCCCCTCAAGGTGAAGCTGAGGGGGTAGCTTTGCCTAGCATCTGTGGGACCCCGATGTGCTGGGAGCTGGCGCCCACCCGGCCCTTGTCCTCAGGAGGGTCATTCTGGTGGGACGTGGCCATGTGATGTGTGGTGGTAGTCAGTCCTCAAGATAGGTCTCGTGTGGGCATGGAAGCCTGTACCTGGGGACGGCAGAGGAGGGGAGGGTCTGGTCCGCTGGGGTCAGGGGATGTGGGTTGGAATAGACTTCACCAGCAGACTGGGCTGGCAAGGGTGGTAGGAGCAGAGGCAGCGAGAGGTGTGGCCCAGCCCCATGATCTGAGGGTAGACCTGGAAGGAAGAACTGATGGGCTGTCCTCAGTAGGACCCAAGGAGGCCCCTGTGTTGTGCTGAGGGGGTCTTAGCATTGAGAAAATTTTCCCCCCAGGGCAGGTGCTTAGACTGTTAGCTCACCCAGCTCTGCCCCATCCTAGCCCCAGCCCCAGCTCAAGGAAAGGAGCCTTGTTGAATGGAGCCTCAGAGGAAACTAAACCAGGCCATGTTTCCTTTATTTTCATGATTTACACCCAGAGATTAGGAGGAAAGCTTTGTTTGTTATTAACGTACTAAGCCTGTTTACCCCTTAGCCTGAAATCCGTTTTCATTTGGACCAAGATTTGCTATAAATTCCCAAGGCTCCCAGTGCTAATGAAAAGCCCTGGGCTGCCTTTCGGGCCCCAGCCCCACGCTCAGTCCCAAACATCAGCAGAGATGGCAAGTCTCTGGGGCTGAGGCCGAGGTGGGGTTGCCTTGGATTCCATCAAAACTCTTGGGCCTCACTGCCTCCACGGGGGGACCTGATGCTGTGTCCTAGAGTCCCGGGAGCTGCAGCCGCTGACCTTGGCCCAGACTGCATGTGGTGCTGTTAGGGAAGCTTGTCGTCAGGTGGTAAGACCTTTCCACTCTGCAGAGAGTGAAATGCAGAGAGAAATGTCCCTGCAGAGAAGGAGATTGTGGAGCCAGGACCATGTGGTCACCCCCTTGTTTTATCATGAAGCAACAGGAGGCCTGGGGGCATGGCGGGGGCTGCCCAGGGCTGTGGGGGGCAGTGGTGGAGAGGGAAAGTCCTCACCCGGGCCTCTCTCTGGTCCCCACCATGGAGTCCCGTGACTGTTCAAGGCCTCTGGCAGCCAGCGTCCCCTCGCTTCTGGGGAGTTTGGTACCTACAAACAACCTGTCTTCTCTCCTTTGTGTACACCTGGGACTTCACAGTGGCTCAGGCCCTTAGGAGTTGTCACCTCTGTCCAGTCAGGGGAGAGACTGAAGCAGGCCCTCCCCCGACCCCCTCCCCCTGGGGATCCCCATCTAGGTGGGCCCATCGCTCTGCCGCCAGGGCCCCTTCTGGTCTGTGGGGGGTGATGTCTTTTTCCTCTCCAGGGCTAGAGTTGGAGGAAAGCATCTTTGTTTCAGCAAATCTGTCAGTCTGTGTATATTTCTAATTAATGCTGTCAGATTAATTGGCCTCGCTCTAATTTTTCCAGGACCTCGACTATCCATTATATGTGTAGGGTTATTGTCATAACAGTTTATGTTGGCTTTTCCTCTTACTGACTGCAGGCTGCTTTCTTAGACATTAACTCGTTTCATCCTCAGAACGGGGGGTCAGAGGGGATTAAAGACAGAGAAGCTCCTGCCCTCCGGAACTCACAGAATGGACGGGAAGAGGGCCTCTTAGCTACAGAGGCCTCAGTGGCCATGTGTAGGGAACTGCTGAGTGCTTGAGTCCTTGGTGGACGCTGGTAGAGCGAGAGACAGAGAGCGAGAGAGAGAGCGAGCCCTGTGTGCCAGCGAGCATGTGGTCTTCAGTGGAGCTAACAACCCTCGGGGGCTGGCCAGTCCTTTGTCCTATTCTCAGGTCAGGGATTGCCTGTCACCTCTGTGTCCCCAGCAAGAGATGCCCGCAGAGGACCCCGCTCAGAGACTGTCCAGCCCAGCTCTCCTGGACGAGGCTTTCAGGTGAAAGCATCTAAAGGGCTTGGCCCCTAGAAGCCACCCAGCTGCGCAGGCTCTCCCCATCCACAAAGAGCCTTGTGTGGTTTTGAACACAGGGCGAGAAAGCCGCAGTCGTGTCTGGAAAGAGCCCTGCGTTTGACACTAGACACAGAGCTATAATTATCATCTTTAATTACACGACAGTGCCTCTGCCAGGGAAACGTGCTTGACGATGATCTCCTCTCCTGACATGGGTGGTTCCGTCTGCCTTTATAAGTCCTGACATAAACATACACGCTCACTTGAGATTTCAAAATTATAAAGGGCCGTTCAGAGTTGCCTACTGAGGACCCCTGGCTTCTTTTCCAGGAGAAATAGGCAAGCCAGGTACAAGTCACGCAGGTGCCTTCTTGCCTACTGCGGGAAAATAATTACCTCTGAGTTGCCTTGATCTCTAAAACTGGAAGAAAAGAATAAACCTTTTCCTGAAGCCTTAAAAAAAATACGTAAGGAGAGCAGAAATCTGTGTGTATTCACGCTGATGCACAGAGTAAGTCTGCGCTCCTTTGATTCTCACACCCCTGGGGAGGTAGGCCTGGCATGTGGTCCATCCCGGTTCCATAGCAGGGAGAGGAAGGCTCCGAGCAGGTAAGGGACATCCCTTCCATCCCTGTAAGCCAAGCCTCCACACTCACAGGGCAGTTTTTTGTGGTTCTTTCCCAAGCTCTCCCTACCTCCGACTTACTCTGGGCCTCGAGTACGGTGAGTAAAGTTTGGAAGGCAAATGGTGCTCGAGTCCCCAGGTGGACTGCACAAGTTCACTGCGAGTTACAGGCACAAGCGTTCTTCCCGGCTTCAGAGCCATAGTGCAGGGACGTGTAGGCTCAGGGGACACCTGCCTTTGCCATCTGCCCTCTTCTGCTCTCCCAATGGCCCCTCACCCCGGCCAGTCTTTAAAACTTAAGGAGGGTCAGTCTGGCACCTTGTCCACCACCCTGAGTCACAGTGAAGGGCAAGTTGCCCTGAAGACCCATGAGTGCAGGGCCTTCCAACACCCATTAGTACCATAGTCACGTGGGGAAGCGAGGGTGAGGTAGGTGGGCAACATTGAGAATACGGGTTCCTAGCTCTGTCCCTTAGAGGTTCTCAGTGGAGCTTAGAGATCTGCATTTTAATACGGGGCTCTGATTATGGGGCAGGTGGTCTCATGGTTTAAGGGGCCCTGCTTTAGCCTATTCCTGATGCTCTGGTTTGTTCTGTGAGCTGCATCGTTCTCTCTGACTTCTTGGCTTGTTCTTTTTCTGCCTCCATTGCAGGGGTGAGGGAGTGCATTTTGGTGCCTCCTTGACCTTCCCCGTGCACGTCCTGAGCACCTGGCCCTGTGGAGAGGAGCAGAAACCCCCATCCTGGGAGTGCGGGAGTGAGGGCCCAGCTTTGTAGGATCACCCTGTTAGCTTCTCGGAGCAGTGATCTTACAGCTAGAACCTTGTAAATCTTTGAACAGCCAAACAGAGCAGGGCTGGCTGCGGGCTCTGGTGTGGTTAGGGGGAAGGATCTCACGATCTCAGCAGGTCATCCCAGCTTGTCCACTGACTGCTGAGTGGAGCAGGGATAAGGCACTGCCCCTCTTGGGCCTCAGCATCCGCATCTCTGAAGTCGAGGCTCTGACCTGACCCTAAGGTGGGCTTTAGTGCTAACCTGTTCCAGTGGTGGTGGTGGCAGCAGTGAGACGCCCGGAAGCACGCCAATCCTGCTCAGCTCAGAGACAGGAATGCTCACAAACAAAAAGCCTTCCGTGTGCTGACCACTGGGTCCGGCTACGTCTCTGGGTGCCTCTGATCAGACCTCGGCTCAGCACGTGACACTGGGTGATGGCACCTTCCACGCAGCACCCTGCAAACCTGTTTCTGAGCCGAAGTCGCAGTAGACTCCCTGGGGGATGTCTTTCCACAGAAGCCTGCTTCCAAATGGAGCATAATTTCACTGTGCCTACTTAAAAAAAATTTTTTTTTCTTACGTATTTCAAAGAGCTGTCATTCTGCACGTGCGTGGTCCTCGTCAGCAGGAGCAGCCCTTGAGCTCCCGAGTCCCCCATTTGTACAGCACTGTCTCTCATCTTCACCGGGCGGGGGGGGGGGGGCAGCTCTCAGAGAGGGGAGCGAAGCCGGTTGGGGGAGGGGTCCAAGGACCAGGGAAGGGGCTGTGTGCCATTGCTCCCCCTCATTGTCACCAGATGATCTTCCCAGACATGGCCTTCATTATTCTCCTGCTCAGAGACCTTCAGTGGGTCCCACAGATCCGAGTGCAGACTTTCCAGGCCTTGCTCGAGCCACACTGCCCTCTGTATCCCCCTCGGGGGGGGCCCAGGGTACCAGGCAGCACCTCCCTGCTCTCCCATGTCAATTCTCCATGTCACCTCCTTCCAGGAGCCTTCCCTAGGCACCTCACTCCCACGGCTCACTGAATCCTTACCTTCCCTCTCTCTCATTCTTATTTTTGCTTCTGAGTCCTGAAGCAGCCTCTGTCTCCCCCGGCAGCATGGGCAGGGCCTTAGTGAGTCTTTGGTTCCTCAGAGCCCAGCACAGGGCCTGGCACTTGGGCAGAGCTTGTCAAAATGGGATGAAAATGAGCCTTTCCTCTGCATCCATCTTAGCCTCACCTTCGAAGTTGATTTAATGGCTGCAAACATATTAATCAGTTGGACTTTTGGATCTCCTGTTTGTCCCTGAAAACTGAGACACACACACACACACACACACACACACACACACACACACACCCAGAAAGGAATGATTTTGAGGCTATCAGAGCACACGCTCTCCTGAATTTGAAAACAGGCAATGAAGAGACGGTTTGTCTCACTCTGGGGGAAAACGTTATGAGTCTCTAGGGCGCCTGTGGTTCTGGGAAGTTTACAGTTTATGGAGCTCTTCGTGGTCGGGAAGCTCAAGCCAGCAGGGTAATGGTCTGGTCTGGCCCTGTCCCTAGTGCTTCTCCTCCCCACTCCCCTCCTCCCCACTCCCCTCCTCCCCTCCTCTCCCCCTTCCCTCCTCCCTCCTCCCTCCTCCCTCTTTGCTGGTCACTGTTGCCTTGGAATTATAAATCTGAGATCTTAGAGCAGGAGGAGTGCTGTAAATCCCCATCGCCTTCCCCTTTACAAGAAGGCAGGTGAGCAGAGTGTTTCTTTACAAGGGAAAGAAGTGCCAGAGCGAAATGCAGAGTGCCTGTCACACAGCTTTCCCGCCTCCTGTTTCTCTTCGCTTTCTTGAATTCAGTGGGGACCGTGAACCAGGAAGAGACATAGCTCATATTCATCCTCAGCTTTGTACCAGGGCCCTCTGATCCTCAGCAGAGGGTGTCCTGCTGTGACCTCTGGTTCCCCAAGGCCCCGTTGTCCGTTCTCCCACTTGCCCTTGTCATAGTGAGAAGCTTCTGTCCACCGTGGGCAAACTGACTATCCGCCATCGGGTAAAGGAACAGAGACGCCTATGTGTGTGTGTATGAGGTGAACGGCACAGGACTCCGGCACTAGACGAGAGGAGGATGGAGCTGGACATCACGGCTGGGGCTTCTCAGGTCAGCCACAGAGATAGAGGATTTGGGGGGTCTCATGCAGTACTCCAGGAGAGCTTTGTCCATTCAGCGCTTGTTTTGCAGCCCCCATGTGGCAGGCACCAAGGACACTAACAGAAACAGGACCTTGGGAGGCAGCTGTGGACCAGGTCAGGCACTGAAGTGTCTCAGACTTCATTTCATGGGGTAAAGGTCCCCACAGAAATGGCGCAATCATACAGGTTCCAAGGGAAAGGGCAGGAAATGCTTCCCAGGAGTTGAAGCTTGACCTAAGTCTTGAAAGACAAGCAGGCCAGGAGGAGGGGACCAGAATGGTAGCACTGGGGACCCTGCAGCAGGTGTCACAGAGGCAAGTGCTCTGGGGAGGTGGGGTGGGGAGAAGGGGGAGCAGCCTGCAGGGGGAGTCCACGAACTTGTGCCACGCCCATAAATGAAGAGGGCCACCCAAGTAGCCAGTGTGCCTGCAGCATCAAGGCTCATGGGGAGGGGTACGGCTGCCAGCTTGTCTGACGGTCCGTTCGTGGAGGGCTGTCCGGGGACTGTTGGGAGTTTTTGAACTGTAAACAGCCCCCACCCACTTCTCATCCATCAGCTTATCTTGTCCCTAAATCAAATCGTCGAGCTCATGGTACCAGCAGGTACCATGTAAGCACTGGGCCACTTGGGGCACACAGATGGCTTCCATAGAGACTCTGTCCTGAAACTGAGGTCAGGGTAGAAAGAGTCCAGGTAGTGAAGTCGAAGACATAGAGTCACATGGCTGTTAAAGCCAACACGGAAAGAAATGTCTTTTTTTTTTTTCTAATTTTTTTATTTGACACAGAGAGAGAGCGCGCAAGCAGGAGGGGCAGAGGGAGAGGGAGAAGCAGACTCCCGCTGAGCAGGGAGCCTGATACGGGGATGCAGGGTCTGATAGGGATCATGACTCAAGCCGAAGGCAGACAATTAACCGACTGAGCCACCCAGGCGCCCCAAAAGAAATGTCTTAATGCCTTGTATGATTAATTGACATATGAATTGAATGAATAACCAGTGCTAGAGCGGGCAGCAAAGGGGCAAAATGCCTGCCCAGGGTGGCTAGGGTCATTACTTGAAGGAAGTAAGATCTAAGCCTATCCCTGAAGGCCTTTGGTATTGAAAGGAGCTGAAAAGAAAGGTCGATGCTGGTCAGGGGGGAGGGGAACAGGCTCTGCCCTTGGCCCAGGGCCTGGCACAGAGTGACATGCTGACGTTCGTGACTCCAAATCTGTATAGCATTCCAGGGATGGGGAGCCAGCCAGTGTTGAAGAGATGAGAGTTTAATTTATTTTTTTAAAAATATTTATTTATTTGAGAGAGGGAAAAAGAAAGAAAGCATGAGCTGGGGGAAGGGGCAGAGGGAGAGGGAGAAGCAGATTCCCCACTGAGCAGGGAGCCTGATGCAGGGCTCGATCCCAGGGTCCCGAGATCATGACCTGAGCCGAAGGCAGATGCTTAACCAACTGAGCCACCCAGGCGTGCAGAGATGAGAGTTTTAGACTCTCGCCTGAGTGTAAGTTGAATATTTAAGAACTATTTAAGTATTTAAAGCAGCTCTAGGCAGTCAGGACACCATATGCGTTCATCACAGACTCTGCACACTACCCAGGCCTTGGGATCTGGTTTAGGGACCCTCCATCCCAGGCTGGCCAGGCTTCAAAGCCATAGTCCCAATGTGCTGCTTCTCCCTCCTGAGCAGGCTTCCCCTAGGAGTCTCAGCCGGGCTTAAAGGTTATGATGAGAACCAGAGGTGAGAGCCTGGGACAGAGGTGGGCTTCAGGACCTCCTGAAAATCGAGATGCTCAACCAAGCCTGTGGGTGGGAGCCCACCCTGTGTCCGCCCACACCTGGAAGCCATGGCTGGCCATGGGCACACAGAATGGCAGCAGTCAGTTCTAGCTTGGACACTTTTCAAAACCAGCCATTTCAGGTCGTCCACCACAAAGAAAAATCTTCATAAAACACTCCAGTACGTATTTAAAACAGCAGGAGCTTCCTGGTGAACCCTGTGAGGAGAATTAGTTGCAAATTAAACCCCCCAGGAAACAGAATGATTTGACCTATTGTATAGAAGTGTTGGATGTGAGCCAATTAGATGTTGAAAGACATCTGCCTAAGATGATGATTTGGCTCTTAGAGTAATTGATCTTAAGCCATTCCTTCTGGTAGGTGTAAGAGAGTGCAATTGAGGGTCCTAACAGCGATTTGCTCCGCAGAGTAGATAAGAATGACAGGAAATTAGCCGGCTCCCTTTCGGCTCCCTTTCGGTGTATAACTAGGGCCCCTGCCTGTGCTTGTGGGTTTTCTCAGTACATTTGTTCTCCTCTTAGTTCGAGCACCCCTCTTCTCTCCGCCACTCCGGCCCTGTCCCCCACAATATTACTCTTAACTGTTAATTGTCCTTGACATCGTCCCTGAGGAAAGCAAGAGAGGCCAAGGATGTGGAGATGAATGAGATTTTAATGGACTTTGGTGACAGGACTCTCCTCAGCAGGCTCCCTGAGGTCCTGTCCTGCCTGAGGCTTGGAGCACACCATGACCACGGCCTTTGCAGGAGCATTTTTCCAGACCGCGGCCCTCGGCCCACCCCTCTGAGTTGGTTGTGAGACTTGGCACAGCAGAGCCTTCTCCCAGGCAGCGGCGGGCAGGTGGCTGACACATTCAGGCCAGGGGCCAACAGGTTTAAACCCCAGAGGAGAGCTTGCAGTAAAGGGGAGTCGAGAGATTCCTTGAGAGAGC
>CM052892.1:29500726-29621253 GCA_028534135.1 Potos flavus
CCCCCCCCCCCCCCCCCCCCCCGTTTCCGAGCGAGGAAGCCTGTCTGGCAGCACCCTCTCAGCTGTCATACCACATCAGTTTTTGTAGGTTCCCAGCTAGTGGAAAAGTGCCAAACGCGAGCAGATGATCTACTTAATGAAACGCTCAGGAAGAAAGCTTCAGTTCCAGTTATTAGGGGGTTTACACGCGACATAAAGGCACTCCTTTTCCCAGAGCTTTTCCGAATTGTTCGCGGGAGGTGCCGTCCAAAAACCGTGTCGTGTTTCTGAACCCTGGAATCCACTCATGCCTTCTCAGAACCCTGTCACATGTTGCGGGGTCCTTCCTTCTGGGGGCAGACATCGAAAATACTGAATAGCGAGATGGAAGTTGATTCCATTTGTTCAGCATCAGTGAAAGGCACAGTACACAACTGATCCTACAAAAGAAAAATGAAATGAGACATCTCCTCGTGGACATAAACCAATTGAACAGCGAGTCATTTATACCAGATGTCAGCTCCAAATCAGGTCGTGTATCTATCTGTGCACATATATGTGTATGCTGCTCGAATCTGTAAGATCCGCATAGGGTTTTATGATTTACAAGGCTCTTTTATATCCTTTGTCTGGTTTTATTTTATATCAACCCCATGGAGTTGATATTAGTATTCTCCCCACAGCGGAGGCTGCCGAGGCTTTGCTGGGACAAGCCGCTCCCCACAGGGTGTGAGCTGGGAAATAGCAGGGCCCAGGCTTAAAGTGAAATCTCCCAAGTCCGGTTCCAGAATGTGCACACGAGTAGACACAGTTGCCAATGTACTCGGTACCTGGGATTGAAGCACACTGTGTTCTCAGGCAACATAAGAAGTTAATCACTTGCATTGCGTTTGCTTTGATTCCAAGATGGTCAAGGTGTGAAACATACCAGAGCAAGGGGTGGGGCTGAAGACGACATTCACACAGCACATAGTGCTCCTATGGTGCTCTTCGTTTGTTACTCTTCCTCACTGAGGTCTAGGTACATCATTTGGCTGTTGAGAAGCTGGAGGCTCAGAGGGGCTGGAGGACTCACTGAGGTTACCCACGTCAGAAGGAGTCGTCTGATCCTGTGGACACTTTGTACTCCCATGGAACTGGGTTGCCACAACCGAATAGAAGTATAAAATGGAAATACATTTTATATGAACAAACAACATGAAAAGGGGGGATTTAGTAAATCAATGAACTGAGATCAGTGGCCCATTTTCCAGATGAAGAGGCAGGAGAGGCTTGCTCAGGGCCTGCTAGTAGCGAGCTCGAGACAGGCTCCTGAACCCCCTGCCTGAATTGGGCTCCTTGCCCCTCGGGTCCCGGCTTCAGCAGGCCTTTGGGTGCTGAGTTTTCTGTAGGTTTTTGAGTTGGCAGGTAGGAATGTTCCTGGGGTTGATCCAGTTCTCTATCGCCAGCTTCACAGTTGGAAGAGAACCTTCCATTCCACACGGCAGCAACCCTTCCTACCAAGTGAGACTGCGATCTCAAGCTCGTACCAGAAATTCCATATTTCTCAATGGTGAGTCCGCATTAGGGCTCCCAGTTATTTTTAGACGGGAACTTGGTATTTTCTATTCCATCCCACTTTGTTTTCCCACCTAGCTGGGGTTTTATTTTCTGCCTAGCAATAATTTGGAACTGCCTTATTTTTAGCTCTGTTTTTCTTCCCGTGACTTCCTTTCTATTCCAATTTAATCCACACTCAAATAGGCTTCCTTTTCCACCCCACTTTCCCCAGTTCTCATCCACTGGGTCGTAGAACTAATCCAGAAGGCAAGTGCTCAGCCTCATCTCACTCTAGGCAAAAGCAAGAGGAAGACTTCAGCAAGCCCTGAGTAGCTGCTTGTGACCTGGGCAGCTGCTTGTCACTTTGTGAAAGTTTCTTCATCTGTCACTCACCCGTGTGCCCCTGACTCCCTACGTGTGTACCCGCCGGAGAAAAAAATGCTTCCGGCTTCTGCACCCCACCTGCCTACACCCCACCTCCACAGAAAAACCTGCAGACCAGGGTGAAGGGGGCGGGTCCGAGGGGCTCAGCATTAGGCTGCTAGAGCGCCTCACATGTGAGCGTGTAATTCTGTGCGTGCGTTGTACATACGTGAATGCACACACACCCATACATGTACATGTGTGTCCTCTGGTGCTCCTTAGGCCCCATCTCCATTCTCAGACCAGTAACATTTGACTCTGGCTCATGGCCACTTCACAGATAACACTCGCCACAGGACCTGTGGTTGTTAGGCCGCACTGCCTTTGTCCGCATTTACGCTGCCCTGTGTGCGGTGAGTGCAAGGCAGCACTGAGAATCCAGTTTAAAACTTGAGGAAACAGGCCCAGGGAGACCAGATTAGCCCAGCCCCAGGCACGAGATAAAGACCTGGGGCCCCTGCGCACCACTTGGCGTCTCCCAAGCCTTTGACGGCTCCCTGTTGCCTCACCACTAAAATGCAAGCCTCTTAGGCTAAACAGTACTTGAAAAGGTTGTGTTTTAGGCGGTGAGCTTCTTCAGGGCAGGCACTGGGGTTGATTGATCAACATTTCCCTATCAACCAGCAACGCAAGTGCTCACTAGGGTGAGGGAGTAAAACTAGTTAAACTAGTTGCCGGATCTGGCCCTGGCCCTCCTCCCTCATGCCCTCTAGCCGTGGGGATTTCCAGAGTCTGGGCTCTCGGTCCATTTCCCAAAATACCTTTCTTATGTCGAACCTGGAATCCTGTGGATAAGAACTTTTGTACTGCTTGTAATCCCTTTGACTCCCTCAGCAAGGAGCCACCTTTCGGGAGGCAACCACTTCTGTAACTGGGCATCAAGGTGTAAACCCCATTCATCCCTGAACACACCTCCCTCTCCCCAAAGGGCAGCCTGTGTGCTTATCACCCGTCGGGTTGATTCGGGTTCCCAACTTGCTGATCAACATTGGTTGATGGGAATTACCTTGACTTGTGGCCTAGAAGAATGGATAACAAGCTCCTGGGAGAGTGGGGACCCTGTGCAGCAAAACCATGGGCCCCCAAAAGCGATCAGACCTACTGTCGCAGCTGTGTGTCTCGGGAAAGCTTTCATCTTTTGTGGTCCCCAGGCTGTAACTGCAGATCTTTTCCTGCGTCGAGTGCCTCCGTGGATGACCAGGGCTGTGTCTGGGGGTCATGTTGTAACGAGAAGGTGTATCTTAGAGTGAAAAACCAAGACAGAGCTTCCTCTGGATTCTATTTCCTAAACTTCAAGTGTGTAAACATGACATGAAATGGAAATTGTTTAGAAACAGTCACAAAAGCAGAAGCTGTTGGTCTAAAGCCTGTTCCACCGGAATGTTAAGTAGAAGATGAGGGAATTCCACAGCCGGTGATTCCCGAAAGCAGCAGGGAGCGAGCAATAAGGACCGCGCGCACGGGCTCTGCCGAGAGCAGATGATCCCAGCTTCCCGAGCAGCCCACGTTTAAAAATTTTTATTACATAAAAAAAATATGTGCTCTGTGTGAGAAGATTCAGCATACAGGCACAGAGGAAGTAAGAGGTGAAGTCTCTCTCCAGAGACAAGGATTGTTGTTAACGCGTGTATTCGTTTGGCCTTCGCCCGTTTGCTTCCAGAACTACACGTCTCCCGGTATTGCCAGCATGTTTTCTACATAAATGCTCTCATACTAAACATCGTTCTGTGTCACAGACCTTGCTCAAGGTCATCTGTTGGTTTTTTGTTTTTTTTTTTCAATATTTATTTGAGAGAGAGAGAGCATGAGCGGGAGGGGCAGAGAGACTCTCAAGCAGATGCCACACACTGAGTGTGGAGCTGGACTCGGGGCTCGATCTCACTACCCCGAGATCACAACCTGAACTGAAGCCAAGAGTCGGACGCCCATCCGACGGCACCAACCAGGCACCCCACGAGGTCGTCCTTTCTTTTGAATGCTTCTCTGCTGTGACTGTGGCATTCCCCTATTTATAGACTTTTAACTTGTTTCCAGTTTTTTTATTCTTACGTTCTGAAGCAAACACCCATGTGTATATACTTCTGCATGAGGGTCTGGGTATTTCTGTAGGATCAATTTCCAGAAATGGAACTTACCATTTCCAGTTTTTACTTCCTCCGCTGGTCTATGAAATAATGTTCCTTTCCTCAGGTAGACAAATATTTTTAAAATATTTTTTTTTCTGTGCGAAATTCTGAATTTGCAAAAGGCTCTTTGTTTCTGTTTCCTTCAACCAGTATTTACAGAGCATCTGCGGACCCAGATTCTGTGCTAGGAATTGCAGGGGATGTGTCTAGACGGATTGGAGTTGAACTTGGTCCTCAGAAGCTGGGGCGGGCATGGGAGCCGAGCATGCAAATGGCTAGAAACCGTGGTAGAGAGTCCCAGTGTCCCTGGGCTGACTGCTGACGTTGAGGCTTCGGGGTGGCCAGGGCGGGGGAGTGGGAAGAGATGTCAGGGGCCCCTTCCCGGCTTCTTGAGGAGAAGTGCTAGTGAGTGTTGGGTGCGTGTTTTAGCTGCTGCACCACCACTAGCACGCTGAGGGTGTTCAGTACCTAGTGCCCCAAACTGAGTGGATGACCTGGGACCTGGGGGCTCTGAGGCCACAGTTGCAGGCCTGGGCACCCCGAGGGGAGCCAGTTGGAAGAGGCATCGGTGGTGAGGAGACTGTCTCCACCAAGAATCTCAAGGTGCCTTTGCTCTCGTGTTCTCAGCGTTGATGGCACCCGTGTGAACACGATATGGCATCTCTTCAGATACCTTTTTGGGGTCCTGCTGTTTTTCCCAGCACAAAAACATTCATTCTGCAGATGTTTCTTTCCAAATAATTCTTGGGATGGCTGTATGGATGGCGTAATCTAGCAGCTACTCATGGGAAATCACTGCTTAAAAGTAATTCTGGATAGTGGCAGTTTTCAGGTTCCTCACTCTCATGTGTAGCAGCACCCACACCTTCCCCTTGCCCACTTTTCTTTCAGACAAAACAAAAAACACCTCCTTGGGTTGTTGTGCTGTGACACCGAGAAATACAAGATGGGACAGTAAAGTTGGGAAGATCAGTCAAGTAGGAATTGTGCTGATTTCTCATGCTGACATTGGCAAGTCCTTTCCATCCTGGGTCTCCAATTTGCCCCACTAAATGTGGGTGCCGGCTCTGCCTACCAGGATCTGTCCCATCCAGTGGTTATAAGAACCAAATAACAAAGGGCCTGGATGGCCAGAAAATACTATACGGAAGGAGGGAGTCTTGCTGTTTGTTTTTTTTATTGAATTTGGGTTGACTCCTGGGCCGGGTAGGGATCCCTGCCAAAATTCCTGGTCTCACGGTGGGAGGGTTCTCATTGCATATTACGGTTGAATTTTGGACGAGTTTGCTGAAAGTTAGTTAGGATGCCAAGGTCAGGGACCCCAAACACTGCCAGTAGGATGGGTACTCTCGTTTATGTCTCCTTCTTGGCATGCCAAAGCCACAGCACCGAACAAGAGGCATGTGTGAATATCCACCCTTACAGAAAAAGACTGAGGGACTCTGGAGGCAGAAAGCCCTCCAGGATCTCTGTGTCACCCCCTCCTGCCTCACCTGTAGGAATCTTAGCCCCTGTGGATCAGGCAGTTGGCCAGGGTCACACAGCTGGTGAGCGGAGGCCAGGCAGGTCCCAGGCCGGCTGCCTCATCATCACCATCCAGAAGGCTGAGGTTGTCTAAGTTCCTGGGGGGATTAGTTCCTCTTGAAGCAGTTCCAGCTTGAGGAAGGCTGGGGCAGAGAGCTTGCCAGATCTCAGCAAGGTGCTTCCGGCCAGGCAGCTGCACCGGGCACAGGGCGCAGTGCCAGCGACACCCCTCGGCGTGAGGCAGTGACCCCATGACTGGCTTCAGGGCTGCCACCACCACCAGATGGGTGTGGGTGAGGTTTGACCAATTCGGCTTCCAACCTGGCGTGTGGCAAGGGGGGCTGTTAGGTAAAGGTGGAGGGAAGGGTTGTGCCTGGAAGAAGTCTCTGGCTCTGCCCTGGGAGGCTGCCCCCCTATACCTGATGCCAGTTTATAATCCCTTGCTTAAGACCAACCAGACTGGAGACGGCAGCAAGTGTTGGCCATCCCCTAAAGATGAGGATGCGCTTGAATACCTCTTTTTTTTTTTTTTTTTAATTTTAAGATTTCATTTATTTATTTGGAAGAGAGAGAGAGCACAGGCAGGG
The DNA here is from genome assembly GCA_028534135.1 of Potos flavus. Taxonomy (NCBI): domain Eukaryota; kingdom Metazoa; phylum Chordata; class Mammalia; order Carnivora; family Procyonidae; genus Potos; species Potos flavus. The sequence goes on from CM052892.1 coordinate 29,506,905, forward strand.
GAAGCAGCAGAAGGAGAGGGAGAAGCAAGCTTCCCACCAAGCAGGGAGCCCAACGTGGGGCTCGATCCCAGGACCCCGGGATCGTGACACGAGCTGAAGTCAGATGCTCAAGTGACTGAACCACCCAAGCGCCCTGAATACCTCTTTAATGGGCATTCCTCTTCCTCATGACACCTCCCTGTGCTTTCTTTTCTTTCCTTTCCTTTCCTTTCCCTTTCCTTTTCCTTTTCCTTTTCCTCCCTTTTCTCTTGCCCCTTCCTTTTCCTTTTCCCTTCCCCTTCCCCTTTCCTTTCCATTTCTTTCCTTTCCTTTCATTGACACAGGGCCCAATCCCAGGACCCTGGGATCATGACCTGAGCCAAAGGCAGACACTTAACTGAGCCACCCAGGCGCCCCCTCCCTGTGCTTTCTGCCCGAAGTGCCTGACCACGATGATTACTTTAGGGACCTGTGTGTGGTCCTCGTCAGATAAACCCTGAGATGACTCAATGACCAATGAGCAAACCGATGACCAGAAGGAGGACGTGGCCTGCTGCCATCACTCGGCACAGTGGAGCCAGGACCCCACTCTTCTGCTGCTTGCTTCCCTTGCTGACCTGAACTCATTCATTCATGCGATTGTGGACCCAGAGGAATGCAGGGAGCCCCGACTTGGTTTGGGAAAGCAATGTAGACAGTTGCACAGTTGAGAACACCGGCTTTGGAGCCAGGCCGCCTCCATCGCTGGCTTACTGTTTGACTGCTTTTAAGGTGGTGATGTCAGCAGCACCCTCTGGCAGAGCTGTCTTGGGAATGAAACAAGGAGCCCGATGCAGGGCACCTAGCACAGACCCTACACACCAGCCCCCGCATAGCCGACACCCAGCACTCAGTCAGTCTTAGAGTGTGTTGTAAAGAGTGGAGTCTTTGAGACCAAGGCTAAACCAGTCGGCTTGCCTGACCTGCAGATTTCTTACCAGTCCAGTGGGGAGGGGGCTTGGGTTTGGTCGCGGCCCTTCCAAGGCTTGCTCTCCGAGGTTGCATGAAAATGAGCTGGTGACACTGCTCAGGTGAGGGACATAGCCATGATTGGTCTGGCATGAAAGTCTGTCCCCTGCGGCTTTATCACATTAGTGTGTGGCCAGAGACCTCTGGAAGCTGGGACCCCACTGCACCCAGCAGACTGGAAGATTGCATGGGGGGTATGGGGGGAGATGGGCCCTCTTTGTAAGTACTGTCTGTCAGTACCCAGAGGACCGAAGATGGGGCTTGTGTTTGCCTCTGTTTGCTGAGGCCCCAGGTGGTCCCTGCAGGGCCCTGGCCTCTGTCTGCAGCACAGGGGTCAAGGGAAACCTGCCCCTTTCAACAGTGACTTGAGAATGCTGGTGCCGCCCTGACCTCTGCCCCTTGTCCCGGCGGAAATGCTTACGTTCGGGTTGTTGGCAGGAGCATGTCTGTTTGTCTGTCTGGAGCACTGGGCATCCTCTGTCCGCTTCTTGAAAGGGTGGAGCCTAACCGTTTGCAGGGTCAAACCCTCAGATCATCAGCTGCTGATTGCCTCACCCTGGTGTTTCCTGTCAACTTCTGGAAAAGGCTTTTTGGGTAAAAGCTCAAACCTGATCAGGGTGCCTGATCCACTTTTTCCAGTTTCCTGCCGTTTCAAGTTTCAAGCCCTCCTGGCATTCAGGACCCTCCATAGGAGCCCAGCGCCAGTCTTCTTATCTGGCCACTCCCTGTCCTTTCTTCCTCATGAACACCAAGCCCAAGGCAGCTCACAGTATGTGGTTCTACCTCAGAACCCCTTGAGCTTTCCTCTGTCCACGCCTTTGCTGGTGTTTGACATGCCTGGGATGCCCTTCTCCTGGGGCCCCTCATCTTTACCTGTCTGTCCTTTCCTGACTCTACCCTGGGCTTACCATTCACCGTCTGTAAGACCAGGCAGATCCCCGGCCCTCGAGGGGCCTCCTGGCACTAGGACTTGAGAGTCTGTGAGATGCCACCTCCCTGAAGGTTTTTTAAATCCCTGGGACAGAATTTGCTTTCTGCCTCCATGAAGCTGCCACTGTCTTTACCAGTTTTGGGTACTTGGGGCCAGTCAGAACTGTGTTAGTCCCAGCTGGGCCTCTGACCCCGAGCCTCAGTTTCTGCATTGTAAGATACGGCAGCGCTTGCCTCCACGTGCCGTGGGGATGAGGAGTAATACACAGCCAGTGCTCCAGTCAGTTCCTGGCCTGGGCAGGTGCTCAGTAACTCATAACAGTTAAATCACTCAGTGCTTATGGATGTTGGCCTCCCAATTCTCCTGCTGAACCATGAGGTCTGGTGGGGGGCGGGAAGGAGCCTTGTCTCACCCTCTGTGAGTGCTCAGCATTTGGCCCGGGGCCCACCTTAGCACACAATAAGGGCTCAGTGGATGCTAGAGGAAGAAAAGCAGGTGGGCTCCTTGATGGCCTGTGAATTTGGGTCTTCCAGTTGACGTGGACTCAGAAAGCTGTCTCTTGAGGAGGTTGCCGCTCTGAATGGAGACTTGATTATGCACTGCTTTGAGCCCGGGAGCAGCCAAGATCCTGGAGCAGCAAGTTCGCCTCAGTGAGTCTCCACAGGGGATGGCGACAGAACCCTGGCCTGCCGCCTCTCAGAGGCCTCAGCACGCCAAGGCTGTCCCTGGAAGAGTGCAGAGTGACAGGCAGGCCTGAAGGACTTGGCCATAATTGCGGCGAGGGCCTGAGAGCTCTGTGAAGAGGCCCACGTGGCCTTTGAAATCACAAGGGAAGCGTATGTGGCATCACCGGGTGCGCGAACCTGTCTCCCCTCTGGTGCCACAGCACAGGGGGCCTCGAGGGAAGACCCCATTATTGCCGCTGACCGAGGGAAGGGAGCAAACTGGGCTCCCTGATTCAGACCCGGGCCTTTCCCTCGCCCTCGGGCTGAGCGGAAAAGAGCAAGTGGTGCAGGTTCTGCCGGCGGCAGCAGCAGCGGCAGCGACAGGCCCTCTCAGCTCCCAGGCCCTCTCTGCTCCCAGACCCTCTCTGCTCCCTCCGATGGGACCATTGTTCTCGTGCCCCGCCCCCTGCTTCCGCAAAGCTCCCCCTCCACTTCTTGGGTGTTTCTGTGCACGCCTGGAAAAGATGGTAAGAGAACTCCAATTAGTCAGTCTCCTGGCTTCTAGACAGCTCCGGAAACCAGACGAGATAGAGGAGAAGGAGGTGGGGCCTCCTGCTTGTGTTGTGCTGGGTTTATCTCCAGGCTTCATCTCCGAACCTCCCTGCCCCGCCCTTGCCCGCCCGCAGCGTCCACCCAGGATGACTCCCGCTGCCCCCTGCCGCAGCCTGGGCCTCCAAGGGCCACCTGAAGCACCTCAGTCAGGAGTCGGGCCTTTCTCCAGCAAATGTTTTAACAGTTCTCCATCTTCCTGAACGTCCTCCATCTTCCCTTTGATGTGGTGCCCAGGAACTTGGCTGATTTTCAGCTGTCTGCCTAATTAGGAACAGCCCCCCCCCACCCCACCCCGCCACTCCTGTGCAGCTCCTCACTCGGTCTGTGGCGCTGGGTGTGATTTTAACACCTCAGCCCCGACTGAAATAGACGCCCCAGCCTCCGGAAGATTTAAGAACTAGACAGTCTGACAAAAGAGATGTCAGGAAGCGTCTGAGAAAGGCAGGAGGAGGAGCCCTGGTCCAGGATTTAGAGGACCCCAGCCCCATCCCTGCTATTTTCCTCCCATCCCCAGGTCTCAGTTTCCCGATCTGTAAAATGTAGCGATTAGACTGCTGATCGTTGAGTCCTCCCCTGTGTCGGTTCAGAGCAGGGGTCCCCCATGGAGGCATGAGATTGCCAAAGCAGCAGCAAAAATCAGAAGTTTTGGATCCAGAAATGGAAGTAGGTCTAGAAGTTGGTGTTGAAACCCTTCCACTTCGAGTGCCGGGTTGGCCTGTCAGATTTCAGGAAGCGGACCTTCCATGGCTCTGGGGGACGAACGGCAATCTCTGAAGAGGAGGGGTCTTGGGCTGGTGTTCCAAAGAAGCTCAATAGTAGTAACTGGAGTAACAGCCACATCTCTGGAGTTCTTTCTGTGTGCCAGGCACCGTTCTAGATGCTGAATGCATGTGAGTTCATTTAACTCTCATAACGACCTTCCAAGGCTGATACTGTCATTTCCCCCCCTCCAGAGATGTGGAAACAGGCGCGACTTGCCCTGGGTCCTCCGCTGGAGTCGGGCCTTGGCCCCAAGCAGTCTGGAAGAATCTGTGTTTCCAGCCACTACACTGTGCTGTGGAACCTGCCACTCACCTGGACCCAGGGCTTTGCCTCCCTCCAGCTGGATGGTACAGGCAGTCAGTGGAGGGTTCATTGTTCTAGTAATGCAGCCCTGAACTTCTGAGTCTAGTCTCTGCCCCCATCCCAAGCATCTCAGTCATGGATCCTGGTGGCTTCCAAGCCATGATGTGGGAGAGGTCTGCTGGCCCAGCCAGGCATGCCTACCACTGGCTGAGTAGAGGTTTTTTTGGCCTGGGAATGGAGGCCTCGTGGGCCACACATCCCTGCTGAGCTCTGCTGCCCTATGATTTGGGATCTAGTGTCGATTCCCAGGCAAGCCCAGCTGGGAAAATTAGAGGTGAGGGGCCTGCAGGCCAGCGTCTATCATTTCCAGCCAGGCTTCTGCACGTCTGTGCCAGCCTCTCCCCGCCCAGCTCCACCCTGCCCAGAGGGTCTAAGGCACCTCTCCTTAGACACTCATGGGGGTGCCATCCCGTGGCATCCAAGAGTATCCAGAACCCACTTCCGCCTGCCTCCAGCATCCTCTCCCACCGGGCCCCCTGGACGGCCCACCCCACCCCGCATACACCTTGTGCTTCCAGCCCCTGTGCCTTTGCTTCAGTCCTTCCCCCATCACACGTCCACTTTCCCTGCCGTACCACTGTGCTGTGACCTCATGTCCAGATTCCCAAAGGCCCTCCCAGGCTTCTCCCAGCCGAGTGGTAGTAATCACATCTGCTCCCTGTTGAGGATCCTGAGCCGTGTCCGTGCTAGAGGCTCTATCCCTCCCTCGCCAAGGGCATCTCGAAGACCAGGATGGTGTCTCCATCTGGCTCTTGTGCTGGGCATTCGGTAGATGCCCGGCTGGGTGCGAGGAGGGGTGAGTACTACCAGTGCAGCTGGAGAAGGCTGGGTGCCCCCCGGGATGCGCACGAATTTCCTCAGCCTCGGTCTTCCAGAGACCTCATTTTCCTGGTCCTGAAGGGAAGGTAAAGTGGTAAAGAAAAAGTTTCTTTTCTTCTAGTCTTTTTACTAGTAAAAGAGATTTACCATAAAATGTGTTACACACTTTTTTGTTTAGATGTGTATCCATCTGCTTTCAAAATAGAGATTTGAGGTTGCCCATCATCTTTTAAAATGTCTATAATGAGGCCATTATAATAGAAATCAAAGGCCGTATAGAAGGAAGGGCGAGTGAATCAATACAATATCTAAGACAACATACTTCTTGAAGTGAAGCAAAATTAACTCTGAGCTTTGTGGCAGCCAGAGCAAAGAAAGGGAGGGCGGGAGGGCGGTGGCACAGAGCTGGTGAACCCTCGAGGAGAGTGTCGCTTGTTGCTTGTGGACTTGGGGAACTGTAAACCCTCATCAGATCCACTCAGGAGACTCTTGGTTTGCACCGGGCTCTGTCCTGGGTCCCTCATTCAGATAGTCCCCTGGTGCTTGCCTCTCCACCCGCCGCAGCCCTTGGTCAGCACACCTGCTTCATCCTCCTGGCTCTCTACACCTTTGGCGAGTGCTCCCAGCGTCCCTTCCAGGCCTAACATTCTCTGATTCTAGAGAAAGTGCTGATTAATTGATTGATTGATTTTTTTTTCTCTTTATGTGTAATTCCACTTGACAACCTTTCTATTCCAGAGGTCAACAGAAATCCCCACCCTGTCAATTTAATGTTTCTGCTCCCTGCTAAAGAGGCATGAAATCACAGCCTGCCACTAGTATTAAAGGTCATTTTCCATGAATTTATAGTAGGTGATGTCCAGATAACTTGTGACTTAAAACATACGGTCACCAGCTCCCCCTATGAGATTAGTCTCTCGACCCTCACAGATCAGTTTGGGTAATAAGGAGGGTGGGCCCCGTCATTAGGCTGGAGACAGTGATGTCTGGTGAGCTGACCTGGTGCAGCGGCCCTTGACTTCCTGGGACCCTGCACGAGCCTCTCCTGGGAGAGAAGATGCTCCCTAAATGACCATTTTCTCAGGGAAGGGCAGCTGCTTCCGAAATGCACATAGCTCCTGTAAGCCCAGTCTTGCTTCAAACCGTATTTACATTCATGGGCTCCTATCTTAATTACATTTTTTTCTTCCCTGGCGTCCCAATTCATTATTTAAAACAACTTTCAAAAATAATTACACAGTAATTCCTTCCCCCATGCACAGTAGCTGCTTACCTTTGTGTATCAGGTTGTCGGCCCTTTATTCAGTGTAGCTCTACTGACAACATTGCTGTCATCAAAGTCTGCGTATTGTGGGCAAAGTGTGTGATGACAGTGTTCAGCAATTCCTAAGCAAGGAGTAGAATTCCCTTTGGGGCCTCGTCTCCAAACAGTGGCCAGGACTTGTTTCAAAAGCCCACATTATGCGGTTTGCTCAACACGTCAACGATCTTGTATTTTACTTTTTAACTTAGCATAATTTCATGCACGCTTTTCCGTGTAGCTACATAATCTTCAGATTTATCATTTTAATGGCTGCTTAATATTCCATCCAGTTAGCATGCCATAATTTACTTAACTGTTCCCTATTGTTGCAGCCTTAATGAAAATTCGAATTCACCATGTACTACAGGGGGAAGCTCGTTTTAATGATTACCATTATAACATCCCCTGCCCTAACTGCATGCCATTACTAACCCCGCTTTAGGAAGACACAGATGCTTTTGGAACAATAAATTCTGTATGAGAGGTGTATGCACAAGCCCCTCTGATTTAATAGCTAATCTGTTCACTGCACATGTTTTCCTTTTATGCTGGTATTTATATAGAATATCCATCTCTCCGCATATTGTGTAATACTAAACTGTATGCATTTGGCATATTGCTCCACATACTTTATCACTGCTGTCAGGGACTTCCATAAATTAACGGGAATTTGGGGTAAGGAGTGGTTTCTGGCCGTCAGCTGTCATTCATTTAACCCACCTGCACTCATTGATTATCTGCTTGCAGCCAGGCTCCGGGAGGGAGCGAGCAAGGGCACACTTGACTATTGGAAGCCCACAGATGTGCATCTGTGAATTGCTTTGCTGTACCCAGGATTAAATGGTGATTCTCACGCAAAGTGCTTCGTAAACTGTAGAGTGCATTAGTGGTCGCTGGGCCTGCTTATAAAGTAGGGTGAAGGGGAGGGCCAGTCAGTGCCTGTCAGCTGCAGCCCCAGTGTCCTCAGACCTCAGACTTTTCCAAGGACAGGAGGCTGGACTGCCCTCGTAGAACCAGTAAGAGTGACGCGGATGGCGCCGGCCCCACAGAGCAGATTTGATAGTTTGGTAGATTTAGTGACTTACAGAGTTGTCTGTAGCATCTTACAGTTGGTATTCACTTTGAAGTGACCAAGTCCTACCTTTTATAGCTCTTTTCCTCTCCCTTCTCCATAAAAAGGAAAACATCATCCTTCAAACTAATAAATGATCCCAGTTTACTCAGGGGACCCAGTAAAGCCATGTTTTGCCAAAGTATGGGACATCTTCTCAGAAGGGACAGGATTTTAGGGGGCCTGAGAACCATATAGTGAGGTTTTTTTCCATTTTGTTCCTCTCTCTTTCTAAAAAGAGAAAGCGTTTGCCAAAGAAAGTATGTCTGCGTGCTGCTTGCATCCCCCTTCCCCTGGCTCGCTAGCACTGGCTCACGTCCCTTCTCAGCAGAGGGAAAGCAGGCCTTGTGCTAGCCGCCCAGTGGGCAGGAGGACCTACCTGCTTGATTTTGTTCCTGTTCGTTCTTTTTACATTGATCCACAGTTTTTAGTAAAGGATAATGACTTATGGGTTGTGATATAAAAGTTTTCTCATAAATTTATGAACTCTAAAAAGCGAGGCAGCATAAGCAAAAATAGAAAAGAATAACCCAAGCGGTACCTGAGAGCAGCAAAATCATGGAGTTAGCGTGTGATTTAATGAGCTCTGGGAATGTTACTGTAGCGTCAGTTACTGTCAACGCTAACAGCACGGGCACAACATCACTTGGCTTCTGCTGTGTCAGGGCGTCTGCGCAGGGAGTTTTGTCATCCCTGTGAGCTGGCCCTGGAACGTGAAGCCCGGCCTAAAAACAATGCTCTTGCTCAGAAGGGCTGACGTCACCGGGTGTTTTGTCAGCTGCTCTTGAACGCACATAAGTCCCCGGCCTCCACCGTGTCTTTGTGCCGTTGGAACTCTGATTTGGTGAATGCCTCAAGGGTCCTTTTAAGGGGCACCTGGGTGGCTCAGTCAGCTAAGCATCTGCCTTTGGCTCAGGTCATGATCCCAGGGTCCTGGGATCAAGCCCCGCATCAGGCTCTCTGCTCAGCAGGGAGCCTGCTTCCCCCTGCCTCTCTGCCTGCTGTTTCCCCCGCTCATACTCTCTCTCTGTCAAATAAATAAGTCTTCCCAAAAAAAAAAAAATGAGTCCTTTTAAACAGTTCACTCTCAACGACCCTCACTCTTTTTATGTCAGACCTTACCTCTCCCCTCTCACATCCTTGGACCCAGTGCTCCAGCAGAAGTGGACAGTGAGGGGCGCCTAGGTGGCTCAGTTGGTTAAGCGACTGCCTTTGGCTCAGGTCATGATCCTGGAGTCCTGGGATCGAGTCCCACATTGGGCTCCTGCTCAGCAGGGAGTCTGCTTCTCCCTCTGACCCTCTCCCCTCATGCTCTCTCTCTCTCTCTCACTCAAATAAATAAATAAAATCTTAAAAAAAAAAAAAAAAAGAATTGGACAGTGAATAGACAGTTTTATTCCACCTCAAAAAGAGACAAAATTCTGACACGTGCAACAGCATGGAAGAACCTTATAAACATTATGCCAACTGAAACAAGCCTGTCACAGAAGGACAAGTACTGTATGATTCTCCTTACATAAGGTATCAAATTCATGGAGACGGAAAGTAGCGTGGTGGCTGCCGGGGGCTGGAGAGAGGGGGAAATAGGAGTTAGCATCTACTAGGTAGAGTTTCAGTTCAGGAAGAGGAAAAAGTTCTGGGGATGGGTTGTGGTGGTGGCTGTACAACAGTGTGAATGTACCTCGTGCCACTGAACTGTATCATGAAAAATGGTTAAAATGACAGAGTTCTGTTATTACTGCAGTGAAAACAGAAGGGCAGTGAGCCCGTCCGTCCACTCCAAGCACCCTGCCTGGGCTCACCTTGGTCCTGCCACAGGGAATGCCAGCCCTCCTGTGTTCCCTTGTCAGAGTTCATGTGTCCTCTCTCCCCCTGCACGGAGCCCCTCTGCCACGGGAATTCTGGCGGTTTAGGTGCTGTTACACCTCTTTTGGAAGCAGTGGCTTCCTGACAACAGTCTCTCCAGTGAACTCTCCCTTCCATATGCCCCACGCAGGCCCTTCACACAGTGGTGTTTAGGATCAAAGCAGGTCAAGTGTCACTTTTTGACTCAGAAGCACCTGATTCTAGCGTCCTGGCATCCATCTTCGAGCCACCACTGCCCTCTCAGAAATGAGCAGCAGCAGACATGGGTGCCCCTGGTCTGGGGCCTGGTCTAGACGGGCAGTCACCCCTCAGCCCACCGAGGGCCAGGCCTTGGCATCCTCTCCAGAGGATTAAGAGTTTCCCCCCCTTATTCAGCAGTGAGACTGGACACATGCCCTCAAGTCCCTCGGATATGCTCATTGTGTCAGAAGATGGGCGGGCTCTGGGGGAGGCAGAAACACAGGGACGGGGTGCTCGTGGGGCTTTGTAGGGGAGAAAATGGTGGTCCTGGGGAGGCTCTGGACTTGTTAGCTGAAGGAAAACTGGAGGATCGTTTGGCCTAATTTCATTTTTCAGGTAGAGAATGAAAGTCCAGAGGATGGGAACAGTCCTTGCAGGGAAGACCCTGTTTGTCTGTACAGCAAGGGGCTGAGGGCTCTTTCTGTTCCAAGGTGATGTCAGAACACCTGGAAGGTCATGTGCACATCTGGGCCCTGCCCTTGCAGACCACAGTGAACGAGCAGATGGTGGTGGCGAGCCTTCTGGTTCTCTCGTTAGGTCCAGGAGTCTGAGATCGTTGTGAGGAAGCTTTGCCCCGTGAGAGCAGAGGCGCTGCCTTTAGGGGGTGGGGAGAGACAGTTTAGGCTCCGAAACAGGGTCCTGTTAGCTGTGCACTTCTCCCATCCTCGGCCGGTGACTGAACTCCTGTGGGCGTCACCTGGCAGGTCCCAGGCGAGGAAGTCCTTGCTGCGCACCCGTGACATCTCTGCTTCCTTCCTTTTGCCTGCAGAGTTTCAGAGGCAAGAAAGCGTCCGGTCGCAGCATAAAGGCATCCAATTATACGACACCCCTTACGAACCTGAGGGCCAAAGCGTCGACTCGGACTCCGAAAGCATGGTCAGCCCCCGACTGCGGGAGAGCAAGCTGCCCCAGGACGACGACAGGCCCGCCGACGAGTATGACCAGCCGTGGGAGTGGAACCGGGTCACCATCCCAGCTCTGGCAGGTAAGGTGCCAGTGGCCCTGCTCAGAGGGGGCTGCGGACCCACACTCAGTACTCACCTTCGGTTAAAGGGGGTACGGGCACTGGTCCCTCTTGCTCGAGTAAACCATGGGACTTTGTTTAAGAATCCACTTGAGCTGGGCTGTCCTCTCTTCTAGTCCAGCTGGGCCCCTCAAAGATGATGAGGGTCTGGGAGGGAAGGGAGGCCCGGTCAGGCCAAGTGGAAATCCAGGGTCTGGCCCCTAAGGCCTCAGTTCGAGTCTCCCTAGTCTTCACAGTCGGCCTGGATGATCTCATTGCCTGACTCTGTCTTTGTCCTGTTGGTGTTGCTCTAATTCACTGAAGCCAAGATTTCAGAAGGAATTTTCTTACAAACTAGAAGAAAACCAACCTGCAAAGCGGCTCCTGCTGAGCTCAAGGGAGCCCAGTGCCTCCATCTAGCTGTACAGCTGTGATAGGCCTGCATGCACCCAGGGCCACTGCGTCTCCTGTCCCAGCTCGGGCACGAAGCCATGCACAGAGCCTAGGTATGGGCGCATACTGACCTCAGGCCGGCTCTTGGCCTGGCGGAGAATGACTGGGGTGTCCCCCTCCGCCTCACTATGAGACCGGTTCTGCAGAATCTGGAAATCTGTCCAGCACTAAAACTCCTCTCACACAGCCTTTTGGAAAGCTGCCCGCCACGTGTGTCACAGGTCTTAAGCTGATGTGCACACTCTTTGATTCTAAGCCCAGCCTTTAGCATCCATGCCAGGGTTATGATTGAAAACTCAGAAAAGGCATTGTTTATGATCATGCAAGGTGGGGAACGACCTGAATGTCCAGTAGACAGGGATTGGTTAAATGGAATACCGTACTGCTCTTAACAGGTGATGTTGACAAAGAGTTTATAACAGCTGAGGAAAAAGCTTCGGCTTAATGTTAAGAGGTGAAAAGCCAGATGCAGAAGATTTCTTATGCATCTAAGAGTTTAGGCATGTGAAAAGAGAGGCATCGAATGACTCATTTAATTCTTGCCACGTGGAAGGTCCAAAAGGACGAGTTTTTCTTTTCTTTAAGATTTTATTTACTTAGAGAGCACACGCACACAGGGGGAGCAGCAGAGGGAGAGAGAGAATCCCAAGCAAGACTCCACGCTGAGCGTGAGGAGCCTGACACGGTGCTCGATCCCATGACCCAGAGATCGTAAACTGAGCCGAAATCAAGAGTCAGATGCTTAACCAACTGAGCCACCCAGGTCCACAGGGGAGTTTTTATTTTTAATTTAAGATTCATTTTTGCCTGAAATCTCCCCTTTTCATGCATAACTAGACCCTTCCTTTCTAGCTCCCAGCAGTGAGGCCTCTGCCCTACCCCCATCCTGCTACCCTCAGTTGATGTTCTAGCTGTTCCAGTCACATACTACTCACAGTTCCCTGGACATAGTATATGGTGTGTAAATCCCATTCTTTCTGCCTAAATGCCCTTCCCTGCCATGGAAAAAAATCCTGTGCCTCCTTCCAGACCCAGCTCAAATATTGCCATCTCTGGGAGCCCTCCCTGAGACACAGCCACACGTCCCGAGGGCTTTTTTACTGCCTCTCTGGGCCTGTTGAGCTTCTTGCGCTCAACTCTGGTAGAACGTTTCTTTCATCGTGTGGTTAATTCTTTTAGGTGCTGGTCTCTGCCTGCCAAGCTCCAAGCGCCTGGCCATGAGCCAGAGACAAGCATAGTCTTATGTGGTTGAAGGTCAGGTTGCCCCTGTGCATTTCACAGCCTCCTGTCTTCCTCTGGCACAAGGGAATCCAAGGACTGCCCCTGTCCCCTGGTGTGGCTGATAAGGGGGTTTGCTTCTCCTGGGTGCGAGAGGAGCTGGAATGGGGCCAGTGCCATCCAAGAGCTTTCTCTCTGCTGGTGTTAATGGTGTTTAATCAAAACACCATTTTGATTAAAGGGCTCCTGTGGCAGCTCTCCCAGACATGTAGGGCCCCTGGCATGAGATAGCACTACAGACAGGTGTGAGCCCTCATGCTGGACTGACCACCTGCGTGTCACTCGAGGGCAGTGTAACCTTTGAGGCTCTAGTCTGGTCTGGCGCCGTGCTATGCAGAACGTGGTCCCTGGAGGAGCAGCATTGTATCACCTACAAGCTGGTGAGAAATGCAGGGTCCCGGGCCCCACCCCAGACCTACAGAGTCAGAATCTGTTTTAACAAGGCCCCCAGGTGATTCACATGCATGTTAAAGTAAAAAGCACTTAACCTATAGGACTTTAACTGTTCAAGTTAGGAGTGAGAGGTGGATGGGCCACCTTCCGGGTAAGGAGGATGAGTTGAAACAGCTCAACTGGACAGCTCAAGTGCTGCTGGGGGCTCGTTTGTAAACCCAGAAGTGTGGCTGCCCAGGAATGAAGGATCGTGTTCCCACGTGAGTCAGTCGTGTTTGTGCACTCGTATGGGTATGTCCACACTCACATGCTTTAGCAAGTCGTTGGTGTCATCAGGGAGCAAGGCAGTGCTTGGCTAGGCCCTGTCTTCCTTATAAGACCTGTTTGAAATGTGCCACATGGTTTTTCTAGACTTTAGGAGCTCTCTGATGGGTCCTGGGAGCCCAGGGTGCAGGATCTGTAGCTGGGGAGCCTCTATATGGGATAAAATGGGCTGGGCAAAATCATTACTCTCTCTTTCCACCCCCAGTATTCTCTGGTTCTGCATTTTTAGCCTGGACGAGGGAACCTGGGCAGTGTTTTCAAATTTCCAAAGGGTGTGGATTGTGAGGGAGCTCCAAAGGGCAGAACTGGGCCCCCCGAGAAGGAGCCAGGTGAGTGGGAAGTCTCACTTTAGGGTCCAGGTGAGTGGGAAGAATGTTCTTTATATCTGGCAGTATGTAACAAGCTTCCCCTTGCTGGGAATTTGTAAGCAGAAGCTCAGTTGAGGCAGGATTGCTGGTAGAGGCTTTGCCCAGCAATGGGGTGGGGGTGGGGGTGGGGGGCTATCCCCTCCAGGATTGCTTCCACGTTTCAGCACCCCACCATGCTGATCAGAGACTGGGAGAAGGAGGGGGGCTCTAAATTATCTCCATGATTCAGTCTGCGAAGCAAAAGTGCTTACTGCCTTTCAGAGTGCTGTCCTATATTGCATTCATGGAAAGAGGCATTTCTCAAAGGCGTGCTTTGGCATCTCCATAGAAGTAACCCTTCCCAGCTCAGCCATTCTCTGAGGCTCTGGGGGCTGCTGCCTCAGGAAGGCTCGATTATCACTCCCTGGTTGTCATGAGAACAGCTATCGCAGGGCATGAGGTGGTTCTCGCTTCCTGGGAATGAAAGTCTTCCCACCTCTAGGATTCTGTGGCGAGGTGAGTGAGAAATACCACAAGGTCTCCAAAAAGCCTTGGGCCTTCATTGCCTGCTCTTCCTCCAGGAAGCCGCCTGTGGCCTTAGCCAGAACCTCCAGCCACCCAGCACTGGGGTCCCTTCCCGCACACGTGGCCCTTGTTGATCCCAGCCCCCAGGACAGACGCCTGGTCAGGTTTCTGGCACCGCCGACTCCTGGGGCCAGGCAGGCTGCAGCCCCGCCGTGCACGGAGAGCCAGAGTGGCTGCCATCAAGCTGTCAGCCCCCTTCCCCTGGGCAGAGACACCTGCCTTCAGAGCCGGCGATTTTAGTTCCTGGCTTGCTCTTTTGACTTCACGCCCTGGGAGCCTTTACAGCAACAAATTGCAAAGTGGCAGGTGGGTCTAGAAATGGCCTTCCTGCCCGGCCCTAAGCCCCCAGAGGCAGCTCTCTGGAACTCTCTGCCCAGTGTGGGGCAGGAAAAGCAGCCTCGGGGGATTCCACACTGTCTCGGGGAGGCATGGGTTGGTCTGGAGTGTCAATCAGCCCTGGGCTGTGGCAAGGTCTGTGACACGGACAAATGGAGCCTGCACGGCGGTGGCCACCCAGGGAAGGGCAGAGGAGCCGGGAGCATAACCTAGAGAAGCAGACATGGGCTCCGGGTGGCATAGATTAGTGTCTTCACATCAATGAGGGCCCACTGGGAGGACAGGGATTGAACCTATCGTAGGAACCTCCGTTTTCTCACCTGGGACATATGCCCACTGCAGACAGTCCCAGTGAGGCTAAGGGAACTGCATCACGGAAGTGCTGGCCATCGACTGAGCACTTACCGCCTGCATAGTCTCACTGAATCCTCTCAGCCGCCCGCTGGGAAATGAGTTTCCTCATTTTACTGATAAAAAAGACTGAGGTCCAAAGAGAAGGGGCCATGGCTAGTCAGTCACAGAGCCAGGATTTGAACTTGTGAAGTCCAACTCCAGACCCCAGCCCTAACCCAGTGGATGTCCGGGCTCCCTGCTGCTGTCAGCGATGCTGCACGAGATATGGTTGGAGCCCACGGGAAATGCCACATGCCTTTCATTGCCCTTGTACAGATTTCTCCCTCTGGTAGGAGACCACTGGGATGTGTGTTCCCACTTGGAATGGTTCTAGCGGAGGATCTAGTAGGAGCCCAAGTTCTAGAAGTTTGTACCAGGATGGGGCGGGGGGTGACCATAGCCATCCCACGGGTTAGTCACGCTCTGCCACCATTCAGTACAGGGAGGGGCTCCCACACCACGGCATCTCACTCCTCCTTGTCCAGCTGGGGAAACTGAGGCCCAGAGAGGCAAGGAGAACTGCCAGGGACCTCACAGCAGAGCCAGTCAGGCCGTCCACAGAGGATAGATCAACGTTTCCTTTTAATCCAATAAGTAGAGTTAACGGCCACATCCTTAATGATTTGTAATAGCCTCTGAGAAGCAAAAGGATCAGAGTGCTTGTTCAAGGAGCCGGGCAGGAGGGCATTCTTGAAATCTTATAAAGGAACAAAGTCTTCTCATTTTTTCATTTTCCACTCACTGAAGATTCATCTCCGTTGACGTTACTTTTCAGACAATGGCCTGGGTTCAGCTGGAGGCAGGTCTACCTCCCAGCAAAGACAGAAGACAGACCTGTGACTCAATGCTAAACATAGTTATTTTGGGAATTTGTACGTCTTCCCCACTAGCCCCTCGGTGAGTCACTTTGCCCTCGAAAGCCCTGGACGGTGTTAGGCGTGCTGGCGGTCCATGGAGCAGAGGAAGGAGTCAGACAATCCTAAGTCCACATGCCAACTCCACACTCACCAGCCATCGGTCTCAGACAGGCTGTTCAGTCTCCCTGAGCCTTAGTTTTCCCATCTAGAAAAAGGGTATACTTACTCACAACTCTTGTCACACCGTGTTTCTGTAATGATCAAGGGAAAAAATCTGGATGAAAAGACTTCATAAGCCCTAAAGGGTCACACATGAAAGAATGGTTATTGGTGTTCAGGAAACGTTTACTGTATTAAATAAAATTTAATTTAATATGAAAACAGTACTTCATGAAGAGGTACCTAGAAGGCACAGAGGCCCCATTTAGCAGAGCTCATTCCTCATTGCACCTGGTACTGAGCAGCATGGGTGCTGTGGAAAGCAGTACTTAGTAGGGAGTCCTAGTCTCCATTCCCGCAGTAGTTCTAATGGTGAGCCACCCAGTTTTCCCATTCTTTGTTCAGTCCTTCCCAAGGATTGGGCCACTGGTGGTCCCTGGGTGTGAGGGGGTCCCCACTGCCTTTCTCCCCTCTGTCACCCTCCCCATTCTAGCCATGGTCGACTTGCCCAGGAGCAAGTAGGGGACTCACACATAGGAAACATTAAATAGATTATTGGGTCCCACTCCTCAGAGTTCCTGATGCAATAGGTTCTGGGGTCGAGACATGAGAATTTGCATTTTTAACAGGGTCCCAAGAATTGCTGCTGACCTGAGGACTTTTACTTTGAGCACCTACAGTGTACCTTGGACATTTTATGTGTTAGGTACCGGGGCCAGGAGGCAGAGAGAGGGGATGTCACAGCTCAGCTCAGTGGTATCAACACTAGCTCCTCCAGTAAGCCCTTCCTGGACATGTGCAGTCCCTTCCCCACCCTCTTGGGTTGGGCTGGGACCCCTCTGTGCTCCCACCACATCCTGTACGGGGGTACATAATAGAACAGCCAGATACAGACTTGCAGGGAAGGTGCTAATGCTGGGTCGGTCACCCCTTAGCCAGGCATCCTCTTCAGTTTTGACACCTTCCCAGCCTCATCAAGTAAAGCCAAAAGGGCAGAGAGAGAGCAAGTAAGGTCCTGGGTATGTCTATTTCCTAAACAATTGTGAGTCATCTCCAAAGCAGCTCAATTGGCTAATTTAAAATAATCCTATTAAGGTAAGGGGGGAAATGGTGGAAAGACAGGAAATTAACATTTAGTGAGCACCACTTATGAAGGCCTGCAAGGTGGGTGTGGTTTCACTGTCATCACACAGGTGACAGTACTCAGGCTCCGAGAGAATGAGCTCCTTGCCCACAGTCACACGGCTCATGAACCCAGGTCAGACTGACTGCAAACTCATTGCTTTTTCCACTGCTGCCTTAATCTTTGCTCTTTCCACTGCTGCCTTGACATCTCAAGTATGGAAAGGGCAGGTCGGAACATTGCCTTTACCTTGTGTTGGTGCCATGTGCCTTTGGTCGCTGTGGAGGCAGAAGCAGGGGCTCCCACTCCGTGCTGACCTCATGACTTGTCACTGCCAAACGCAAAGGCTCTGGAGCTGGGAGCACAGATGTTCTGTGCACCAGACACTTTCTCTGGGCTTGCTGTTGCCACCGAGCCCCGTGATTCATCCTCGTGCGCTCAGAACAGGCTCAGCCTCTGCAGAAGGTTCCTCAGGGAGTGTTAGACCTGCCACCATCACCTGTTGTACCCAGACCCACTCCGCCTCCTCCTCACCATTGGCCCCAGTGGGGTTCCTGTGATGCTTCCTGTCTCCTGCACGGCTTCCCAGAATGCCTTGGGTCTGTGAGGAAATTAACAATTTTGTTTGTATGGGGAGCTTTTTGCTATGTAATGAGTAACAGTTATAATTAATGTTTAACACGTACGGACAGCAGGTCTGCAGAGAAAAGGGGGGTTTAAATGACTACGGAGAAAACCGGGATCGCTCACTTCCTTTGGCTAATATGCTACTGAGGGACAGGTTTTTCCAGTTGGTTTTTCTACTTGACATATGAATGAATGCATTTAGTAGCAAAAAAAAAAAAAGAAGAAGAAGAAAAGAGAAAGGAAAACACTAGTGTTCTAGTGTTTAATAGCTTTGGTTTGTCTACTAATTATATTGATAGAAATGTTCCTTCTAATGCCTTTGTCTCCTGTGTAGAAAAAAACACAAAGATTTGATAGAATCTTTGCTGTTCTGTTTGGCAGGGCCGAAATCTTATGGATAGAGATTGTTTAAGCTCTGTGAGGTCAGAGATTCTGCCTGCCTCATTCCCACCTGGGCCCTGCCTAGATCCGTGCCTGGCACATAACGAACATACAGATATGTGTTAAATGACTCAGTAAGTCCTCTCTCAGGAAAACCAACCCCATGACTTCTTCAGGACGCTAGAATACCTAGGTAAGGAGGCAGCCTGCTCCCACAGAGATAGTTTAGTTTATTTTCATATCATTCTTTCATGCCGTACACCTGTCTTCTCGCCAGATGAGGCTGAGGGAGGGACCTGCAGCCGGAGGGGCATTTTTGCATAGCCCTTAACTGCCCCAGTTGCCCCCTCTGGTCCGAATTCCTAGGAAGAAGCTGAGGGTGCGGCCCCGCCTGTCTGAGGGTTGGGCCAGGTGTCCAGATGCCATGTTGTAGGTGGAGAGAGTCGTGTGCTGGTGGGTGGCATGTGGCCCCTGAGAGCCATCCACCTGGCTCGTCCCCTCCTGTCGCTCTTCCCTTCCCTCACGGCCCTCTGTAGAGGGACAGCAGCAGAAACCTGTACACAGCTTGGCTGGGGCTTTGGGCCTCCTGCATGGGGAGACGCCTTTCCACAGCTGCCCACCATGCAGGTCCTCTCAGGCTTGCGTATGTGTGTGGGGGGGTGGAGTCTGGCCCTGGGATTCTAAGTGATTTTCTGTGGGCGTCTATAGGTGTAAGCATCAGGAAACACGCTGCATCAGACATGAGCAGGCGTTCCATCTGACAGGTGAGCCCGGCCCAGAGCTAGCAGAGTGCACAAGAACTCAGATGCCAGAGCCACGGGGTCTGGGTTTAAAGCCCTGGGCTGCCATTTGCTAACAGGGTGACCTGGGCCAAATTGCCTGTTTCTTCATCTTAAAATGAGGTGGTAATTGATGTTGAGAGTCTGGACAGTGAGTGCTTAGTGGATGCTGGCTTTTGGTACCACTGTCGTCGTAAACTACTGTTTTTTTGAGAACATGTTGCCCTACAGACAAGATTCGTGCTGAACTTGTGAAAGGCCTCTGGGATGCAGAAGGCTTGGGTCGAAGTCCAAGTTCAAATCTAGCTGTCAACTTGGGGCAAATCAGTCCCATTTCCAGCCCTCCCATTCTCATCTGTAAAATGAGTTATGACAATAAAGATGGCTTGCTTCAGCAGCTGTAAAGTTCTCTGCATTTGGATCATTTCACCATTTTCATCAGGATTTATCCTTCTATTTCTCATAGCCGAGCAGCAGCCCTTGGGGTGGGGTCTTTGCACCAGACACTGGTGCCTCTTTCCTATGGTGGGTGCAGAATAAGGGGACGAAGACACCCCCCCCACCTTGTTCCAGAACCTCCTTCCCCAGCCCAGGCTTGGGTGTACATGCACGGACGGCGTTCCTGGAATCCGGATGGCGTTCCTGGAACCCGAGCGGCATCCCGGCGCCTGCCTCACAGCCTGTCCAATGCGCTGCTTCTCAGGGAGTCACTGCTGCCTCCCTTCACAATGAAGACCTCTGTTCTCAGGCTCTGCCCACGAGATGTGGCAGCGTGGTGCCCCGGGGCTTGCATGCGTCTGGGAGTTGAACACAGAGGCCTCTTGTTGGCAGTCCTGGAACACAGACCAAACATTTGCTGAGCCGCCTGTTGTCTTACGTACCTGGAGGTGCAGCTCTCATGCACGGGATGGGCGGGGGGAGGGGGGCAGGGGGGGTGCGGAGAGAGAGGCCTGCCCTTGAACTGGAAGGCAAAGGGGCCTCGCCTCTTGGGGCTTGTTTCTCCATCTGTAAAATGGGAATTCTAATACTGATCTTGCGGCGAGGAGCAGATGAGGTAACTCAGAATGTATGTTTAGAAAGTCGAAGCAGCAAAGCTGTTGTCATGGGAACAGTTCAGGCAGTTGCAGGTGTTTGCACATTGTCATGAAAGTCTGCGGTGTTTTCAGGGACTCCGGGGACCACGTGGTCCACCCCAGCTTCCCAGACCACTGTGCTGTCTCCCTCCTTGGGGAGGAGCTGCCTGGGCAGCAGCCCCTTATGTGCCTCTCCACCCCTGCCCTCCCCACTCCCTTCCCCCCCCACACACACACACAGACCCACCAGAATCAAGGTCTGGCTGTTGGCAGAATGGAGGGATCAGTGCCAAGAACTGTGCAGAAGGGGTGCCTTGGGCACCTTCATTCTGTTCTCTGTGCCCTTGTGTTCTCAGGCCCCTTCTGGGAGCCCCCTGTGGTTTGCAATGGCGCCCCATGTATTCATTTCTGCCTCACCCACAGGAGGCCTAAAGAAGCCTCTTCAGTGGGCTGAGAGCTCCTTGCAGGCGTCCTGTTTTCAGTTGTCTAATCCTTGTTGCCTCTGCTAAAAGGAGATAACTGTGTGGATAACTGGTGAATCAGAGACTCCAGGCCAGCCAGAAAGCCACAGCCACGGAGCTTGGAGCACATCACAGGTTTCACCTGGGGTCCAAGGTCCCTGGGCCTCGTTTGCTCCTTTCAGCTGGCTTTGAATGGTCCCTGTCCTCCGGGGCCACCGTCCACATCCTTGGTCAGCTGGGAGGACTGGAGGATGTTTGCCGGGCCACTGACTTCTTTCCCTGCCCCTCCCCAGGGAATGGTACTCCTAGGGTACCCCTTACCCCCAGGTGAGAGGAGGCCTTTCAGGGCTGAAATCCCAAAGCAGAAGGGGAGTAGGTAGGGGCCAAGGCTGGCCACCCGATGTGCAGCCCGCTCCTCTCGGCTTAGGCGGGCTACTTGCCTGCGCCAGGCCTTGTTTGTAAAACCTGGACAAATTGCCCTGACGTCTCCTGGGCTCGCCTTGGGGGTCAGAGGAGAAGGTCCCATCAGGCCTCATGTATGCCTCCTCATGCACAAGAAGCCCTCGGTAAAGGTCAAGCCATCTTCAGAATGTTTTAAAATAAGTTGAAGAGATAGTCCAGCTACCAAGTTTCCTTTCTCGATTGACACATAGAGGTTTCACAGTCCTGCTGACCCAGGTGGAGATTTACTCTTTCAGTAGACGTCAAGCATCTGCTGTATGTCAGGCGCTGTCCTTGGCATTGGGGATTCAGCTCCGAACAAAGTAGAATATGTCATGCCTCTTGGACCTTCCAGCTCAGTCAGGAATTCCAGCCGAGGCTAGGGAAAAAGAAGGTGGTTTCTGATGCAAGGCACTTTATCGTCCTCAGTACATGAGAGGGAAGTATTCGAAGCCTGGGTGTGACTGTGGGGAGGGGGGAGGGCGTCACCACTTGCTGGGACTTTGGTACATCGTCTGTTACTAACTACCTCCATGAATCCTTTATGGTGTAAGTATAGATGGCTGTGTTGTACAGAAGAGGTAGCTAAGGTTCAGAGAGGTTTAGAAACTTGCCCAAAGTCACACAGTAATGGTAGAGGCAGGACTCCACAAAGAGGGGTCTAAGTCAAGAGTCCACGCCCTTTCTGTGATGCCGAGCTGCTGTGGTTCCTCCGTTCCCTGGCCTTATGGCAGCCCATAGGCCTTTCTTTAAAGTCAGCGGCACGTTGGCCATGAGGACAGGTTCAGTGGAGGCTGAGGTGCGAGGCCCCAGCTCCATCCGGTTCTGAAAAGACCTACCTACCACGCTACTGGAGACTAGGGTGGGATCAGACAATGGCAGAGACCAGGGCACAGAAGAGAAGCCAATTCTACCTGGGGGGTCTAGGGTAAAACCTCCCCTGGGTGGTAGCGTTGGAGCTGAACCTTAAAGAATAACAAAGATTTGTGCGCCCAGAGATGGTGAAGAAGGATTCCAGAGGGCAGGCAGAGGGCAGGCAGAGGGCAGGCAAAGCAAAGTAGAGCCCTAGGGGCAGATGGCGGATTTGGGGACTGGCCATTCTTTGTGACTGGAGCCTAGGGCTGGGCGTGGACCCCAGTAGGGTTTTGTAGGGGAAGATGCATCCAGAAAGTTGGGTTGGTTCCTAGTCACCGAGGATCTTGAACACTAGAGCAAGGATTTTGCCCTCTATCTAGGGGCACTGGGAGCCAGCAAGGGTTTGTGAGCCCAGCAAAGCTGTGCTTTAGAGGCTTTTTGGCCTTTTGGAACTTGTTTTCTCTGGCCAGCCCTGAACGATAAACAAGAAGGAGCTGGACCCTGAAGGAACACATTTATTTCATCTAAGCAAACATTTACTAAACACCCGTCTCCATAACAAGCACGGCATTAGGTTTAGGGGCAAACAAGAGATTGGAAGAGAAAGAAAATCAGTGCCAGGCGCTGCCCCCACAGAACACCCAGGCTGACTGGGGGAGAGTGGGAGGCGGTGCCCGTGGAGCTGCAGGCCGAGGGCCAAGTGCTTCTGAGGAGGAAGGGGCTCTCAGCAGGCAGTATAGGGGAGACTTTGTAGAGAGGTGGCTTTTTGCCAAGTCCTGGAAGCTTCTAGGTGTCATGAGTAGAGCCGGAGGGTGGTCATTCCAAGCCTAGAGTTGGGAAGTAGACCACAGAACGAATGAGGGAGGCACAGCCCCTGCCTGACCACAGGGAGGAAGGACCTGAGGAGGCAGAGGGGAAGCTGACCCTGGTGACCCACAGGCCTGGGCTCAAGCCTTGTCTGCCCCACCCCTATCCCACCCCTTAGCTCTGAGACCCTCTGAGGTAAGTTCCTCCTCACCTCTGAGTCCCCATCCCTCACCACCACCCACAGGGTGGCGGGGCTATTGTGAGAGTTCGAGCCAATGTGGGCACCTGGGACGCTGTTGTCGGCAGTGACTAAACTGCAGAACCGATTGGTATAAAATCTATCCTATAAGTAGAAAGGGGACCACCAGAGTTGGAGGCTAATAATGTGGATGGAGAAAAGGCCTCCTGAAAGGGCAGTAGGGGGGACATCTGAGCTGGGTCTTTAAAGTCTGAGGCCTGTCATTAGACCAGAATTTTTGGAAGGACATTTGGGGCATCGAGAAGGGACCTCCTCACCTGCCCTAGAGACAGAGGCTGGTGGTACATCAGTGGGGCTGTGTCTCCCACTGCCCCCCTGAGCCTCCCCTCCCTCCTGCACAACTCTGATTCCATTTGTAATTGCCTATAGGTGCAATTAATTAGGTTCTGTCATTCTAATGACTCACAGGGGTGGCATATTTTTTCTCTAAATGCAGATATTCTTTTGAGGGTTTGTGTCTTTATCTTTTGCAAAAAAATCACTAAATTAAAAGAATTGCCATTTTAAATTGCAGAGTAAAGAGAAACTTAATTAGAAGGAATGAAAGCAGTTGTGTTTGGAGCTTTTGTTCTTAAATTTTTTTTCCTTTGCTGCTGAATCACTGCACTTGGAGTTTGTGTATTTTATTTTAGGTGAAATGATTTGCCTAATTAAGCCTGTCATTCATCACCACCTGTTCCCTCTAAAATATATGGCTATATTATTAAGCTTGCAAGCGAATGTATAAATTAATTCAGTGGGGAATTACAGTGTTGACTGGGATGTTATTAGGTTTTATCGAGTTTATCTGGTATGAAAACCGATTCTTTTTTCCCGATAAAGTGAAACAACAGCTCATTAATTTTCTTCAGTCATTCATTGGGTACCTGGTAAGGTTGCAGGCATGTTCTAGGCTTGGGGCGCAAAGGCACCCCAAATGTTGGTACAGCCCCTGCTCTTGAGGGGCTCATGGGGCATCGGACCAGGAAATTGGCCATTAGGAGGCCATAGACCGAGATCAAGGTGAGTCTGGGGAGGGGGTGAGGTCAGGGAAGGCTTCCTGGAAGAGGTAGACTCCAGAGTGGAGTCAGTTAGATGGAGAGACTGGTAGAAGGGGATGGGGTGGTGGTAATTCAGGAAGAAGACATGGCCTCGAAGTGGCCATGGTGAGGCCTGAGGCTGAAAAGGCAGCCAGGTCACGGGCTGTGCTGAAGAGTTTGGGTTCCTTCTGTAGTCGGAGTTCCATGCTTCGTGCCTGTCCTCCCCGTTCTGTGCCAGGAGTTATGCGATTGGGTTTTATATGGGCAGAAATCTCCAAATTCTAATTTTAGTCAGAGGTGAACATGTCTTACAATTCATTTGGTTTCTCTCCTTAGCCTATGGCAAAACCGAGCCTAGAACCTCATCTCCCCCCAGCCCCTTCCTACATCATGCCGCTTCACTGCCTACCTCAGGACTCGTGGCCCCCAGGGGCCAGGGGCCTGCTCAGCGGCCTCCTCTCCATTCCTGACAGAAAGTTAGCAGGGGGAGGGACCAGGGAAAAGTGCACACTGGTCCCACGGTCCTTGGCCCCCCTCTCCTGCCGCATCCCAGATCTCCTCAATGGAACGTCACACAGGGGCCTTCCCTGGCTCAGGCCGTCAGTAGTCAAGCCCTATTGGAGTCACCTCCTACATCCCTCGCATCTTAGAGGGATTCAGCCCCCGTTACCTTCCCTAACAGGTCTCCCTGCCTCCCTGGTTGCCCCGCACATCCCGTCTCCATCACTAGTCAGAGACCTCTCTGAAACCCCGACTGAGAATGGCATTCCCTGATTGGCCCATCCATCGGATCAAGACCCAGCTCTTTAGAAAAGGGCTGTGTGACCGGGCCCTTACCTGTCTACCTGATCCCAGTGCTCACCCCTACCCAAGGTCACCCATCTAGGACCCTGTAAGGCAGATGGCTAGCCTCTCCCTAACCCCCCTACCCAAGAACATATATGCCATTTGATTAGTTGCCATGAGGGCTGGTGGGGTTCAGCAGGAGGAGCCCTGGTGGGAGAGCTGGGATGCTGGGAAGCCAGGCAGGGGCACACGATGACAAGTGTGCTGGGGCCCCAGCTCTGGGTTCACCCTCTCTCTACCACTGTGCAAGCCCAGGTTATTGACCAGATGGAAGAGGGCTCTCTCAGACACCCGACCCCAGGACCTGTACCTTAGAAGGGCCTTGTCATTGCTGTCTGTCCTTGTGGTTAGGACACAGGAAAGAACTGTAGCCCAAGAAGAGGGCAGCCCCCAGCGAGTCCTCTCTCTATCCCCGCACCACACTGCCGGTCCTGGCCTCACGGGTTGGGGTGGTCTCTAGGTTGGAGTTTGGCCTCCATCCTGCTTCCTCACAAATTTTCATTACAGTTTTCTGTGAATCTTTGCCTCCTGGAGAATGCCAGCCCCGTCCCTCCAGTGCTCAGGCCATAGGCCTGGAGCCTCTCGATCTCTTTCCCCCACACTCCACTGCGAATGCACCGACAAGGCCTACCAGCCTGTCCTGCCCTACTGTCCTCGCTGCTCCCCTTGTGCAGCTCTCTCTCTTGTTCAATTAATCAACTTTTTAAAGAGCAGTTGGCGCAATTGAGCAGAAAGCGCAGGCGGTTCCCATCTCCCCCCGTCCTCCCATCTCTTTTCAGCACAGCAGTCCTGTTCAGAAGTGCCAGGTCAAAACCCTCCCCATCAAAACGTCAGCATGGCTCCCATTTCTCACCGAATACAATCAAAGTCCTTTGCAAGACACAGCGCCCGAGGACCTGGCTCTGCTTCCTCCCGCTACCCTCCATTCCCCCTGGACTGTGTTTCTGTCACCCTAGGCACGTTCCCACCTCAGGGCCCTTGAACTTGCTCTTCCCTCTGCCTGGAATGTCCTTCCCGCAGGTTTTGTCCCTGGCAGTTACTGCGGCCGGTGTCTCGGTTACCATATCTGTCCCTACTCTGAGCCTCACGGGCAGGGATTTCTGTTTTGCTCACTGCTGTTCTTCCAGCCCTGAGCTGGCCTGGCACGAGTGAGGGAGGGTTGAGGAGTGGGGCGGGGGCATGGACAGGCCGCCGGCTGCTGCCATAGTCATGAGAGTGAGCACATACACACGGGTCCAGCATGTCTAGAGCCTTCATGGGCAGGAGCCTCCCTTCCCATTGCTTTCTATAGCGGTTAATGGAGAAGAGTGTCTTGGAGGGACGACAGTGCTTTGCGGTCCTGATGGGTGATCTCGCTCAGAGGCTGAGACATAGAACAAGTCCATCCACATTCCACAGTCCCGTAGACAGCACGCCACCACCATCCACCACCGTCGGGGCTGGGGTTTCCCGCCACCTTCGTGAATGTGAGGTTGATCGCCGTTGTGGCTGGCCATATCTGTGCTTGCTCTTTGGAGAGGAGGTTCCTGCCATCGTGTGTCCGTGGGCCTGCAGCTGGACCTGGCTTTGGGAGCCGTGTTCCGCAGGGCCTGGCCCATTCACTCAGCACTCTGTGTGCTGGGCCCTTAAGATATCTTCTCTCATCTGATCTTCGCGGTTCCGTGGTGAGGTAGGAAATGGAGCCTCAGAGAGGTTGAGTAGCTTAGCCAAGGCACACAGCAAGCTACTGGCAAGCTTAGGAGAGGAGCTCAGGTTGGTTTGGACGCTTATGTGAAGTACCTAGTACCGTGTCCACATTGAGCAGAGACAATAATAAAATAAATATATATATTAACACCGATTGAGCAGCGACTACATGCCAGGCACTGTGCTAAGATCTGGGAGCCATCGCCTGACTGAGTCCTTGCGGCAACCCCACGAGGTGAGTACAGTCATTACCCATCGTAGAGGAGGAAACTGAAGCCCGGAGAGATAACTTGCAAGGGGGACTAACTGGTCTCTAGGAATGCTTCTGGCGACTCCAGGTTCAGCTCAGTATTTTCTGCTCTTTGTGGGCTATCTTTGGGGTCCTGCCCTCGAGAGGTATCCTCCCCAAGCCCGTGGAGGTGAGCGATGCTCTCACAGGCCCGGGGCGGGGAGAAAGCGTACGGCAGGGCCTGCCCACTGTGCTGCACACTGCTTCAGCCTCACCTGGCGCCGGGCTGTGGGGGGCCCATGCAGAGGGCACTGAGGGAAGAGGAGCAGATGGGGATGCAGCACGACCCTTGGTTGTTGCCCTGTAGGGTCATCCCAGGAGAAAGGGGGCAGATGTGGCCGGTATGCCCTGTGGGGGATGGGAGAATGGGAGGAGGGGAGCCACTTGGAGGCAGAAAGTGGGGAACAGCTGCCGCCCTGAGAACTGTCCAGGGGACTGAGCCTCTGTGGGAGTGCCATGCCCCTCCCCTTGCTGGAGATTGCAGGGGGCATCCTTTGGAGATAAGGCTGAGCTCAGCGGCCTCTGGAGAGGGACTCAGCCAGCCCTTCGAGTGCACCATCTGGCTCTGAAGGCACCTGCTGTAGGAAGCTCAGGCCTTTTGAGCCATGTTCATTAATTGCCTGGCACTCTTCCCCCTGTGGATTGTAAAGTCCCAAGGGGAACAATCGACTGTGACCCCACTCTGCACCACCCAGTAATCCCTCGGGCTGAGCTCTGGTGACCATGCACTTTCTCTCTCCCCCACAGCCCAGTTTAACGGCAACGAGAAACGGCAGTCATCCCCCTCGCCTTCCCGGGACCGGCGGCGCCAGCTTCGAGCTCCGGGAGGGGGCTTCAAGCCCATCAAGCATGGGAGCCCTGAGTTCTGTGGGATCTTGGGAGAAAGAGTGGATCCTGCTGTCCCCCTGGAAAAGCAAATGTAAGTTCTGAGGGAGCAAAGCCCAGCCTCAGCTCCAGTCACTGTTAAGGCTGAGAGAAGGTCAAGGCCACTGTCAAGTCAGTCAGTAACTGACAGAATTAGAATAGAGTCTCTGGATTCCTAACCCTGGGCTTTCTCCCTCCATGCTGTATTGGCGCCCTTACTTTTGACTATTATAAATTGGATTTGTTTGTTAGCTACGGTGATAGTTTTGCCTCACATCTGCTTGGTATTTATTGAGCAAGGCTTTGACACTTTTTTTTTTTAAGATTTATTTATTTATTTGAGAGAAGGGGAGGGGCAGAAGGAGAGTCTTTTTTAACTCAAACATTTTTTTTTAAAGATTTTTTTTTTTAATTTATTTATTTGAGAGAGAGAGACTATGAGTAGGGAGGGACTGAAGGAGAGGGAGAAGCAGGCTCCCCGCTGAACACAGAGCCCGACATGGGGCTGGATCCAAGGACTCCAGGATCATGACCTGAGCTGAAGGCAGCTGCTTGACCAGCTGAGCCACCCAGGTACCCCTGGCTTTGACGCTCTTGATTTGGGTTTTTTCAGCCCCTTTCCCCTGAGATTCCCACCCCATTCTGTGGCCCAGTCCCATCCCTGCTGCCCCCTTCCCTCCCTGCTCTTCCCTAACACTGTCAGTCAAGCTCTTTACCACCCCTCCCCTTGACCATGGTGGTCACCTCCCTTCTCACTGTGCACAGGTCCCTGCTCAGCTCTGAAACCTTCAGTGGCTCCCCATCACTTCCAGGATAAAGTCTCATCTCCCTAGCCTGCCGCTCACTCTGTGGATTGCCCCCACACTGCTTTTTCCATTTCTCACCATTCCATATACCTGGACTACAGCCAGCTTCTCTGATACTTGATGAAGCAGGTTCTGGATCTTGTGCTGATACCTTCAGGTGTAGCATCCTCTTAACAAGCACACATGCGATAATGGGGTTATCATCCCCGTCACATAGATGAGAAGTCGTACTCCAAGAGACACAGAGCCTTGGCTGGAATGTCACAGCTCACAGTGCAGATGCAGGATTGGAGCTCCAGCCCTGTGGCTTGAGCCCACACTCTCCCTTTCCTCCCCCTCCTCATACACACACTTCTCCCCCGCCCTTCACACACGCTTGACACAGAGTAGGCCCTCCTTAAAGACAGGAGATGAGCTGACAGCAAGCCAGTCCCTCACGAGACTGTCCCATGTGTGTCATGTACTATATTAATCTCCGGTGGAGGATTCTGGCCTCAGCATAGCCGGCAGCACGTCCCTCACAGGAAATGCTCCCTCGGCGAGCAGGATGCAGGGTTTTCCGAATGATGTCATGGGCTCTGTGCCCCTTTTCAGCATGTGCTGTCATGTGGGGAGGGCCTCAGCCTCCTTCGTGACGCCCCGTGCCGGCTGTAGAAGCACATGGGGGCGCGCTCCCAGCGGGCCTCTCGGCTAACCATCTGTGAGACGGCGGTAGGTTCTGCTTGTTTCTGATCACTATGCCCTTTTTAATCAACAAACAAAATATAATCCGGAGATGGCTAGACCCAGCGGGCATCCTGGCCCTGTTGGAACGTAAGCTCTGTGAGGGCAGAAGCTTCTCCGGGTCACCACTGTGTCCACGGTGCTTTGGAACGGGGCCTGGCACATAATAGGTGCTGTCTGGGAAATGGACGAAGTCCCCAGAGAGCTGTCAACACTGTCTGTCTCCCTGGCGTCACCCCCCACTCTCTCTCACTCAGCGCACGCCCCCACTCTCTATCACTCAGCGCAGTAGACAGCTCCCTCCCTTGGAGACGCGGTCTGTTCTGGTTTTTCCCCTGCTTCCCGGGCCCCCTCTTCTGGCTCCCCTCCTGGCTTCTCACCTCAGCTTCACCTGAAAGCTGGCCCATCGGGGGCTCGGGTTCCAGCTGCACGCTCTCCCTGGGTAGTCTCCTCAGGATCCTGGTGGCGAGTCACCAGCGCACCACCAGGCCACTCTTCTCCTAGAACGCCCACCTCCCGCATCCAGCTGCTGTCTTGGCATCTGCACTTGGCTGACGAATGGGCATCTCAAATTTAGTGTGTTTAAAACTGGGCCCCTGATGTCCAGACACTCGCTCCTCCCCCATCTTCCCCCCCTCCATACATGGCGTCACATGTACCTACTTGCTCAAGCCACCAATCTGGAGTCCTCTTGATTCCCTTTTTTTACCTTACACACTAGCATCTAATGCATCTGAACTGGCAACTTCTACTAGTTTTCCACCCAGAATATAGGCCCCGTTCATCTGTTCCTCTTATCTCAGAGCAACCTCCCGTCTGGACCACTGCGAAAGCCCCCGCCTCATCTCCCACTTCATTTCCCCACTGGCTCCTCTTCAGGAGAACCTGCTTGGCCTTTTGTAAGACCATTGAGAGCTAAAGTAACATCCTCTTTTTATTTCTTTTTTTTTTTAGATTTTATTTATTTATTTGACACAGAGCACAAGTAGGGGGAGCAGTAGGCAAAAGGAGAGGGAGAAGCAGGCTCCCTGCTGAGCGGGTAGCTCGATTCGGGGCTCAATCCCAGGACCCTAGGATCATGACCTGAGCCCAAGGCAGACGCCCAGACAACTGAGCCACCCACGTGCCCCAGCATCCTCTTTTTAAAACACATTGCCCTCTGCTATGCTTAGAATAGAATCAGACTTCTTCCCTTGCTCCCAAGGCCTCAGGGAATGGGGCTCTGCCTCTCGGTCCACCCCCATCCTGCAGCACTCCCCGTGCTCCCAGAGCTGGACCATTCTTGCTGCCTCCCTGCTCTGTGAACACCGCCAGCACATTCTGCCTCAGATGCTTTGCACTTGCTGGTTCCTCTGCAGAGAACGTGTTTTCTTTGGCTCTTTACATGATTGGCTCCTTCTCACAAAGCAGATTCTCAGGGCAGATGTCATCTCCTTGCAGGCCTCCCCTGTCTGTCCATTCTAACATAGACACTTTCCCTGCCCCAGTCACTGCCTAGCACAAACTCAGGATTCCTGCATAGCACTTGTCACTTTCTGAAATTGTGTCCTGAATCTATTTATTGACTCTCCCTCTTCCCTGCGTCAGCCCCATGAGATCAAGGATGTTGCAAGTGGTGAGTAAATCTTGGATGAGCTAATGGGTACTGCATAGGCTGGATGGCCATGGTTAGGTCCTCTTAATCCCCACAATTCTGGCCTGACTAGCCAGCTCTGCAAACTCTAGCACATCTCCAGACAGCCTCCTGCTTAGATTCTGTTTTCAGCCTAGGCAGAGCCCGCTCGGGCCCAGCAGTTGGCCCTCAGCCCCCCATGGGACCATCCAGGCACCTTGTCACCTGGTGGCCAACCTTGTGCCAACTGGCTCCCCAGTGGCTGGCCCCAGCCCCCTGATCATGTCCTTTGGGCCTTTTCTCCCAAACTAGCCTGGGTGTCCTTTGAATCTCAGCCCAAGTCCCTGACTTTCTCTCCGCAGGCAGTAGCTGGGCAGCAGGGAAGGAGCCAGCAGCTTATCCTGTTTACCCACCAGGCAGTACCTTCAACCAGGATCCTGAGCCTCTGGAGGCCCATCTGCTGCCAGCTCGTGCTCAGGGAGGGGCGGAGAGCAGGCAGCACTTCCCTGGAGACCTCTTCTAGGCCTTTCCCTGAGGATGGCTCTGCTTCAGATGGCTGGAACTTGTTTTCGTAATAAAAACATGTTTGTCAGCTCGCTGGGGGTGTGTTACACGGGTGAAATTTCCCGGAAAACAACCTTGCCAAATCTGTTAACTCTTACTTCTGAAGTCCATTCCATCCTTGTCTGGCTATTTCTCCAAACTCCAGTCGTGTGTACCTTCTAACGTGTGACTTCAGCCCTCATATCTCTGAAGGTGCTTTCCCTATGGGAGCCTGTGCAATCCCTAACTTCATATTCCTCTTTATTTCTACGTTTAGAAAGGAGGGCAGGTCTACACTCCTACCCCTTCCCTTGGCGAGTGTCCCCTCTGGATGTCCAGCCCCAGGGCTGACCTGCTGTGAGTGATCACCTCCTGGGCGGTCAGCGACTCCCTCACATGCTCAGTGGGCAGGGACACTCACATCTGCTCTCCAGTCCTTGCTTTCCTGAAGCAGGTTGGGTTCTGCAGTTATCATTATGTCATCGCCACTGCTGTTACCTGTTCAGAACGCTGCCTTGTAAATGACAGAAAGCGTGCGGTATAAGGTGGTGCCCTGTTTCTCCCCACGCAGAATGTCTTTCACAGAACTCTCGGAGGTCCTGTCTGCAGGGCAGTCCTGGGCCGGGGCCGGCAGGCGGCAGCATCCCTGCTTACACCTGGGAATTTGAAATGCAGACTACAGTGGGCAGTAGCTCAAATAATGTAGTTGAGGGAGTTACCCACGGCCACCTGCAAATTCACTCTCCTTCTACTGATGCTCAAAGCTGCCATTTGTTGAAACTCGCCCATCTCGGGCCCTGCATAAGCCCTGCTATGCATCGTCCCATTTAAGCCTCACACCCTAAAATGGGGGTGGAGTGACCCTAACTGGATAGAGACCCGAGGTGCTCCCGGGTTCTGCTGCTCACCCCTGACCGCCCAGTTGGCAAGCGTGGTGGGGCTGTCTGTGCCGCCATAGCCGTCTAGCACCTGTGGTTCTCTTCCTGGCCCTGTCTCACCACCGTCTCGCTGCCCCTGCCCCATAGACACTGTAAGGTAAACAGAAATGCATTCTGACTCACGTCTCGTCATGTTCACTCTTCCTCCGCAGTTTTTTTTTTTAAGATTTTATTTATTGAGAGAGAGAGAGATCACAAGTAGGCAGAGAGGCAGGCAGAGAGAGAAGGGGAAGCAGGCTCCCCGCTGAGCAGAGAGCCCGATGCCGGGCTCCATCCCAGGACCCTGAGACCATGACCTGAGCCGAAGGCAGAGGCTTAACTGAGCCACCCAGGCACCCCTTCCTCCGCAGTTCTACCGTCAGCTCTCCCAATCTCGAAAATCAGTGTTCCTCTTTTGTCCTGCAACCAAGGGCCTCCGTCAGGTCGTCTGCCTCGGCACCCCTCCCTTCTGATTCTGCCGCTGACCGCGTGGTACCCGGATGCGGCGATGCTGGGCTTCCCACGGGCCCGGCCGATGCCAGATTTGCTTGGTGGGAGCACTGGTTGGCCACCCCCTCCCCCAGTTGCCGGCTTTCCTGAGTGATGAGCACCGCCCACTTGTCCCAAAGATGTCACAGAGAGGCAGCACGTGTCCCTCCTGTCAGCACCTTCTGATGGCCTCCGTGTCACTCAGATGGAGAAAGCCAGGGTCCTCTCCTTGCGCATGAGGCGCCCTGCCCCGGCCCTGCCTGCTGGCCTCCTGGCTCGAACTGCCCACCCCTCCCCTTGGGCCCCCTGCAGCTGTGCTGGCTGCCTTGCTGTTTCCCAAGCACGTCAGGCGCTCACTCCTGCCTCTGGCCTTTGCTGCCCCTCCTCAGCCAGAACCACTCTTTCGCAGCTACCATCCTCCGTGGCTTCCTCCCTCACCTCCTTCAGGCCCACACTGAAGTGTCACTCTCTCCGGAAGGCTCCCCTGGCTACTGCTTAAAATAGCAGCCCTGGCCCCAAGCTCCAAACCACACATCTCTGCTCCGTCTCCCCTGTAGCACCTTCCATAGCACCTGTGGTAGGTAAGCCCTGGGAGGGAGGTGGCCACGGGTTTGTTCCCTGTTCTCGCCCTGGGAGCTTGCTTGCAGCAGACACGTAATTCTGCGCTGAATTCTGAATACACGCACACCCGCACACACGTCCCCCTGCCTCGTGATGAGGCTGCTGGGACATGCCAGCTGCCCTCCGAGGGGGCTGAATCTCCCCAAGGAGGAGTTTGCAAGGGTATCAGCCATGGGGGTCAGGTCCGTGCTGGGTTCTGACCCTCTTCCTTCTCCCCAGTTGGTATCACGGAGCCATCAGCAGAGGAGACGCCGAGAACCTTCTGCGGCTCTGCAAGGAGTGCAGCTACCTTGTCCGGAACAGCCAGACCAGCAAGCACGACTATTCCCTCTCCCTGAAGTGAGTACAGCCTCATTCACCCTCTCAGCCCTCCTCGGCAGCCTCCAGTGAGGCACTGCCCAGCCCTTGTGTCTGTGGCAGCAAGACTCACCAGTGTCCTCCCCCCACCCCACCACCCCCAGGAAACGTGCCAGCGTGAGTTATTTCGAGCCTCAGTTTTTCAATTTGATCTTACTCTCCTGGGAGACAGAGGACTTTTTAATGTTCTCTGCTCCAGAAGAGGAGGGGCATTTCCCTAGGATTTAATATGAAATACCCAAGAATAGCTTCCATATATCCTCTGTGAGGCAGGACACGAGTGAAGCTCTGAGCATACCTCAGCCCTCTCTCAAACCTCACAACAGTCCTTTGATGAGGAACATATTGTCCCCATTTTGCAGGTGAGGAAACTGAGGCTCACAGGGGGGATTGGCAGGCCCAAGGGGCAGGGCCAGGACTCAGGACCAGCTGTTTGACTCTCCCCAGCGCCCCGCTGCCACTGCGGGAACAACCTTTTCCCTGTGTTCCAGGCTGCGTTTCAGACAGGTGTGATTTTTATGTGGGTCACAGACGCTGTGAGGAGCGCTGGGAAGAGCCAGGGAGAATCCTGCTGGTGTTGTCATCTGTGGCTGCTTTGTAAACTGTTGGGTCTTTCTAACCCATGAAGCATCACTATTGATAGGCAGCCCTGAAACAAGAGAAGGGTTTTTTGCTTGAGTGCTTCCTCATTCCGTGCTGTTACTGAATGGGACCCAACAGATTGTCTAAAACCTATTTTACAGATTGGAAAATTGAGGCCTGGAGAGAGGAGCAGTTTCCCAAGGACACAGAGTTAGCGACAGAATTGGGGTTGAAGAACCCTTTAGCCAGCACAGACCAGCGGGAGCAGTGAAACCCTCTGCCTGGCTTCCTCTCTGCTGTACTCACCGTTCTGAGAGGTCACGTGATAGAGAAAGGGCCCGCTGGGATGTGGCTGCGGGCCTTGTAGACAGTAGCAGCGGTGCAGCTAGGGAGGGAGAGATGGGCCTGCACTCTCCGCACAGGACCGGCCCCACCCTGTCTGCCCAGCTCGGCCCCAAGAGGGACCGTGGCAAGCTGCAGTGTATGGCCAGCAAACAGGCACTAGAAGCTGCCTGGAGAGCAGAGGATGTGTGGAGACATGGTGGGAACCACAGATTGCTGCAGGACGATCAGGGCAGAAGGAGCAGATGTGCTTGGGGTTCCCCAGGTGGGAGTTACAGCCGGGCAGATCCCAGCTCAGTGAGAGCATGAGTTTTCTAACAGCCAGAACTGATCAAGAATTAGATCCACTGAAGCCACCTCAGGAGGTAGTGAGTATCTCATCTCTGGGGACATACAACTGGGACTGGATGGCCCTTGTCAGGGAGAACATGGAGGGGACTTCTAACCAGCCGGGGGGGGGGGGGGCGCTCGGGACAAGCGGCACCTGTACTTCGTTGTTCACAGTCAGACCCGTTGGCTTGAAGGGTCGGTTCGGTTATCTCAGCTGAGAAGAATTCAGTACTGAACTGCAGCTGGGCTGGGAGCCTGGGCTAGAAGTGAGCAAAGTTAGAGGCCCATCGTGGATGGAGAGGGCGGCAGCGGGGGACAGGTGAACGCCACTGGCCATGCTGCCAGAGACCAGCGGGTCCTCGGCTGCTCGCAGCTCACTGCTCCCTGCAGC
Organism: Potos flavus; assembly: GCA_028534135.1. Lineage (NCBI taxonomy): Eukaryota > Metazoa > Chordata > Mammalia > Carnivora > Procyonidae > Potos > Potos flavus. The sequence continues at coordinate 29,541,915 of CM052892.1, forward strand.
CCCACCTCCTCCCTCCCTGTCCAAGGTAACCTAGCGATCCAGGTGCTCTGGAGTGATTCTTCCAGAGCTTCGCCTTCCCACCTCAAGGTGCAGTGTGCTGTCCGGGGCTGGGAGGGGTAGAGGAAGCAGATGACATCAGAGACGGGATTCCCGCGCCACTGCCCTTCCATGCTGACCGAGGCAGCCTGCCCACCCCCGGGCTTCCTCGGTGCGACCCTCTCGTGCACTTGAGGAGTTCCTCTGTGACTCTCTCTTCCTGGGATCCCGTTGTCTAGGGCCTGGCCAGAGGACGTTCCCGAAATGACTAGTTGGGTGCACCAAGGAAGGAGGGATGGAGCACCCCATACCCGGCCCGGTGATCCTCCACGGGGCCCGGGTCCCATCAAGCTTCCTGTTTATTCACTGGGCAGGCCCGGCTGGACACTGGGGCTCCATGGGACCTGACACAGCTCGGTCTGCAAGGGAATAGTGTACCTCAGGGAATCCTGAGTACCCAGGATGTGTCTCCGTTGAGGCAGCAGCATGGGACCATAGAAGGAATTCTCAAGCCGGTTGCAGAAGTGGCCATACACAATACCTGCAGGATCCATGCCCTAGGGTCTGTGAACCGTGCCCTCTGTGATGCAGACAGGCCTAAAATCCACCTCTGAGATGGGTCCATAGGAGAGGATTTCCAGCACAGCTCTGAGAGTACAACTCCTTTTCATCCCGGGTGTGCACCATTCCCCGAGTAGTAGGACTACTAGTGAGGGACAGATAGCACCTTGATTCTGTTTTCATGGGAACGGGCTTGGAGTCCGGGAGTCAGGGATCCGTGCAGTGGAGAAAGTAAGGGACGGGCCTCCCCATTCCATGACCTTAGGGCCTTGGTGATCACGGCACTTTTCAAAGCCTTTTCTGCCCACAGGGGGAACCGTGCACTTCTTCCAGAGGAAAAGCCCCTCTAGCCCAACCAGTGCAGCGTAGACGTCAACTTCTAGTAGTCTCATCCTGCTTTCCCAGGTTGCCCCCCTGGTTTCGTTAAAGGCCGTTTTTAAGGGCAGTAGGGAGGACCTCTTGGGACAGGAGTCCTGAGCTGTTGATCATTGCTCACTGTGTGACCTTGGACAAGTTCCTTCCTTCTGGGATTCAGCATCCACATCTGTTCCGTGGGACTTTGGTGGCTGCTAAGGACGCCTCCGCCTCTGACGGCAGGGTGTCTGCCTCCCTGGATGTCCCCTGTCCTTGGACTCAGCCTTCCTCTGTCTGTGGAGCACTCTGGCCGGATCCCCTGCATGTCCCAAGCTGGAGAGGAGGTGGAGGCGACTGAGGGCAGGGCCAGCAGCCTGGGCCAGCACCCAGATGAAAGCATCTGCCATCAGTCCTGAGTTGGGATGACCAGTCTCTGCCCACGGGTGCTGGCAGTTTAGTTCTGCATGTTTGTCGAGAGCTATGAGATCCCACAGGCCAGATGAGTGGGCTCACATGGTCAGATGTCCCTTGAAGAAGCCTAGAACTGGGGAGGTGGGCTAGGCCATCCTGTGGCCGCACAGGGCAGCCTGTTAGGGGAGGTAATCTGGCTTCCCAGAGTGGCCCCAGTTCATGACTAGCAGTCCAGGTGCCAGCCAGGGGGTGATACCTGGCATTAATCGCCTTGACCACAAAGGAAATGGCACCGGTACTGAACGTCAAGGCTGCTTGGATCAAGTGCTGGCTTTGCCAGCCACTGGGGGAGGGACGACGTCTCTCAGGTCCCCAAGGCGTGCGTGCTGGGGGCAGGGTAGGACTGGTATTCCCCGTGCATGGTGCTGTCAGGAGCGTGGTGCAGATTGACGCTGGAATTCCAGCTATGTTTTCATGGGAACCTTGGGTCCTGCTCTGAGCTCGTTCCAGGGTGGAGAAAGGATTTAGGGGAATCTGGTCTCAGAGGACGGGCCCTCCACCTCTTCTGTCCTTCTCGCAGCAGATAGTTCTCAGAGCCTGCCGTCCCAGACACTGCGCAGGGCAGCGTCGGGAGCTGAAACGAGAACCGCTCAGCTCAGACCACAGGCGCTCACAGCCTGGCCTGTTCAGCCTGGTCTGGTTACACGCAGGTCTGCAGGGAGGGCCTAGGGGACCCAGAGCGGCTCCGGGGAGGGTTAGGTGAAGCTGCTGGTGCATTTGAGTCTTAAAGAGAGGGTAAATGGTCTCAGGCAGAGATGGCTGGGGGGATCTCAGGTGGATGGAACAGCCCAGGCAAAGCCCTGGGGATACAGAAGACCCATTAGCGGGTCTTGGGCCTCAGTGTTTGATGCTGGAGCCACAAAAGTGCAGGGTCCGCTCTGAGGGACCTGCCTTTATGCTTTAGCCCTATTTCCTGACTCTGCCTCCCTGTATATCTGCAGCACCTTATGTTTGAGAAGGCCGATGTGTCTGGCCCAGGACAGCCAGGGCAGAAAACATCATCCTCCTCTTCATTGTAGGGTGAAGGCAGCTGAATGAACTTCCGAGACTGGAGTGGAGGCCACGGACTCCCAGCATGGTCTCTTCCCACCCCTCCCAAGCACTCCTTATTATACCGGGTCAGAGGTCATCTGGAAGTGACCTTAGAGGCCCATCTAATCCAGCCTTTGCTTCCCAGGTGGGGAGACTAAGACCCGGAAGGGATTCATGATTGACCTTAGGCTAGCCGGCAGTTGGCCACACTGACAGGAGATGGCGACTGCTTCCCACTGTGGGGGGACAGGCCTAAGCTGCTAGACATCTGCCACCAAAAGCTCTCTATCCTCCTGCCAATCCAAGATGGTGCCTGTGCTCCCTACCCGCCGCCTCTAGATCCCCTCCCAGGCCGACACCTCCCCCTACGAAGCGGGCTTACAGAGATCCTGCCTAGCTGCTTTGGAACACTGCCCTTAGCCCCTCCTCCCTCCAGAGCTCTCCAGCTTCTCCGGTCTCCAGCCTGACTAGGCTCCCTCTCAGCTGCTAACGGACACGTTGGCCTTCAGAACACTCACTCCAGCCTTGGGGAAGCAAGGGGTTGAGCCTTCAGATATTGGCACGAAAACACCACACTCTAACAGCTTCCTGTCTGGAAAGGCAGGCAGTGGGGGAAAGGGATGAAAAGTCTTGAAAAATCTCATTAAAAGGGTTCTTCAGGCACTTTGGACAATGAATGACTTTTTGCAAGTTCCAGTTTCATGAGTTTTTGCAAAGGAATCTGGACAAGATGAGGGAAATAGGACTTCAAAGACGAGGGTTTGCAGCTGGTGGGGGCAGGGAGGCAGGGCAAGTGCCAGGGCTCCCCAGATGCGGAGCAGGCTCTGCCTGCGCTGGGTCCATCCGTGGGAGCGGGCAGACACAGCAGCACTTAAAGACCTCGCGGTGGAGGGGGTGGGGGGTAGCAGGGCGCCCAAGTGGCTCAGTCGGTTAAGTGTCCAACTCTTGATTTCAGCTCAGATCATGATCTCAGGACCGTGAGATCGAGCCCTGCATCAGACTCCATGCTGGGCATGGAGCCTGCTTAAGATTCTCTCTCTCCCTCTCCCACTGCCCCTCTCCCCCATTCTCTTACCACCCCCACCCAAAAGAAGTCCTCTCAGGGATGCCCATACTCCTTTGACAAGAGCCCAGCCCCAGCTTTCTTTAGGCAGTGAGAGTCCCAACTCCTGTGGGACACATGGCCCCAAGAAACCCCCCACAAAGGAGCCTTCAGCTTTCAAATCCCCAAAAGCAAACTGCAGAGCACCCTTGCAATGTGGTCCAGATTCTGATCTCAGGAGATGCTTCTGGGTTCTGGCCTATCTCCCACAGGTTGCAACTCAGTCTTGATCTTTCAGGAGCCTTCCTCCCTTCCCCCCGCCCCAATAAGCTCAGCCCCATTCAGTACCCTTTCTGTACTGGATTCCAGCCCTCCAGGAGTTCACAGCCTGAGGGGAGAGCATATGTACACCGGAACCCGTATACTCATACACTCGCAGGACTGCTGCGGGGTTACCCAAAGCAGAAAGGGCTCGGGGTTGTGAAAGAGGGAAAGCACTGAAGATGGAGTTTTTGGAGGGTGAGCAGCTCATCCTATAGACAGGGCAGCCCGAGCAGAGGAATGCACAGAGGCAGGGAAGTGCAGACCTGCGTAAGAAAACAAGTAACACTTGCACAGGAGCTGAGGAAAGGTATGGCTCTAGTCTCCAGGCCAAGGAACTGGGGCCCTCTCCTCTAAAGTAGCAGACGTCCCTGAAGGTTTTGAGCAAGGTGCAGTCATGTCCTCGGAGGTGTATTCTAGAACCTTTAGTGAACCAGGGTGCACCTTGGGTATTATCAAGGGAAAACCACCGCCTCTGCCCTCCCGAGCCCCCCTTTCCCTCCACATGCCCACAAACACACCACTCAAGGTAGCACAGTCCAAGAGCCCGGGATGCAGGCAGCCTGTGGGCAAGCATCCCGGAGGGGGGATGCAAAGCAGCCCTGTTCAAGCTGTAAAGGGAACAATAAGGGCTCTGCAGTCAGAGATAACCTGAGTTTGAATCCTGGCTCCGTCTTTTACCTGCTGTGTGATGCTGGGCAAGTGACTTTACTTCCCTAATCATTGCCTGGAAAACTGTGTAGGCCACTCTCATAAAGCTGTTGTAAGAAATAATGTGGCTCTGCAGGTTGGCCTGTGCATGGCCCCTAGCAGGTGCTCAGTGTAGTGCCGGTTTCCCCAGAGCTTTTAGACACTGCAGGCAGCAGACTGGACAGAGCCCCCAGCGGGGTCAGAAGCCCTGGGGGCGTGGCCTGGCTGTATCTGCTCCTGGGGGCCTGGCCAGATGTCTGCCTCCCTTGTCCACAGAGTGAAGGTCTGGGGTTCCATTAGTCCATTTGCTCCCAGGTTGCGGGCTTCACACAGTTAGGGTGAGGTGCCTTTCCCCTAGGTTCCAAGGATGGTCGGAAGACCAGGGCCCCATCTCCTCCTCCAAGTAGGGGAGGAGGCGGTGGGACCGTTTATCAAGAACATGCCTCCTGCTCTGATTGCTTAGGGACACCGGTCTGGTTCCCGCTCGGAGCCGCAGGTCTGTGCTGCCTGCCCGGCAGCCAGTCTCCACCAACAAACGCTTCCTGGGGCTCCAGAGGCAGGTGGCGGGTGTAGCCCGGCCCGGAGGAGCAGATGGGTTGCATTCCAGGGGTGCTGGGGGTGCGTTGCTGGTAGAGTTCTTTTTCTTCCTTCTCTCCCTTCATTGGTTTATACAGTAAAGGAGAGAGTTTTCAAACAGTAGGCATGTCTGGGTCTGGGCAGGCAGGCGAGTGATTAATCTTAGTTTGTTGCTGCTGACAGCCAGGAGCAAGAAATAATAAAAGTTTGCAGGGTGAGGAGGGGGTGGGGGTGAGGAAAGACTGCTCACTCCTTGGCCTTCAGCGAGGAGCACAGACTTCGCTTCCCTCTACCATGGAAGCACCCCTTGTTGGGTCAACATCTGAGGCTCCAAAAACTTCAAGGTAGCCGCCTGCTCCCAAGGGTGGGCCCCAGAACAGTCCCTCCGACCACGCCAGGGCCTCCCCAGGGGTTGTGGAGCTCTGTGAACCGCATGACCTCCAGCCCTAGCAGTGGCCCTTTTCCCAGCCGTGCCCCTGAGGGCAAGGCCTAAAGGAAGGCAGGGTTGTGCACCCAGAGGACGGCCTGGCTGTAATGAGAGGGCCCCTCTGACTCCGTACCTCTCTGAGCTGCCAGGTGGGTATGAGGGCCGGAGGAGCAGGGGCCTACAGAAGAAAGAGAGGTGGTCAGGCAGACAGGGACCCCCGGAGGTGCTGAGCGGGAGGGGTGGGGGGGGCTTTGACATGGTCCAAGGAGGATTCAGGCAGTTGTGGGTAGGTAGGCAGGGTAAGGCCCTACCCATGCTGGGGAAACAGCAGCCCAGGAGAAAAAGCTTCCTACTTTTCAATCCATAGTTACTAATATATCCCGTCACCAGCATACTCTCCTGCCCCCATGAGAGGCAGCTCTGTGCAGCAGAAGACACAGACTCTTGAACCCCAGCTCTGCCTCTTCTTCCTCTTTTTTCTTTTTTTTTTTTCTTTTTTTTTAAGTAAGCTCCATACCCAGTGCAGAGCCCAACATGGGGCTTGAACTCATGACTCTGAGATCAAGACATGAGCTGAGATCACGGGTCAGACGCTTAACCGACTGAGGCACCCAGGCACCCCACCGGCTCTGCCTCTTAATAGCAAAGTGGTCTTGGTCATAAGGGTCTTAACATATCTGAGCCTCAGTTTCCTCATCTGTAAAATGGGTTTTAGAGATAAATTATTGAAAAGACAATATGTGTGAGATGCTTAGCATGTGCCTAGGATGTAGTAAGTGCTCAGTGAGTGAGTGAGTAGTAACTTGCAGTCGTTGTAATAGACTTTGGAGAGCTATAGGCTATTGAGGAAAGAGCTCAGTGTGGTTCAAAGCCTTATGGGTTATCTGGGTCTGGCCTAGAAGTCTCTGTCCACGCCCACATCCACTCCCCTTTATTAGGGTGGGACTTTAGAGTTTATGCAGGTCGCAACTCAAAATCCTGCGTTGCTGTGACTGAGATTCAAATCACACAGAGCTAGAGTCAAATCCTGGCTGTGTGACCTTGGGTAAGTCACTTAACCTCTCTGCTCTCCCAGCTGAAGGTGATGAGCACCTCAACGGGCATTTCCTCATTTTCTCATGGGGAAGCATTTTTGTGGCAAGCCAGGACAGCAGCTCTGATACACCGAGTACACTAAGCGGAAACCTTGGGATTTAGGGAACAGAAAGAGATTTGTTTTTTTAACTTAGATTTATTTATTTATTTTCGACTGCGGGCGGCGGGAGCAAATCCCAAGCAGACCCCCCACTGAGTGTGCAGGCCCACGAGAGCTAATCTCACAATCTCACGACCCTAAGACCACGAGCCAAAATCGAGAGTCGGATATCCAACCGACTGAGCCACCCAGGTGCCCCCAGAAGATCTTTTAGATCACCAGGCCTGATGCCCTGTACAGGTGGAGAAACTGGGGTGCAGAGAGGGGAAGGAGTCACCCACCTCCTGGCTTCCCAGCCAGGCCGTTTTCTGACAGCATCTGAGTCGGGCTGAGACAGAGGACAGCGGGAACCGGGCTGAAGTTGGGGGAGGTCTGTATCTTTGCTGTCACTACGTAGAGGATTTCACTTTCTTTCCGGGCTGATGGAGGGAAAATGAACTTTCTGCTCAATTAGCGTGCAGTGTGCTTTCTCCTTCTAGAAGGTTTAAAGGAAATGCCACAGTTAGGAGCTGCTGCTGTAGGCCAGAGACTCCTCAAACGCTCCTTGCAGGGGACGAACCGACAACAGTGAGCCTCAGAGTGCTGATGCCTCACAGGATGGAAGGACATACCATTGAGACACCCTGGGAGGCATAATGGAGCTTTCCCTGTATTCAACATTACTGGGAAGATAGGCCCTACCAGTGGTAACACGTTTCCAAGGATGCTGCCCTTATCATTAAAACAGGTGCCTCTCTTGCATTCCGCACATGGTGCTTGGTGATTCTGGCTCAGGCACGGGAGACCTGGGTTCAAATTCTGGCGCTGGCTCTATCTAGCTGTTGGGCCCCAGACTAGTCATAAGCCCCTTGCTTTCTTGAGGGGCAGCTACGATTTGGGGGATGCCCTGTTGCAGTTGACGTTTTCAGAGCTGTGGGGCCTGGGTTTGGGTTGCTGAGATGCTGTAGTGAGGTGACGCGTGCCTGGGTGCCTGACACGGTTGCTGGTACTCGTAAATATCAAACCTTTCCACTCTGGTAGTTTGTGTGCGGTGAGAAGGGCAGGAAGGATTACCTTCGTCTTACGCATGCAGAAATGGGCTCACTCTGTCGCTGCGAGTGAATGAAGAGCTAGGCTTTAATGCATTCCAATGCCCTCTTACTGCCCTTTGGGACCCTCTCGGAACAGAAACCACCCCACAACCTTTTCCCTCCAGATGGGCCCCAGGACCACAGCCGGAGTTTCTGAGCAGGACCTGGGCCACAAACCGATTGCCAGGCACTGCTTGGCATCTTCCCCAGGACTCTGTGTACACGGCCAGAGACCTTAAGGCTCCTTCCCTCGGCTGTGGGAATCTGAAAACATTGGGGGGTGGTTTTCTGGCTCTGAAGTGACAGTGTCGGGATACATGACCCAACTGTGGAGTCCGCTTTCTTCTCTGGGTCCGCTCTCAAGCAGCAGAGAAGCTGGGGGCATCTGGGGATCTGCTGGCAGAGAGGGAGGTTGAGGGCAGCTCACGAGGGACAACAGTGGCCTCCATGGCTGGCGAGATGGGTTTTCAGAAGCCGCGTCTGACCATGGATGTATCTGGAAGGCGGATCAGGCGGATCAGGAGTGCAGGCTGGCTGCTGGGGGTGCTGCAGGAAAGGACTAGGGCAGCGGGGGGAGAAGGGAGCACATGTTGTGGTGGAACCGATGAGGGTGAGAAAGAGGGAGGTGTCAGAACCTCGTCTGGATTTCTGAAGTTCTGGCCAGCAGTGGTATCGCCAGCTGCAACATGGACCTGGAATGGTCAGTGTCAGAAAGACCCAGGAAAACACGCTCTCCGTAACTCAGCGCCCTTTTTCCACTGCTGCCCAGAACTCAGAGGCGAGAGGCACCTGCATCACAAGGCCGGCCCATTCTCCAGCACACCCGCTGGCCCGTCGGTGCCGAGCGCGCCCACTGACGGGCTGGGTATCCCCGCCCAGGCACACATGCAGTTTTTTGCTCCCCTGTGAGTTCCGTGGTCCCCTCGAGCCTCTGAGCCACCCCAATTACATTTCTAGCTGGTTTTTAATTATCTCCTATCATCCCACATAAATCTGCCTGCGTGGCTCGCCTGCCAGGGGAGGCATTCCAACTGCCCGTCCGTCGCCAGGAAACCTCTCGTGCCCCGGGACAGCTTCTCCTCTGAGGCACTGGGTGGTCTCTCCAAATGAGAAAAACATTTCTTTCCAATCACATTTCTAACATCTTGTTAATACGACTTGTTTAATAATATTTTTGCAAAAGCCATCTGGGAATGGCTTGGTTGGGGACTTGGGGAGGGCATATAGGTGCTGCAGGGACCGGCCATGGTGACAGACACAGACCTCAGCTCTGCCATCGGCAAAGGGGCAGCAGCACGGAGGATGCAGTGGGGGGGGGAGGGGGCGACCAGAGGACCAGGGCCTAAATCCCACTGCTTCCCCCTGCATGAGGGCCACCCAGCAGGTGGCTTCACGGCTCCCAGCCTCCGGAGCCCAGAGGCTCAGGAACACCGTGGAAGGAAGGAAAGCTCTGTAAACTCCCAGGCTGTGCTGCTGCAGGTGGGATTGTTTGCAGAGCCTCCGTGCTTGCCCCAGGACAGGACTGTGGTCTTACTTTGCTTCTGGCTAGGTAAATAACTCGAAGGCCCCCTGAGGTAATAATGATTAGCCCCCACCTAGAGGCATTTGGCAGGGCTTGAAGCAAATAGATTTGTACAGTAAAATCCCAAGAGGCAGGGTGGCTGTTCCCTAGACCTTAGGCCCTTAAAATCAGAAGGGTCTTGAGTCATCCGGGTCAAGACCCTTGCCTGGGGCTGGGTGAACCAGGCCAAGGAAGGGAAAAAGACCTCCCCAGAGTCCTGTGGCAAGTCGCTGGCAGAGGCCAGGTGCTGTCACCCTCTGAGTGCCACAGCGCCGCCGTAGTTTCTTCTCCCATTTTCTGCATAAGCGTTCTTGGTATTTGAGGCGGATTTATAAACTCGGGTGTCAGATTTTATAGCTCTCATCTTCCCTCCCACAGTTCAAATGCTAAAACTATAAAAATGATGTTTTGCTGTGTGTGAGCGTGTGTGCGCGTGCATAGTGTCACACGCACACACATGCACACCCTTTCACTTTGCTGGGGTGGACGCCTCCCCACACCTGTTCTTAGTGCCCCAAACCTTTTTCCTAGAGGGCTTCCCTAGTGAGCAGCCACCTTCTCATTTCCAGCCAGGGGTGATTTCTGCCACTTTCAGTGTCTTTATTTTTTTGTTTTGTTTTGTTTTAAGATTACTTCACCCAGGAGGACTGTCAGAAACAATTGGTTTGGCAAAGCCATCTTATTAGAAATGCTTTGATTAGAACCTTTTTTTTTTCTATTTTCCTTTTGAACGTCCACACGCTGCTCATGGTCCCAGGCAGCGTGGGAACCAGCCAGCCGCCTTCTCAACAGACTTTCGGGGCAGGGCCAACAAACAGGTCAGCAGTGCGGCTGTCACGGCTGTGATCGCACTATGTGCCGGACCTTTAACTGGGCAGGGTGACGAAGGCATAGCAGACTCTTAAGCTGGTATTCTGGGTAAGGGGACAAGCAGGTAGGTGTGATATAGGGAGATGTGGCAGAGAATAATCAAGGAGGAAGAAAACTACTTAAGTTTGACCCGGGGCATCTTGGAAGCCTTCCTGGAGGAGTTGGCATTGGATCAGGGCTGTGGAAGATGATAATTTGAAGTAACAGCGAGGGATGCCTGGGTGGCTCAGTTGTTAAATGTCTGCCTTCGGCTCAGGTCATGATCCCAGGGTCCTGGGATCAAGCCCCGCATTGGGCTTCCTGGTCAGCAGGAAGTCTGCTTCTCCCTCTCCCACTCCCCCTGCTTGTGTTCTCTCTCTCACTGTCTCTCTCTCTCTCTCTCAAATAAATAAATAAAATCTTTAAAAAAAAAGAGAGAGAGAGAAGTAACAACAAGGTAGAAGGATGGTTAATTGGGTTTGGGATTGGAGGAGAGATCTCTGCAGTATCCCTTCTTCCTCTGGTCCCAACTAGAGTTTTCAATGGTCCCTACCATATTAGCCCCTGGGCCTTCCAACCCCAGCCCAGGTGACCAACGCTATTATTGACAGACATGCCTTATAAACTCTGAAGTCCATCAGCTCTCTCTGGCTTGTCCCAGCAGCCCCACTTCACTGTCAAGGAAAAGGGCTCAGTAAGACCTGGGACTTACCTGTGGCCATGGCAGTGCTCCGCATTCCTGGTTCTTCGTTCTTTTGATCTCCCGCTTTGCCAAAGAGCGGGCTGTGTGCCCATCATGTCCACTTGACCCTAAAGGTGTCTACCCACCCAAGCTGGACATAGCGTCCCAGAGAGAAATGCATTTACACAGTGCCCAGCAGGCTCTTTGCAGTCCCAGATACCTCGGAGAAATTGATTGGAACAGGCCCTTGCAGAGTGTCCTCTGAGGCAGGCAGAATTATACCAATAACACCGATTAAAAATGCAGGTGGGGTAGGAGTTCTGACACAAGTGAGGATTAGGCCATCGAGGCGGCAGATGCATGAGACCTGGTGATCTGGGCACACCCAGATTTCAGACCCACAGTCTTCAAATGTTAGCATAATCCCACTTGGACTTCATATTTTCGGGCCAGAAAAATACCTTTTCTGTCTTGAATTGTTCTGATCTTAACCCAAAAAGTACTCTATGAAGAAACTAGGGTTGACTGTTTTACTCTTGTGGGAGTTGTGCTTTTAAAAAGCAATCAGTTCCGTATAGTAAGTAACTTTGGGAACCCAATTACTTGCAGCCATGCTGAAAAAAACTGTAATTAATGTCGTCAAATCCTAGCCAAATAATAAAATGAAAGCTTTGTTGTGTATCAAGGCAGAAATCAATTTCATTAGGGAGCAAAGAGCTGGAGATTTAATTTTGAGAAAATTCTCCACCCTGTGGACAGAGGTCGTCAAGAAGCTGCCAGAACGAATGCCCAACACAAGAGGACTCGCCCTCCAGAGCCCAGATTACTGAGAGCTGACTGACCTTTCAAAACTGCATTTGCAAACCTTCCGAGTATAGCCAAAGCCAGTGGTCTTTTGCTTCTTAATGTTCTTGGACCTGGTGTTGCTTTTGGTTTTGGTCAGGAAGTGAATGTTATCTTCACCTGATAACACTTGCACATCCATAAGATCTTGTCCTTTGGACCTTGGAGGAAGGTGGCCTCAGGAGGTCAGCAGACACCGGAAAGGAGTTTAGCAAAGACCTGGAGTGTCCACATTGATGGTGGGGTCATATCCAGACAGCAGGGCTGAGGGCGAAGCGGGACAGCCCCCCCAGGGACATTGCCCAGTTGCAGGACCCCAGTGCATGAGAGACAGTGAACAGCAGATGTGACCAGAATGGGAAAGGACAGGAGACGCCACCCTGTGAGAACAACTGGAGCCCTGGGTCTGCTCCTGCTTCTTCTGTCTTCCGGTCTCTGAGGGGCCTTCCTGGGGCAGAAGGAATGACTGTGGCCTGCAGGAACCAGGGCTCGGAGCTGAGGCTACGGTCCTTGAGCTGCAGTCCAGGAAGGACTTTCCCACGGTCAAAGCCATCAGAGCTTGGAAGGGATTGTCTCGGTAGGGAGTAAGCTCCCCAGGGCTGAGGGTAAGCGATAAAAGCTGGACACTAAATGTTGTGAATATTACACAGGTGTTTCCAAAATGGGATAGAACTAGAATGTGGGCGCTGAAACCTGAATGTGCATCAGAATCTCTTGGAGAGTAAATTAAAAGCAGATTTGGTTCTAGGGACACCTGGGTGGCTCAGTCGGTCAAGCATCTGACTTTTGGATCAGGTTGTGATCTCATGGGTCGTGGGATCGAGCCCCATGTCGGGCTCCGTGCTCAGTGAGAAGTCTGCTTGAAAGATTCTCTCCCTCTGCCCCTCACCCCCCATCTAAATAAATAAATAAATCTTTAAAAAGAAAAAAAAACGATCTGGTTCCAAAGAGACCCAGGGAGCCTCAGGTTTAACAAGTCTTGAGGACTGTGATGTGGGGATTCTGAGGCACGTTTGAAGAAACTGTTTTTGAGGAACGCGCAGTCCTCTTCCAGCCCTGGCACTCTGGGGCTTCTGGAAGTAGGTGAGTCCTTTTGTTTAATATCCACGTAGTCACTCCTTCTTCATTGTGTGATGTGAACATCTCCTATGTGCCAGGCTTCCAAGGTTTACAGGTTTGTGGGAGCTCGGGGGTCCTCCAGTCCTGTCCCTTCATTGTAGAGATGGGGAAACTGAGACCTGAGAGGACAGAAGCCAGGGTCGGGACCAGGTTCCTAATGTCTAGTTCAGAGCTCTTTTCACCTGCTTCCAGTGGACTTCAGGGCACATTGAAAACTACTCCCATTTCACAGATGAAGAAACTGAGACCCAGATTCCTAGGACTGTTGGGAGTTTTTCCACTGAGAAGCACTGTCATTGATATGATTTGCAAAGGCCCATTTCCAGGATGTTTGGGTGGCTTGCAGTCAACTGTGTGCCTTTGAAATTCCGGAGAGGAGAAAACTACCCTCGGGTTAGGTGCAGGGTCACTGAGCAAATGGATCTGTTTTAACATGTAGTCTTTAAAGGCCCCTCTGGATTTTCTTTCTTTTCTTTTCTTTTTTTCTTTTTTGAAGCAAAACTGTAAGTTGGATCAGGTGCTCTGTGGGCAAGTCCCTTTCTTGCTGTGCTAATGGATGCCCTCCGTCAGTTAGCAAGGGGAGCCGGCCCCATGATTGGAAGAGAAGGATGAGATTCAGGGTGTGGAAGATTGCTGCTTCCCTCCTCCTCTCAGCACTCCTCCCCCATCTTCACCCTCCACTTTGTCATCCCCCATCCCTGCCAACACGGCTACCGGAGGTGGCCAAGCAGCGCCTACACCTGATGGCATGGGGGTGGGTGTGGGGGGGGTTCCAGCCCCCAATTCACCAGGCACTTAGAGCAAGCCTCCACCCCTCTCTGGGCCTCTAAGTCATCTGTGAACCGAGGGCAGGGAACCAAATAGTCTCAGAAGCCTCTGCTGGGTATCTGGTCTGCTTCAGAAATGGTGAATACAGAGCAGTACACATCAGAGGTACTTAATAAATACCATAGATCATGTATGACCAGTAGGGTTTTTTTTTTAAGATTTTATTTATTTGAGAGAGAGAGTTAGAGAGCACAAGCGGGGTGAGGGGCAGAGAAAGAGGGAAAAGCAGACTCCCCGCTGAGCAGGGAGCCTGGAAGTGGGGCTCAATCCCAGGACCCTGAGATCATGACCTGAGCCAAAGGCAGATGCTTAACCAACTGAGCCACCCAGGCACCGCCGACCAGTATTTTTTAAGCACAGAAACTTCTTTCCTCTTCTTTCCTATTCTGTTTTCATGTGGACCCCTGTGTGTAACAGTGTGCTTTTTGAGAGTGCCATGAAATACCGCTCGATGTTTGGGGAAATTGATGTTAGGGAAGTCCACACCCTCCCCAGTGTCACCTAGTGACAGAGCGGAGCCCAGAACCTAGGCCTCCTACCCCAGCCAGGTGGGCTGCCCAGCTGGCAGAGGTGGTCCAGCAGCCCGGAGTCGGCCTGGCCATCCATGGCTTCTGGGCTGCCATGAATGATAGACCAGACAGACGGGAAGACACTGCTAGGCCCAGACCGCATGGAGCCAGCAAGACAAACCAGACGGGCAGTAACTTGTACGCAGGTCCTGCAGAGCAGGTGGAAACAAAGCCATGTCAGAACCCCGAGCCTCAGCACCTGCCAGACTTGCTCACACACTGCCCAGCCCAGACCCCAAGACAGCCCTGGCAGGTGAGAGCTGGTGAGAGCTCCATTCCACAGGTGAGGAAGCAGAGGCTGAGGGAGCCACAGCTTGACGTGGCAGGACAGGGACTCAGACCCAGGTTTGGGGAACCCTGAGTCCACAGGCGGTGGTTCCTTTGGGAGCTGTCCCGCTTTCTTTGTGCCCCTCTGAGTCCTCTCTGCAGCTGCTGGGGCTCACCCCCACAGCTGCCTTTGCCCACCACCTGCCTGGTCCCTGTTCGGAGCTTCCTTCAGGCTGGCACGGCCCCCCGACCTGCTGGCTGGGGGCGGGGATTGGGCCTTGGAAACAGCCTGAAGCCCCTTGCAGCCAAGCTGTCCACCAGCCCTGTGTTGCGCCTCAAGCCCTTAGATACGGAGCCGGACGACCTAAGCTTTATCACGCGTTCACACGTCATTCCCAAGGACATTCTCACTTACCCTCGTAACTACCGTGAGGGGGACTCTCGTTACTCCTATGGCATAGATGCAGATTTTTAGGCACTAGACAATAGTATGTGTCAGCTTTAACCTCGGTGCCGCCCGAATTTGGGGCTGGATTAGTCTCTGTCGTAGGGGCCGTTCTGTGCGCTCTAGGTTCGTGAGCAGCACCCCGGGCTTCCGCCTAGATGCCAGCAGCCCCTGAGTTTCCAGGCATCGCTGAATTACCCCCCAGAAGGGATAAGCTCAGCTCTGTGGAGAAGCACTGCTCCAAGGAGAGTGTGGGCTGGGAAGGCCTTGTCCCAGCAGATGGGAGACCACTCTGGGCCGAATGCGTTCTGTCCATCTGTAGGCACCAGCGTTAGGCCTGCTGTTGTCATGGTGCCGTCCCTAAGCCCGGGGATCCGCTGTGCCCAGGGCTCTACTGGTCTTTCTTTCTGCATTGCAGGTAGCCATCCTGCCCTGCCGTAGTCCTCCTGGCTGCTGCTGGACTGGCCCCCACCCACCTGGGGATGTCCCTCACTGGCTTGAGGCCTGGAGAAGCCTCCTCCACCTTTTCCAAATGGGGACACTGAGACCAAGGGAGAAGGGACTTGCCCGGCCAATGACATCAATGGGATCAGAGTTTGAACTCAGGCCGGTCTGACTTCAGTCCAGCCACCACTGCCACCCCCACCTGTCCTAAACACAAAAAGGTGTTCACATTCCTAGAACAGTCCTCAATTAGAAGTAAAAAGGAAAACCAAACGAAACATGATAGACCGTCTTGCCCCTTCCCACCCCTGCCTCCACCCCTCTTCTTGCAGTTTTCATGAATGCTTGGCTGAGCCTGAGGACCACTGGGAATACCGAACAAGGGGACTGCAAAAGTCACCCGGCCTGACCCCCAGGTATCATTACCCTCCTGCTTTCACACCTCCAGTAACGGGAGGCTCACTCTCTTGTCAGCCTTGATTCTTGAAGTCCTCCAGCCTAAAACTTTGTTAGCCTTCTCCTGAGAAAATCGCCCCAGATGCATTCATTTTGGCCTACGGGCTGCTTTGGGTGGCTCATGGCAAACCTTATGCGTCCCCACGTTTGCCGGGAGAGGCCTCCATCACTTCTCCTGCCCGGAGATGGCTGTTTGTCATGATTTACTGGAGGCCCTCACCCTGGGCTGCCCACTTAGCGCTTGAGAAATGCCCAGGAAGGCTAATCGCTGCTGATGCGTTTATTGAAAGTCTGATTATTTGGTTGTAAATCAAGTCGTTGCGCTCAGCAGCATTTACATTTAAACGTTTGTTTGCCATAACTTGGCGCACGGGTCTTAGGCTTATCGCCGTGAAGGCTATTTCAGAAGGCGGTGGGCAGCCACACAGGTGTTTGCCAGGTGACCTTTTAAGCCCCCGCGCCCAGCTCCCTTGACTCCTAGACCGTGTCAGCTGGAGGGAGGCTCCAGTCCTCTGGCTCCGAACACCCTGACGTCCTCTCCCTGTGCCCCAGGCAGGTTGCTTCTCCCTCCAGCCCTTGGTCTTCTCGTCTGTGCCGTGGGTGTCTTGCGGGTAATGCCAGCCCTCGCAGCGTCTTTCTGAAGCCACAGGTTGGACCGAGAGTGACCGCTAACACTGTCATATGTCTTTGTATGCCCGGGCCCTTTGCTGGAAGGTCCTAGCATCTGCGGATGCTAGCCTGCACACAGTAGGCCCTCGGGAGGCGGCATCTAGGTTCCTGTCCCCTGAGGGCCCCTGGCACTTGAGTTCTGGGTTATTTCTCTCCCACTGGCCCGGGGCTCTCACAGCGTGCTCTCTCTGGAGTGGCTGCACGCTGCTCACCGGTATGGCTCTGCCCCTCATTAGCTCGTTCGGCTGGTCCTCACTGGCTGTCCTAGGACCAGTGCTGTCCAGACAGAGCAGCTACTGTGTCTGGCCTCGGGAGGTGGCTTCCACCCCAGCTGGGCCCCACGGAGGACAGAGTGGAACAGCCGTTGGCCTGCCCTCAGGAGCTTACAGTCCAGAGGAGAGGATATGTGGGGCCTCGTTGCTGGCTCAGGACAGACTCTCACTAGATAGCTGATGGACGGATGGATGATGGACAGATGGACCAAGTACCCAGCTGTGGGCCAGGCAGGTGCCGAGGGCCCCGAGGGAGGTAAGGCTTAGCCTGCTGAGAAACGTCACAATGAACAGACGGGATTCTTGACCTCAGGAGCTCACAGAGCTGCAGGGAGCCCACGTCTCAAGGCAGAAGGAGCCCGAAGGCCCACCTAGACACCTGGATGCATCTGGTTTGGTGGCCGAGCAGGGGAAAGTGAGGCCGCAGTGGTAGCTTCAGATCCCTGAATGCTTACCTCAGGCTAAGAGGAGAACGTAGGCTTTAGACTTGGACGGCCATAGTGAAACCCCAGCCCCACCATGTCCTGTGGAACTTGGCACGCAACCTCCCCCGGTGTAAACAGTGGTAGTTACACCAACTTAGCAGCGTTGCCGTGGGCTTACGTGAACTAACCCGTAGCACCAGCTCAGCTCCTTGCCTGGTGCACACCGGGGGTGTGAGCGGCACGGGTGGCGTTCTTTGTGCAGTAGCCTTGGGGAGCCATGGTCGGCTCTGAGCCGAGGGACAGTGTTCTGGGGCATCTCCGTCGAGGGAGCAGTTCCCCAACCACCTTTCGGTAGAGGAGAACCAGAGATCCTCGCTGGATGTGGATTCCTGTAACCAGGTCCTATATGCTAGTCTCAAAAGGCAATTTCCTTGCCTTCTCCTGCATAAATATTATATGCAAGTATTTTTAAGTCATTTCATCATGAAAAGAAGCGATTTAACATAACTATTACTCAGAATTCTTCATGAAATATGCATCAAGCAATTAGGTCTAAAAGCGAGAGGTGAGGCCTTGTACCCTGCTCGGGCCGGCAGCTGCGGGCTGAGTGATGTTTTATTAAAGCCCGTGATTATGAGACGAGGTGGGGCCTGTTATTAGGCCCGGCTCACCAGGCACGTTTGATAATCCTGGTGATGAGGAGGTGCTTTTTGTGATGTTAATGAGCGATCTAAACGCTGTGACAGCCCCAGCATCCCCAGCCCCTGCCAGCCGTACATGACTCATTAGACAGGTCAGCCACCAGAGACACCCCTAATTGTGGCTTTGCTCTCGGAAGATGTCCTATCAAAGGAGGCGGACCGACGCAGGAGCCTGGCGGGTGGCAGCAGCCTGTCCAAGCTCCCTGGGGACCAGTGCCCTCCCAGAAGGGTTGATGGAGAGGCGGCATGGCCCGGGACCTGGCCCGCGAGATCCTGGATGCAAGGGCTCTAGGTTCTGGCTGCAGCTACAGTCCCCTTGCTGTGTGCCTGGGCTGGAGCGTTGCTCTCTCCAGCCTCAGTTTCCTCCCAAGTTCCCCAAGACAGTGAGAGGAGAGGGTCCCCAGGCGGCTTCTAGCTCCAGAGGCACGCTGGGCATCTGATGCACGCTGTGTTCTCCCTAGAAATTCTGATTTTTTTTTTTCTCTTCTCATGCTAGATGTCTTCTGTGTTGAGTTGGGAGTCATTAAAGCCATCCCTTTGCAGCTGTTTTTAAATCTTTAATGGTTGTTAGGTAACATCTCACTCGTGGGGACCTTGTGGCCGTCTGATCAGGATGTATTATTACAACATATCTCTCAGGTGTGTGTTGACAAGGTTCTACCTGACCTTTTCGTGAGTCAGAGTTTGACAGATTGCCTCAAAAAGCAAGCCTGCTTGCCTCTCAGGGCCTGCCAACCCCATGGGGTGGGTCACCACCCTGTCTCCATAGCTGAGAGCTTCACCGGTCAGGACGGGCCATACCCAGTGCTTGGGATGATGGCCAGCCTGTGGGGTAAGCACCCAGCGACTGAGACCAGAGTCGAGGAGTCACTTGTGCAGGGTCTAAGATCTCTCCCCTACCACCCTGGCTGGCCTCACGTGGAGTGTTGAGGGCTAAGTAGGATTTCCTCTAAGAGCCGATGGTACTGAGGTCAGGAGCATGGACCCTGGGAAAGGCCCAGCAAGGAGGGGAGCAGCCCTGCTGCTGATTGCTGTGTGACACTGTGTTGGCCACCTTCTGTCTGAGCCTCGGAGCTCAGCATACAGCCTGGATCACAGGAAGTGCTCAGGAAACATTGACCGTGATGACCATTCGGGCCAGTGCCCCGTGAGACTAAGACAGCCGTGGGCAGCCGTGGAATGGGGCTTGAGGCTGCCTCCAGGCGCCTTCGTGCAGGACGCCTTCACAGAATGGGCAGCAGCTTATACACGTGGAATCCAGGACCTCAGGCACAGAAGCAGCCGCAGAGGTCATCTAGTTAGCCTCACCCACAGATGCAGTGGACGCAGGGACAGAGCCCAGCATCCCCAAAGGACTGCCTCTCGTCCAGCGAACCATGGAGCGCAGTGCCTGAGCGCAGGGGCCAGGGCCACTCCTTCAGGGGGCCGCTCATGTGAGAGCCAGCTCGTGGGCCAGGCAATGGTCACGCCATGGACCAGGGGGTCATAGGGCCCGAGTCCTTTGCCATGGTCCCTGAACTTTCTTAGCTCAGAGTCCTAAACCTGTGTGTAACGAAATCTGAGTGCTGGAGGCGCTTGAGGGAAGTGCTGACAGCTGCCCTACCTCGCCCATGTCCGTGGATGGGGAGACACAAGCATGGCATTTCCAATAACCTGCTGGCCGTCAGGAGCCTGTGGCCTGGGAACAGAGTAGCTTCGGCTTCTTCCGCCTCCGGCTCTGTCAGCTGTTCTCACCATCCCCGCCCACTTCCCTTGCTGCATGTTTTAAGAACAACCGCCGTAAAAACGTCCCATTAAGCTGTAGGAGTACTTTCCTTAACCTCCTTAAAAATGAAATCCACTCCGCCTACAACTCCATACGTGTGTTGCGGGCACAGCTCTGACCTTCTGACTCGGCCCACGGCTAGCTGCTGCGATCCCGTCTTACACAGCCTACACCTTCACCTTGCATCCCCGCTGCAGATCTGGGACGGTCGTTAAACCCCTACGGTCTAGCACCCAAGACCTCGCCCCGCTTGACCCACTCACACAGAGAGGCGTGACCGTCCCAGGCCCCACGCCCGCCCTGCTCTGTGATCTCTCCAGCGTGGTGGGTGGCTAGTCTTCGCTTTAGTGGCGTTGTACATTTTACACGGAATGCACACCGTTTCCTTCCTAACAGCTGAAGCAAGTGCGCCTCCTGCTTCTCGGAGGCGTCGAGGCAATTCTCCAATGAAATGACCCTTCGCTGAGGAGCAGAACTTGCCACAGGCTCTGTAATTAGAACATTGTCAGCCTTAAAAAATCTTGATTTAAATTTCAGTTCTTTACAGGAATTATTCTCTCTTGAAACATAATTGCTCTCTGAGCGATTTCCTTTAAGCTGAGGGTGACATTTCTAAATACGTTATTATGAGCAGATGTATTGCTCAGTGCCCGCCCTTCATTAAGCATTTGCTCTGCCATTTGAAAATGGTCCTGGAGTCCAAATTGACACATTAATAGAGCAGGCGCTGGTGCGCGTGGGGAGCCCAGTCCTGACTAGAGGCGATGCATGGGAGCCCTCTGCTGCCCCTGTGGGAGCTGCCGGAGCAAGAGGGCTGGAGCCGAGGAGCCTGCAGACTGGTGTCCACGCGGGGCTTGGCCTCGCAGGCGGCTGGGCCTTGGTGCCCCGGAAGCCCGGCCCCCAGGGCTGGTCACAAGTTCTCAGTGCCAAGGGACAGGGTCTAGAGAAGGCAGCAGGAGGTCCGAGTCCCAGCTTTCTCACTAAGTGACAAACATGAGGTAAATTGGACTGTGCTTTGGAAACCCAAGCCTCTACAGGTGTGGCAGTAACATCATAAAAGGCCAAGCTTGGAGCTGAGTGGGCAGGGAAAAGGCAGCCCGGATTAAGGCAGATTGACAGAGGAGTGTGTGAGTTGATGTGGCCGGAGACCTGGGTGGGAGGTGGGAGGGGTCTGCGAGGGCCAGGTGGAAGCAGTGTGGCCATTGCTATCCGAGGGCTGTACCCCTTCTCCCCCAGCGTGCTGATGTAGCTGGCAGGCTGCATGGGGCACAGTGCATGGGGCTCTGCTGTGATCTCCGAGGACCCATGCACTGCCCTTTTCAGCAGGTGCCATGCATGGTGGGCACAGGGACTGGGCCCTGCCCTGTGGAACTCTCAGGAATTGGGAAGATAAGTAATTGCAGTTCAATAAAGCAAGTGCTGATGGAGGCATGAGTATGCTCAGTGCAACCAGAGGAAGAAAGGAGCCCTACTTGTAGGAGCCTGGAAGACTTTCTGGCAGAGGAAACACTTAGGTTGGGCCTTGGAGGAAGAGGCAGAGTTCACTGAACAGAGGGAGGAAGCCCAGAGAAGAGAGTGCCTGCATAGGAGCAGAGCTGGGGGAAAGAACACACGTCCTCACCACATTCCATTGGCTAAAGCTAGTCACATGTTTACAGTGGCTGCAAGGGAGGCTGGGAAATGTAGTCCCTGGCTTGGCCACCCCTTCCTAGTAACAGTAGAATACTATGGAAAGGGGAGCATCAATTTTTGGAAAACAGCTCCCCTGTCATCCCTGCCATACTGTTTCCTCATCTGTAAACAGGAGGCGATGACCTGTCCCGCACACTTGTCAGGGAGCTGGGGATTTACACATACCTTGCGCCTGCCATGCAAGGCTTAAATACTTGGGTGCGTCAGCAACAGGAAGAGGAGCCAAGTCCAGGGGGTTGTTTTCCTGAGGGAGCCTCCAGAGTTCTCGAGGCTCAGAAGACTCTCCAGCAGTTTGTGTTGCTGGTTCCTAGTCCATGCTGGGCTTGGGGGAGCTGAGGGGCAGCTGCATTTCATTTGGTCCTGGGCAGCATGGCTGTTTGACCTTTGGCACTCTGCAGATCCCAATAACTTCCGTGTTTTGTTCGCAGGAGCAACCAGGGCTTCATGCACATGAAACTGGCCAAAACCAAAGAGAAGTACGTTCTGGGTCAGAACAGCCCCCCGTTCGACAGTGTCCCGGAAGTCATCCACTACTACACCACCAGGAAGCTGCCCATCAAAGGGGCCGAGCACTTGTCCCTCCTCTACCCAGTGGCTGTGCGGACCCTCTGAGCGGACCAGCCCCACGCTGCTCTGTGACAGGGCGAGACTCCCGGCCACCAGCCCGGCTGCTGTCGCGGGCCGTGTCCAGTTTGTCGTGCGTATGGTACTAGCACACCACTGCATGTCTGTAGAATGCTGTTGCCACTCGTGGGGGCTGGAGAACGCCTGGATAAAGACAGCAGGACAGCCGACACGCCACCCCAGCCCCCACCCCCACCCCCCCCTTGAGTTTCTGTGAATTAAAATATTTGCAAATCCAAAGAGATGCCTTCCAGGATGAACAAAGGAGAGCAGCTCCAGAGGGGCGAGGGGCGGGGCAGGAGCTCCCTGGGGGGGTTGCCGCTCTTTGTTCTCCAGCTGTCACGAATTCACACCTGTGGGAGGGGGCCCAGTTTCCCACCGGGGCCCCCGCTGGTGCTGGGAGACAAATGCGGGTGCTCTGAGAGCCCAGAAGACCCTGGAGTCCCGCCTCCCCTCTGGTGTGTGTGTATGTGTGAGTGAGTGTGAGCACATACATGAGAGAACGTGGTCACACACAGATGTGAGTAAACCCACCAATCCACTTTTAGTCACTTCAGTGTAATCTTTAGGGGATCTTCAAGGAATCATTGTGCAGTCACAAAGAAGATTCAATTATTTATGAATAGGGTGTGTAAATAAAATAGTCATTTAATATATATTCTTATCCTTTTTTTTTTTTTTTTTTAAATACAACACAGAGGGTCTCCGAGGGGGGCAGTGCTGCACTCTGGCAGTTCCCAGAGCAAGGTATGTCTCTGGCACGTGTGGTATGACAGGCCCTGGGGAGGGAGGAGGCAGAGCCCTCAGCTTAGGGCTGAGGCAGTCAGTGGAGCAGAGGGGTTAACTTTGCCCCCTGAGAGCCGACCCGCAGGAAGGTGCCACCAGGCCCTGCATTCAGCCTCCAGCAGCCTCGGGTGCTGACCCAACAACCGAGCTCTCCCTTCTGCCTGTAGCTGCCCAGTGATGGCAAGTCCACACAGCACCCTGCAGTCCACACAGCGCTCCCCCATTATCTGGTCAGTGCGACCCTCTGAGGCATTTAACGTGGGGAAAGGGTGGCACGGAGAGGGAACGTAACCTGCGTAAGGTCACAGAGCTCATGAGCAGAAGAGGCTCCATGGCCAGTGCTCTGGCTCTCCATGGCTGTTACCCTGCTCCTGGGGGAAGACAAATCCTGACGTGTGGGGGGACCTGGAATTCTCTTGGCCATCCACACTGCTTCCTCGCAGATAGGCCGCACCCCACCTCTAACTTACGTCTGTCCTCGACTGGAGCAGGGATTTTTCCCACCCCTTCAGGGCAGCCCCTCCTAGGGCTATGAGGGTGCTCGCTCTTCATTCTCCCTGTCCCCCCCTCCACTCACCCACCAACACGCTGTGGTTCAATGCTGGTGGAAGAAACAGAAGAATCTGGGGTGCCTGGGTGGCTCCATTGGTTAAGTGTCTGGCTCTTGGTTTCAGCTCAGCTCACAATCTCAGGGTCGTGAGATCGAGCCCTGCGTGAGGCTCTGCACTCAGCACAGATCCTGCTTGTCCTTTTTTCCTCTGCTCCCCCTGCGTGTGCACGCGCGCTCTCAAATAAATAAAATCTCTTAAAAAGAGAGAAAGAAACAGAAGAACACGACTCAGCAGCATGAAAGACACGGCTCCCATCTTCCGGAGGTACGAGG
Organism: Potos flavus; assembly: GCA_028534135.1. Taxonomy (NCBI): domain Eukaryota; kingdom Metazoa; phylum Chordata; class Mammalia; order Carnivora; family Procyonidae; genus Potos; species Potos flavus. Next base: position 29,565,570 of record CM052892.1, read on the forward strand.
GATCCAAACGGCATGAGTTGCAGTGTCTTCAAGCACGCGTCTTCCTCCCTGCCCTGCTGATCTGAACGCAGTGGAAGCTTGGTGACCGTCGTCCCCAGCACGAGGGGCTGAGTTCCAACATCACCAGCAGTCCTAGACCTTCAGAACCGCCCAGGCTTCAGAGATGCTTCTGGCACGCTGCTCACATGCGGTCTCAGAGGCCCAGCCAAGAGAACAGACTCGCCTCGGCTGCCCGGCAAACAGGCAGAGCAGGACTGAGAGCCGTGCCCCTTTAGGGGGCTGCCGTGGATTGCCAAGGTTTGTGGCCAAAGCCGTTTCCTTGGCAACTGGTCTTTCTGCCCAGTCCACCCCTTGGGTCATCCTCCCCGGTGCTGTGTCTCTGTCCCCACAGCCCCTCCCGCCTGCAGATCCCACAGGCCGAGCTGCCTCATGATTACCACTTAGGCCACGGTTTGGGTCTGGTCTCCAAAGACTCCATCCTGACCTTTTGTCTGTTTTGCATTTTCCCAAACATCCTTTGAGGCAAGAGAGTACCTGGAGTGATTCACATTTCTCTCTTTCTCTTTTTTAGTGGATGAGAAAATGAGTGAGGAATTGGCACTTGTCCAAACAAGTGCCAAAGGAGACTGGATCCCAAGGGTCCACTTAGAGGTTGGGGACGTGGGAACAGCCCCTCAAGCTGGGGTGGGGTGAGCCCGCATTAGCTTTCTCCCCCACCCACAGGCCCAGATGCCCACGGGGCACTTCCGAGGCTGCAGGCTGGGTCAGTACAGGAGCTGTGTGAACTTCTCAGTAGACAATCTTCCACAACAAATTCCTCGTCAGAAAAGGCTCTGTGCCGGTTGCCTGAAGAGGAGCTACTTCGCTTTGCTATTGACTTTGCTCTTTTAAGGGATTCCGGGGCCCTCCCCCCGCCCCAATCTTCCTGAAGTTTCCCTGGAAGGCCCAACCTCCAGCTGCCCTTAGGGACAGAGGAGCTAGCTTACAGGATGGGAGCTGCTAAAAGGAATTTTTGCCTTAATTTTACGAACCTCTCCCTCTTCTTCCTCTAATTGTGACCATTTCCTCTGTCGGTGTGTATTCATGTTTTCTTGGATATCTAACAATTGAAACGGCTTTTCCCTTTCAGAAACACTCACATTCAGGTTACTGGCATTGGTTTGGTTTGGGCTTTTTTTTTTTTTTCATCTGCTGCCAATTAATGGAAAAAATGAGCTGGATTTCTTTGAGGGGGAAAAAAAAAGGCTCCCTGCCACACAATATCTCGCCCTCAGCATTTTGTCTCAGACATAACCTCCAGCCACTAACAGGCCGCGTTGCTCAGAGCCACAGGACTGGGGGGTTTTTTGTTTTTTGTTTTTCCTTTCTTTCCCTTTTCTGCCAGCCTCATTATTGACCATAATGCCCTGACCACTTCAGCAGCTCTATCCTTGAGCCCTGAGGAGTCAAGGGTCTTTTTGGCAACCCCCCACCAAAAGATGGCGGCCACAGGAAGAAAGGAGGCTTTGTGGGAAGAGACGGCCCACCTGCCTGTCAGGAGAGAGCTGCATGGAGCAGCTTTTCTAGGGAAAATGGTGAAAGGGGTCTGGGGTTTCAGGAAGGCAGGGCCAATTGGAACTGAGCTTGCGTCCCCTCCCAGGGCGGCTCAGGGCTAGTGCCCCTCTGTGGCCAGTGAGTGAGCAGAGGGGAATCCTTATCTAGCTTCCAGCAAGGGCCTCAGGTCAACAGGTAGAGCCCTTGGCAGGCATTCTTCTTCTACTGTGGTCACGGGACCTGGAGATTCCCTTTGTAAGATTTTAACCCCAAACTCTGGCCAACTTTCCAGGACACTCTAGAAAGCGGTTGATGTCCCTCATCCAAGGGCCTAGAAAGGACAGACGGCCAGGCTTGCCATTTGCTCTCACGGACCCTAGGGACGCTGCATGCAGAAACCCGGCAGACGGGGCAGGTTGGCATTTGGAGTTGGCCCGTAGATGCCCATGAAGCATCCGGCTGGATCGGGCGGCCGTCCAGCAAGCTGCCACGTCTGTCTCCTCCCCCTTCCAGATTCACTTACCAGCACAGACCAAATGGACCAAGTGGTCCAGAAGGAGCCAGCACAGCCCAGAGCCTTAGCTGTCGGAGCACCTTCCAGAACCCCACAGAGACCCACTCCGGTGCCACCAGGGCACGGGCGACTGCCCTCAGCCTATCCTTCCCCTCTCTTCGGGGCCGTGGGTCACGGCCAAGAACCTGTGCCAGCCACCTACTGCTAAAAAAGCGTCCCGTAAAGCTCTAATTCTGTGTAATAAGCTGTATGATAATGTATATTTAATGTGAAGCTTTTAACATACAGTTGTCTTGTTTAAATGGACCTCACTGAGCACACGTGTTATTTCTTTGTGATGCAACCACGTGCCCCAGAAATCTAGTTCGATTGCCTTCTGCTCACAGGGGCTGAGGCTCTGCCATCATCCCCCAAAGGTGAATTGTTACAGGAAAAACAGAACCTCCTGCTTCCTAATTAAGAGGAAGATAGAGCCCTAATGAGCTCGTTAAATGAAAACAAATTAATTTGTTCAGCAAACATTTGTTGAATGCCTCCTGGTACTCGGACCTGGTGGATACACGGGAGAATGAGACCCAGATCCTACCCTGAGGAAGTTTCTATCGTGGGGGCAAAACAAAGAGCTACACATGGTATGACAGGGTGGGGCCAAGAGCTGAGGGGGCCCAGATGCGGGAATTGAATCTGCCTGCCGCGGTCAGGGAAAGGCCCTTGAAGGATGAGGGCTGGGTGTTCCAGGCAGAGGAAGAGGTGCTGGGATCACTGGGGTGAGCCGACCGGGCCCGGTGTGGTGCAACCTGCCGCAGCAGGAAGCAACAAGCCCGCTGAGTCTCCTAGGGCTTCATCCTGTGGAGGCAACAGAACAGAGCAGGGCAAGGGGACGTGTGTTAGTCTTCTCCAGTCAGGAAGCAATTCCCTGAAGACTTGGGAGGTGCTGGCCTCCTGTTTTGTGGAGGGAGTGATTACCAAAGGAGAGGCTCAGGGTCTCCCACCATTTGCCCTCACACTAGCATCGTGAAGTCATTGTGCAGCCTGAGGTAGGAAGGGTGGGGGAAGGTCCGCGGCCCAAGCCCACCCAAACACAGATTGGCACCCGCGGAGTGGCCCCTGATCCCCACCTCCCCATGTAGGAACTCATGCCTCTCCTGCCCCTCTCTCCCAAGGACACGGCCTTCTGCCCCCCAGCAGGCCCCTTCGTCCCCCACGGCCCCAGGACTTAGGCTTTGGTTCTCCTCTCCCCTTCCATTTTCCAATGACCCCGAATCCACTCCTCCAACTCCCAATCCCCAGCCCCTCAGAGCACACCCCACACCACAACCACACCAAACCACACACACACACACACACACACACACCACACGCACACCCCAGACCCAGCCGAGGGCAATACCAGTGCTCTGCAACCAGGAATTTCCTGAAGGGCAAGGAGAAAAGGTCTCTAGTGGTCACCTCTAAACTCCTGTTTTATGTTCTAGGGAGGATTTTATTTCTGTTTCAGTTCAATTGAACAAACACTGAGCATGCAGCAGGGCCTGTGACAAACTGGTGACCTGGAGCAGGAAGCTGGGCACAGGAAACCTCTTCAACCATCATCAACAGGAAGCGGTCAGTGAGTGGCCAGATGCCTGCCCCACGGCCTCCCTGCACAGAAACCCAGCAGTTCAGACTGGAAACTGAGGCCCAGAGAGGGACAGGGGCTTGCGCAAAGACACACAGCAATTCCATCTTAACATGCCGCAGAGGTTTGAGGGGGCCAGTTCAGAGAGTCACCTTGGCCAGTGTAGCTCTGGGACGACTGGGGTAGGGGTGGGGTTCTTCTCAGACCGAGTTTATAATCCAGTTCTTTCTTGCTGGCCCCCTCCTGAGTGGAAGCATCCTAGGCCTGCGGTGATTGGTGTCCTCTCTGGGGGACAGTTTTGAAGGGACCTTGGTCTGACTGGGTGGCAGTCTTGTCACCGGTGTGACTCTGGCGCCCTCATGTGGTTCTCTTTGGCATTGCAGCCAGGCCCAGGGGCAGAGGAAGGTAGCTCCAAGTCACCAAGCCTGTCAGAGAAAGAGAAAATAGGCAGGCATGTGAATAGATAAGCAGCAGGCCAGCGGGGTGATGGGTGACAGCTGTAGCAGAGGTATGGCCAGTAGAGGAAGTGACAACTGAATCAGGCATTACATGTGGGGGGTAGGGACATCTCAAGGAGAGGAACTGGGAGTAAGCAAGAGCTGGACCGGAGGCTTCCTCTGACTCCCAATCCAGTGCTCTCTCAACTGCCTTCTACTCTAAAGTCCCAGTAATTCGTGCCACCTGAGAAAGAAGGTCAGGCAGAATTAGAACTCAGCACAGAACACTTTTATGCAGTATTTTTTTTTTAATTACTGACTTTCTGATGATAAAATTAACATTTACTCGAGGAACTAAATTTGAAACTTACATTTCAGGAAAATGTAAGGAAGAAAATGAAAGTTACCCTAAATGCAAAGAAAAGCACTGTTAACATTCTGAAGTATCTTCTCAGTCTTTTTTTTTCTGTGCATGCATACAATTTTTTTTCCAGCTTTACTGATGTGCAGTTGACATATAAAATTATGTAAATTTGAAGTGTACAAATGTGATGCTTTGATACATGTATATACTGGGAAGTGATTACCCCAATAAGATTAGTTAACACATCAGGCTGCCTGAGTGGCTCAGTCAGTTAATCCTCGGTCTTTGGCTCAGGTCAGGATCTTAGGGTCCTGGGATCAAGCCCTGTCTCAGGCTCCTTGCTCAGTAGGGAGTCTGCTTCTGCCTCTGCTCTTCTCTTTCCCCCTCCCCCTGCTCGTGCTTGTGCTCTCTCAAATAAATTTTTTAAAAAATTTTTTGTATCTTTAAAAACACATATATATGTGTGTGTATACATATAAGATTAGTTAACACAGGGTGCCTGGGTGGCTCAGTCGGTTAAGTGTCTACCTTCAGCTCAGGTCATGATCCCAGGGTCTTGGGATCGAGTCCCACATTGGGCTCCCAGCTCAGCAGGGAGCCTGCTTCTCCCTCTCTCTGCCTGCCACTCCCCCTACTTGTGCTCTCTCTAAGAAATAAATAAAATCATAAAAAAAAAACTGCCTTCTATTTTTAAGAAAAAGATTAGTTAACAAATCCATCACCTCACATAATGACAAAATTTTTGTGTGTCATAAGAACATTTAAGATCTACTCTCTTAAAGAATATTCTCTCTTAAAAGTACTACTCTCTTAAAGCTACTTTCTTTTTTTTTAAGATTTTGTACATTTGAGAGAGAGAGACAGAGATAGTGACAAAGAGCACAAGCAGGGAAGAGAGAGAGAAACAGGCTCCCCATTGAGCAGGCAGCCTGACATGTGGCTCGATCCCAGGACCCTGAGATCATGGCCTGAGCTGAAGGCAGATGCTTAACCGACTGAGCCACCCAGGCGCCCCTCTTAGCTACTTTCCAGTATATAATACAGTATTGTTAACGATAGTCACTATGATGAATATTATATCTCCAGAACTTACTCATTTTATAACTGGAAGTTTATACCCTTGACCCGTACCTCCACATTCTGCTTCATCCCCTAGTCCCTGGCAACCACCATCTACTCTGTTTCTGAGTTGGCTTTTTTTTAGTCTCCAAATATATGTGAGGCCTATACAGTATTTGTCTTTCTCTTTCACGTAGCATAATGCCTTCAATGTCCATCCATGTGGTGGAAACGGCAGAGTTTTTCTTTTTATGACTGAATAATATTCCATTGTATTTATATACCACATTTTCTTTATTCATCCATCAAAGTATAAACTTAAACTTAGGCTGTAACATTGCTTTGGGTTTTTTTTTTTAAGATTTTATTTATTTATTTGAGACAGAGAGAACACAAGCAAGGAGGAGTGGCAGAGGGAGAGGGAGCAGACTCCCCACTGAACAAGGAGGCCGATACAGAACTCGATCCCAGGACCCTGGGATCATGACCTGAGCTGAACGCAGACGCCCAACCGACTAAGCCACCCAGGCGCCCCCACTTGTTTTACTTTTTAAGTTTTTGTTGTTGTTCATTTAAGTACCATTTACACCCAATGTGGGGCTTGAACTCACAACCCTGAGATCAAAAGTGGTATGCTCTTCCAATTGAGCCAGCCAGGTGTCCCATAAATAAATGGGGCTCATGTTGTGTTCATATAGTTTTATATTTCATATTTCTACTTAAAATAGTGTCTTCATGGGGGCGCCTGGGTGGCTCAGTTGGTTAAGCAACTACCTTCGGCTCAGGTCATGATCTTGGAGTCCCGGGATCGAGTCCCCCATCAGGCTCCCTGCTCAGCAGGGGGTCTGCTTCTCCTTCTGACCTTCCACTTCTCATGCTTTCTCTCTCTCTCAAATAAATAAATAAAATCTTTAAAAAAAATTAAAATTAAAATTAAAAAATAGTGTCTTCATGTTATTATATCTGTGATACAATATTTTTTTCTTAGCTGCGTGATATTCTACTTTCACTCATTCAAGTTTTTGTATAACCAGCTCTGCAGGGAATATCTTTGTTCAGAAATCACTGTCAAAAGAAAAAAAAAAAGGAAAGAAAGAAAAAGAAATCACTGTCCATATTTATTTCTTTTTTTTCTTAGGAGAAACTCCTAGACGTGGCATTCCTGGTCAGAGGCTAGGTCTATCTTTAAGGCTTCTCATCTTCCAGAAAGACAAGTTTATATTCCACTGCTGTGTTGGGGAGTCTCCCCAGAGTAAAGCCGTTTGGCTACATTAGAGAACTTTCAGCAACTTAGACTTTGCCTAAAATGTGAGGCATGAGCTAGGCAGTTGCCTTTCATCAAAGACCGCCTGAGTTTGGGCATGGGGCCATAGGGGCGGGACAGGAGGCTGCCTGGGGTTGGCTTAGAGGTGATCCATCACCCGTGTCTGTCCAGGATTGCAGAGCTCTCCAGGAGGCAGAACTCTCGGTGCCCAAACTGGGATGGTCTCAGGCAGACTGAAACAATGGGCCACCCTCACTACTGGCTCCTGGCATGACCCTCAGCAAGGCCCTGAACCTCTGTCCCTGTGAAGGTGTCGTCCTGGGCTGGGGGCGGGAGATAGGGCCCCCCCCAGAAGCTGAGAGGGAGCCCCGCCCTCCTGGAGTTTGGGAGGCAGGTGACAAGCGGAAAAGCTGTCACCCTAGGGGAGCCCGGGGGTGGGATGGGGGGGAGGTCCGCATCCTAACACCATCCTTTTTTTTTTTAAAGATTTTATTTGTTTATTTGACAGAGAGAGAGATGACAAGTAGGCAGAGAGGCAGGCAGAGAGAGAGGGGGAAGCAGGCTCCCTGCTGAGCAGAGAGCCCGATGTGGGGCTCGATTCCAGGACCCCAAGATCACGACCTGAGCCGAAGGCAGAGGTTTAACTCACTGAGCCACCCAGGCGCCCCCTAGCTCCATCCTTTCCAGCTGTGTGACCTGGGCAAGGTGTAAAAAGCTTCCATTTCCCCACTGCACAATGGCAGGAGAAGTGACCTCCTGAGGTTATTGCCAAGATTACAGTGTTGGATGAATGCCCTCAGCAGGCCTCAGCTTTGTCAACCTTCGGATAATGTCAGCTAGAGCCGGTGAGTTTTATATAGGAAAGGCAGGGCCCATTACAGCCACAGAATTTCAAAGGAAAGAGGGTCTGGAGTTCCGGGAGGGGCCTCCTTTACGAAGTGAGAAGGGAGTCCATTTTAGAAATTAAAAACGCCGTAATTCTACTAAACATCTGGGAAGTAAGGGACAGAGTTTAAGATCCTTTTCCTCTCCAGCTTGAAGCCCAGGGTGGTTCTCCCCATTCTCCTACCTGGGCGTCTTCTAACATCACATCTTTGTGATTTACATTCACGCTAACACAATAATTGTAATTTAAATAACAAGCATCTGTTTGTTGTGTTTACTATTTAAATAACTACCACGTTCGTTGTTTGCTTCAATATTAAACCTATGTATTGTCTTTGTTATTTAAATATCAAATCTACGCAGTGTCTTTACTGCTTAAATATTAAACTTGTATTATGTTCATGATCTGCGCTCTGCACCTATCAGATTGTTACTAGAATGTAGACTCCAGGAGTCTAGGAGAGCTTCTGGCACATAGAAGGTGCTCAGTAAGTATGTGTTATGTGATATAATGATGATAGAAGTCCCCACTGACGGTGAGCTTACTCTGTGTGCCTTCACATTGTGCACACATAGGTTTCCCCTGATGAAACCCCTGCTGGACAGATGAGAAATGGAGGCTCAGAAGGTGAAAGGACTATGAGGAAAAGGGGAAATTAGATTTAGCAGTGGCTGCCCAGACCTCAAGCTGTGTACCTCACACCCCAGGGAAGGGTCACAACCCACAGCAAGCAGGAGGTAGAGGGAACTACGTAGTCCCTTCTCAGGAGCAAGACAGAAGGGTGACATTTAGAGCTTTGGGTGATTCAGTGCCTGAGCTCCACGCCCACTCCGTGAAGGAGAATAAGCCTCGGTCCTGCTGGATCTGCCATCCTGGGGAGTCCCTTCCCAGGGACTCAGAAGGTGAGAACGAGTGGGGACCTTCATTTTGAAGATGAGGATATTAAGGCTCAGAGAGGGGGAGAGCTTTGCCCCAGGGGCACAATCGGGAAGTCGTGGGTCTAGGATTTAAACCCAGCATGCTGACTTTGCAACATGCTGCATCTCTTAAAAAATGCGATTCCTAAGTCCTTCTTCTAGGAAATCTTGACTTAGTAGGTCTTGGGTGAGTGCGGGAAACCTATATTTGTAACAAGTTCCTCAGGGTAGTCAAACGATCAGAGAGTCCTGGGTAAAAGGCCTATCCGTCCGCAAGTCACCATCCACAGATCTTTTTCCCAAGTGCTAAACTGTGTTTCTGTTCCCAAAAATGGCGGACATGGTAGGGTCCCAGCCTCACCTTCCATTAGGTACTAAACTCAGGCACGTCACCGGGCTTAGGTACTAAACTCAGGCACGTCACCGGGCTTCTGTGAGCACACAAATTACGTAAAAATCAGAGGAAGAAACTATCACGTAACTGCTTGGAAAGCCCACAGGGTATTGTGCAAATGTTTGATGTTATTTTATTGACTCAGCCCTTGCTAGATAAAATGTGTTTGTATTTCACAAGTATGTGTCACTTAAATACCAAGTAAGGTGTTCCATGATCCCACCACAGAGGTCAGCAACCATTCTGAGCCCTGAGAGCTACTGGAGATGTGCCTGGGACAAAGGCAAAGTTGGGGGACAGGGACAAGGTCAGGGAGGCTGAGAAGCCTGGTGTCTCTTTCTTTACATACTCCTTCCCATCCTATGTTTATTCTGGAGGCTACTTGATTTAAATTCTAGTCATGATTTGTAGGTCACCTCTCCCAGGTAGTCTTCCCTGATTGCAGCCAGTGCATTTTCGTTCTCCTATGGACACTCATAGAACTTGGTATGTGCCTGTCTCAAGTGCTGAGTGTTTCTCCTTAGGGCCGGACCCCAGTTTCCCCTCTGAGCTGCGTGCTCCTTCACTCACACCTTCTTGGGCCCTGCAGGCCCCTGTGTTTTGAACTTTAGGTCAATGTTACTGGTTGGGATATCAATGCAGGGCTGTCGCTCCCCAAAATTGCCTAGAAGAATCGCCTGGGGCTTGTTTTAAATGTACACAGACCAAATGGCTTCTCCCCTGGAGGTTCTGGTTTCCTAGTAGGTCTGCCTTGGGACTGGGGATGTATTTATCAACCTTCCAGGACCTAGAATCCAGCTTTTCAATCAGTAAAATGCATACAAAGCACTTAATCTCAGTAATACAGATCCTTGTGTCTAGGTCTAGGGCAGGCCAGGAAGAATAATTTTGAACCCGCCCCCAGGGTAGGGGGATGTGCGTGGGGGGGGGGGGAACTGCAGGTCCAGGATCACAGGTGATTCTTATCTTTAGGTCTGCTGGAGAAGCCAGGATTTGGCTGTTCTCAACCTCAGCACACCTGGGTAGCTTTTGAAACCTATTAAGATTAAAAAAAAATACAACCCCACAAACTATACTAAGGTCCAGATCCCACTACAGACCAATTTAAATCAGGGTCACTCAGGTTTTTTGTTTGGTGTTTAAAGTTTCACATGATCAGGTGTTGAGACTCACTGATTTAGTGGGTCCCCACCAGCACGGAAATAAATTAATAGAATAGACCATCTCATGGACTTGTGGGCTAGAACCTTTGACTCAATTCTGTGCAGCTCATGTGAGTTGCTACATCAGTGTGGGTCTGAAAATGAGTGGGGAAGCAAGGACGTCCTGGAGTTCAGGCCAGCCATGGGGACAGACAGACTGAGGGAATTCAAGGACACCCTGGCTCCCCCCGAACTCACCCCCACCACCACCACCCTGGGACTGACAGCACAGTGGGGGAACTCTGCAGCATCAGGCCATGAGGTCACGGTCAGGGAAAGCAGCAACAAGCCTCTGGATACGCTGAGCAATGAAAAGTGAACAGGACTTTGTCACGAAGCAAGCAGGGCCTTCGAAGCGCAGAGGACGAAAAGTACGCAGTTTGGAGGTGTGTGAAAGAACAGAGCGGGTTCAGGGAAGGCAACTGGCAGCAGTTAGCCTTGTGTCTAGAGCCTGGGGGTGTGAAGGGGAGAGGCAGAGATAGGCCCAGATGATTGCAGGGGCCCAGGGAACGTGAGCTGAAGAGAAAGGAAGGTCACTGACCCCTTGCTAGGGAATGACCGCAGGTGACTTTATCTTGGCTCACAGTAGCCAAGAACCCCTCTGACAGATTGTGTAAAGCTTCTTTCGTGGATATAAGGGCCCATGAAGCCTGAGGGCACTAGACAACTCTCTAGAAAGCATTTGGGGGGGGGGAATAGAGGGCGCTTAAGCAAAGATCCATCAGCAACACTTCTATGTCCATTTCCCGAGACCCTAGACCCTCTTGGGCAAATACCCTTTTGCCAAGCACTGACTTGGAGGGCCAGAAACAAGGCAGACAGCTCGACCCTAGTGAGCTGGCAGTGGGAAAGGGATTCACCCTCACGAATGACTGTAACATAAGGCAGCAGCTTTGAACTGCCCCAAACTGTGCTATGGGAAGGCAGAGGCAAAAGCCATCAGTTTTGCCTAGGTTGATCAGAGAAGACTATTCCGAGAAGGCAAAGAGCCTTGAAGGGTTAATATGTTTAATTGGTGAAGAGTCGATGCACCTGGGTGGCTCAGTCGGTTAAGCATCCAACTCAGTGATTTCGGCTCAGGTCATGATCTCAGGGCTGTGAGATGGAGCCCTGTGTCGAGCTCTGCCCTGGGTGTGGAGCCTGCTTAAGATTCTCCCTCTCTGTCTCTCTCTGCCCCTCCCTACCCTTGCTCGCTCTCTCTGATAAATAAATCTTTATTATTTTATTTTATTTTTTAAAAACTTTTAAAGATTTTATTTGTGAGAGAGAAAGAGCATGAGCACAAGTAGGGGGAGCAGCAGGCAGAGGGAGAAGCAGACCCCCCACCGAGCAAGGAGCCCGACGCAGGGCTCCATCCCAGGACCCTGGGATCGTGACCTGACCTGAAGGCAGACCCTCCACTGACCGAGCCACCCAGGTGTCCCAATAAATAAATCTTTAAAAAAAAATGGTGAAGAGTCCATGGTGAAAGGGGCGGAAGAGGCATAAGGAACCAAGGATTTGCAAAACACTGAGAGACCGCACACGGCTGAAGCACAGAATGTCATCGGTCGTAAGGTGGACAAACAGGCAGAGGGGCCAGGACACAGATCAGCCCTCGGGCCAACCTAAGAAGCTTAGGTTGACTGGGGAGCAAGAGGGAACCATTGGAGGTTTTTAACTTGAGGAGTGAGATGGTCAAAGGCAAGTTCTAATATCCTCTAGGATCTTATCTGACAGCTGATATGGAAGCTGGAGGTATGGAGAACGGTTTAAGGGACTGAAGAATGAAAGAATTCGTAGATGAGGACAGAAAAATGGAAGGCTAACTAGATGATGAATCCTGAATCAGAAAAGAGAAGGTTTTGAGTTCCAACCTTCATATGTCCAAGAAAGCCAGTTAAGGGCCTGGGGGTTTCTGATAGGAACTGAGAGCTGGAGGGGCAGAGGCCTTCACAGTGGCCTGCAGCGTGAGAGAAACAGACTGACTCAGCTCCAAACACACGTGCTCCTGTTGGCCTGGGAGTTTCTCACTCCTTTAATCTGTTGTGCCCCAACTGTATATTTAATTCCAATCTTTTCCTCCTCTGCAGGTTTTACCATAGGAGACTAAGTCCGTTCTAATCTGGAATGAATTATTTATGCATCTAATACCTGCCTGATTTATTTATTTTTCAAATAATACATCTGAATGGGAATTCGCACAAGACAGGGCAAACATAATTGAGATGAACGCCCTTCCCCAACTGTTGCCCCATTTATCATTCCAAACCACTGTGTGGCCTTGTCATCATCCCATGGAGCCCCGAATCTATCCCTGCACACTAATTAGATGCCAAGTGCCTCTGTCTGACAGTCGAGATTTGCACTATCAGACCCCACCACCTGACCTTTATAATCTTATCTCCTGCTACTGTGACTTTCTCCACTGGTCCAAATTCCAGTCATTCAACCAATGCCCCGTTCAAACACCTCCTACCCTCCGAAGCCATCCCTGGTTCCCTCGCACGGGCAAGGCCCCTCACACTTCTGAATTTCCAGAGTCTTCTGTTTTTATGTTCCTCATGAGACTCTAAGATCCCCCAGGGGAGCTTGGGCATGAACAACGGCACACTAAGGTACCTCAGGTGGGGTAGCTGAAATGAGGTGGCATGGTCTCCCACATCCCAAGCAGCAGTTAAATAGGCCAGCTCAAGCAGACCAAATTTTGGAGTTGATATCTCTAAAGTGCTGTCTGGACAAGTGGGCAGGGAAGGCCACCCACCTAGAGCGAATCTCTGACTCATGCCTCTTGCACTAACCCCCAAGTGAAACGCATATCCTTCACACGTATTTCACCAGCCTCCTGAAGAGCTTCTCCTCTCCAGGCTGACCGTTCTGTTTCCTTCAACCCGTCACACCTGTTGTGTGCCTTTCAGTTTAGGAGTTAGAGTCACGTCATTATTCCTAGTGATGCTGACAAGGGCCAAAGAATGCATGCAAGGCCGGCATTATTTTTCAGACAGGGACTTGAGGCTTAGGAACCAGTGACTTGTCCAAGGTCACTCCCAGAAGCGTCAGAGCTATTACTCCACCTAAGCCTTCCATTTCCTAGTGCAATAGAGTCCAACACCTGCAAATTGTCTGAGGTTGAAAAGAAAGAGACTTTAAAAGTGATTCGTATGGGTGCACCTGGGTGGTTCAGTCTGTTAAGCAGCTGCTTTCGGCTGGGGTCATGATACCAGGGTCCTGGGATGGAGTCCGGCATCAGGCTCTCTGCTCAGCGGGGAACCTGCTTCTCCCTCACCCTCTGCCTGCCGCTCTGCCTATTTGCGCTCACTCGCTTTCTCCGTCAAATAAATAAATAAAATCTTGGAAAAAAAAGTGCTTTGTATGTCCTAAAGCATACACGGGTGTTCTTCTGCGGCCTGCGGTACCGGTAGCGGACAAAAGGCCACTCTGAGGGTTTGATGAACTCTAACCAAGACTACAAAGGGGAGCCAGGCGGGGCACTTTCAGGTTTTCAGCGTTTGCCACCCACAACTGTTAATTCCCACTGGCACTCCCCAAGGCAGCACGCTGGAGAACGCGTTGACTAGTTGCGGCATGACAAAGCCACCGTATGGCGCGAATACAACGGTGCTCCGGTTAGCGGAGCCCCAGTGCCTTACAACAGGTGTGGCGGTTGACTCTACACCTACCCTGCCGAGGCCAAGAAGACTGGGTGGGGGGAGAGGTCACGTGACTCTGCGGGTTTAAGAAGAGGCGGCGCGGCGGCGTCTGCCTCACGTGATCCGGCTCGGGCAGCGTCGAGCGCGTCACGCTACGCCCCGCGCACCCGCTTGGTCAAGGTCTGCGCCTGCGCGGCCGCTGCTAGCCGGCTCGCCGACCTGCGGGCTGGCGGCTACCGGGCGCGGAACCGGGCGCCCGCTGCAATGGGTGAGTGCGGCGGGCTGGCGGCACGGGCATTTCCCCCGGTCTGTATGTTGAAGGAGGGTCTGAGGAGGCCGCCCTGCCCCGGCCATCTGGTGCAGCCAGTGGGGCCCACTCCTCTCCGCGCGCCCGGCCGCTCCCGAGCGTGCCCTCCCGGGTGGGGCCCGGAGCCGCAGGAGCCGCAGAGGGCGGTGCTCCCGCACCGGGTGGGTTCTACGCCCCCGAGGCTCCCGGCTCTCCCTCCCGCCCCCTGGCTTCGCGGGGTTCCGCAGGGCGCAGTCTGGCTGCGGGAGCCGGCCTTTCCGGCGAGGAAGGTTGTGCGTTCATTCGGACGCGCCCCTGTTGGGGAGGTGCCTCCCGCCGCGCACGAACCGGAGGGCCGGGAGGGCTGGGCTTTGCCTGCGCTCGGGGGCGGGCGGCGCTCGGACGGAGACAGGGCCCCTGCCCACCCCCCCGGCCCCCTCGGGAGTCTGGGATTCCAGGCCCCCTGAGTCTGTTCACTGTCGGAGACGGAAGGGGCCTCGGGGGTCCTACCCGGCCCCCGTTCCTCTTATCCCAGATTGGGGAAATGGACGCCCAGAGGGCGGTAAGTCTAGCCACAGCCAGGCGGTGCTTATTCTGCGACACCATGTTGCATCGCGTTGTGGGAAACTCAATCGTACAAGGCTTTCTGGGGGCGGGCAGGGGGGCGGGCGGTGTTGTTCATTGTAAATCTCTGTAGTGATTAGCGCTGAGCGTAGCTAGATAGAGCATGTCGATGCCTCAACTCTACCCTTTGGGCATAACCTTTAGTTTGCCCCGTCAGCTATACCCAGCTGGTCTTAATTCCCATCCTGTTTCTCTACATGAAAGCAGTGAAATGGAAGCCCTGGAAGTATATGGGTAGTGACCTTGCCAGTTTGAGCCTCCTCCACCCTTGATTGGAAAGGATTCAGTAAAATCAAAAGGTGCTAGAACTGGTCACGTGGGTCCTCCAGCGGTTCCAGAGCATAGGTTAGGCACTTTGGATCTGGAGTCACCCTTAGTGCATCTAAACTAAAAATCGTAAGTAACCTCTGAGTGAAGGTATCTGGTTTCTCCTTTGATAGATTAAGCCTAGAGAATTGGCTTTTTAAATTAGGAACATTGCTTTTAGTAGCAAGGTAGTGTCATAACTAGGACTGGAACCCAGACTGATCTGTTCTGATTGCTGACTCAGGCCTGCTGATTTGTGGGAGTTCGTATCCTTTGAGAATTACATTTGCCTTACCCCCAGTTTTTGCACAAAGACCTTTGTGTTGGGATCACATCTGGGTCTTGCTTATCCACCTGGGCTGTAAATGACAGTGAGTATTTAGACTTTAGACTGTTTAATTATGCCACAAAAGTTTGATACTTGTAGTTGCTTGAAAGTCAACTTATTAACTGTGCTTATTGTTCACATAGCTTGAGTGTTTTAGGTAACAAACAGTTTAAAATTATGTAAATAAGTTTTGCAGTACCGAGGAATTATCCATGTTAACAAATTTAAATATAGAGATCAGTTTAGTAAAGAAATTTAGCTGTGTTCACAGTATAAATAAACATGTAAAATTCTAAACTCCATTGCCACAGTACTGTGCACACTGTCCTTGCTTCAGTTGCCAAATTAAGAATCTATTCGTACCATTTTGGTGTGTGGGATGAAACTAGAGGGAAAGCTTTATTTTTTTTCTCTTCACATGTGCATCGGTGGTTTCTTTGACGATATCACAAGTCTCAGGAGGTTAAAATTTAGAGGGAAAGTTTTAAATCTGTGAAGTCTAGGAGGGTTTCATTACCTTCCTTCTATGCCCAGGCCAGTTTTTAAAAATTTGAGACTCTAAATGTATAGTGATGTTCTTTTTTTTTTTCTTTTCTAATTTGAGAGCAAGAGTGCACAAGGCTGGTGGTTGGGGGGGGTGGCAGAGGGAGAAGCATGCTCCCGGGTTGAGCAGGGAGCCAAATATGGGGCTCTATCCCAGGACCCAAAGGCAGACGCCCAACTGATTGAGCCACCCAGGCACGTATACAGTGATGTTCTCAAAATATCTTAAAATAATTAAATATAGGGGTCAGTAAACAGCTAACTTCTGCTAGCCATAGTTTTCTGTTTAATAACAGTCTCCATTATTACAAACAGCCACTTTAATTTGTAAAATTTTGGGAAGTAAATCATTCCAATAAAAATTAAAAGTGAACATGGACAAAATTTGGTAGGTCAGGTATACAAATAACTTAGTTTGTATAGTTTGCAGGTGGTAACTTTAGAATTTAAAATGTATTGTTATGTATTCAGTATGTAAATGACCTATCTTACATTCATAAATTGTCACAGCATATTATATAATCCTATATACATTAATCAGAGTATTCTTGTTGATTTTATCATTCTTTAGTCCTGAGACTGAAGGAGAGCAAAGCATTGCATAGACATAAAGCATTTGTATGCTAAGCTGTTTTTAAAATGTTGGTTAATCTTAGATTGGCAAGTGTGGTTCTATTAAGAATTCTTAAATTCCTGTCAGCTGAAACAGCAAGAAGTAAGGATGTAGAAGACTAAGTTATTAATAATTATCCAGCTCTACCCTGGCAAACTTCTTTTTAAGCATCTTCAAACTTTTTTTTTTTTTTAAACCAAAATGCCATTGGCGGAAAAAAATAAAAATAAAATGCCATTGGTTTCTTTAATTGGTTAAGAGCAAAAAATGTAACAGGCAGAAGGTGTGTTTTAAACAAACTGAAAAGCTATGGGTGGTTTTTCTTTTCCCCCAATTCTCCCCAAGTCAGATAAATACATACCCACAGAAATGATGGGTGAGGGAAAGCTCTCATACACAAGAAGTGTATCCTGAATTAAAGAAAACTGCTGTTGAAACAGGAATTAACATAATAAAGTCAGCAACAGGTTAACAGTTTTAAAAATTGAGACTTCAGGGTGCCTGGCTGACTCAGTGGAGCATGCACCTCTTGATCTTGGGGTTGTGGGTTTAAGCTTCATGTTGGGCATAGCGATTACTTAAAAAAAAAATCTTAAAAATAATTGAGTCTTCAAATGGTGCATGGCACGATGCCATACTATATAATCTACTGAAAGACTGCTACATAGGAAGGAGGAAGTCTGTACAGCTTTTAGCAAAAGTGCTTTTCCAGAAAAGCAAAACAAAACTATGAAGTCAGCAGATCAGGGAGGCTGTAGCTAGGTATTGGAACTATGGCTTCTCATATCTGTGCCAGAAGATCCTATTTATCCAAAATGAACTAAAATTGCAGGATGAAACAGGGACTTTTAAAAAACGTTTCTTTATCCGTTTTAAGTTCTCTGCTTCTTTCCCCCTCCCCCTGCATTTCAGCATGATCTAGCAGAAAGATGGCTGCCATTGGCTATTTTATTTTTCTTTCTGTGGCAAGACTGTCATGGTGCCTGGATATTTCAGGTTTGTATGCTTCTCTTACCATTGTCCTGTTGTGGTCAAAACACTTACTTAGTGATGGGCTTAGTGTACTTGGCTTGCCGCCGCTGCTGCTTTATTCTCCCACTAATAAAGGGCAGCTTCAGGGTGTTTTTATCATCAAATCTTTTGAGACTAGAAGACAGTTGCCAAACTTTAGGATCCATCCTTGTATGATCTTCCTGTGGGCCACCAGAAAGATGCTCTTCTCCTGAGCATAAATAAAGAATTTGATAAGACACACAAAGCCAAAACAGGTTTGGGTTCTGGAGCTGAGCATATATAATCCCAAATCAAGGCCACTAGGTCAAAGAAACAGGAGATGATGAAGCAACCATCAGTTAGACCAAAATTCTCTGCCGAGTATCTTAAAAAATATTAAAAAGTTTCGCTCAAAGGAAAATACATCATCTTAAACACTCAAAGTTATGAAACAAAAATAAAAATAAGCACCCAACTCAAGAAATTAGAATATAATGAACCTAGACAAAACAGGAGAACAGAGATAAAGAGGAAAACAAATTTAAAAACTGAAAATAGTAAAACTGGTAACTTCAAGAGCTGTTTTTTTCTTCTGGGATGGGAGGAATGTAAATTTGACAAACTGGCTATGCTGCTCAAGGAAAAAGGGAACATAAGTACACAAGACTAGAAGTATTTTTTTTTTAAAAACAGCAAGTACTGTGTAAGACTATATAAATAAACCCGAACTTTTTTTTTTTTTAAGGAAATCCAGAATCAAAATTGACTGCAGAAGAAAGAACCTAACAGACCAGTAACAATGGAAGAAATTGAGAAAGTTATCAAAAAAGTTACCATCCCCCAGAACACTAGGCCCAGATGGTGTTATAGGTGAATTCCTTTAACTTTGAAGGAAAAGGTAATTTTGATAAGGTTTAAATTTTACACCAGCATTAGGAAGGAAAAGTGATAGATTGTTTTTACAAAGCTAATGGAACATGGACGCCTGAACTTGGCATGAAGATAGTAATAAAATTGAAAATTTGGTATGTTCTAGTGATGTGAAATTTTAAAATAAAATATTAGCAAATGGTATCTAGTAATACGTTAAAAAAAATAGTTCACCATGGCCAAGGAGGATTCATACCCATGTTATAAGGGCAAGTAATTAATAAGAAATAATGCTAACATATACACCAAATAAATACATTAGAGAATAATAATAATAATAGGTCATCCTTGTTGAACACCCCTAGTGCCCTAGACTACTCTCCTGGATGTTTTACAAGTATTAACTCAAATAACTCAGCCAACCTATAAGGTAGGTAACATCTTTATTTTATAAATGAGGACATTAAGCCATAGAGACATTGAGAAACTTGACAAAGGTCACACAGTGGATATGTGCTGGAGTTGGAATTTGAATTTTGAGGCTGTTAGCTGCATCTCATAAATGTTACACTGGTTCTGCCTCCAGTATTCATGTAGTCATCTCAGTAGCTTCCTAAAAGCATTTGACCAAAGTTCCTGATTAAGTGGTGGTGGGAGGTGTTGAAGTTGGTTGAATTTCAGTAAAACAGGAATAAATGTTTTTGCCCTTCCCATGTTTGAAACTCTCTAAGCCCTTACCAGGTGATCATTAGTATTAGGAAAATGGAATGTAGTTTTAATTGGAAACATAATTTCCTAGTAAATAGCAAGGGGAAGGGGCTTACGTTATAGTAGAATATATACTATTCTTAGGATGAATGCAGAACGAGGTTTTGGGAGTTTTAATGTAACTTATCCGATGAAATTCTGTGATAGCGCTGGAAAGACATGCTTTACTTCGTAGTTGTAGCACAATCCTAAAGGTGAGTAGGAATAGATGGTGAACAGGGAAGCTTACTTGAGTGGGTACAGATTTTGTTTGTAGGGACCAGTTCAATAAACATTGTTGTGTCATGATAATCTCTTTCCCTATGTAAGCTTGAAACTGCTAGAACTTAGATTATGACTCCTCTGATGACAACTTTCTATTTCTCACACCAAAGGCCAGTGTTATGCCTCATAGTAATTCCTAGCAAAGTTCCCATACATGTCAAAAATATAAGGATATTCACTATTATTATAATTTAATTTTGTTCAGGAAATATTTGCAAATCTAGTAAGATAGAAGAAAGATATATTATAGTGGAGAAGTCAGAATTATTTGTAGTATTTTATGTAGTGGAAGCTAAAGCAAACCAGTCCAAAAATGAGAAATTGTAAGAGGATTTGGTAAATTGGCTGTTTCTAACCGTAATACGTAAGAGTTGGTAGCTTTTTCATATGCAGACAAAAAGCAGTTCGAAAATGAATTGGAAGGAAATGGCCCATTCATAACAGCAATGATGTAAGAAATACTCAAGATCTGGTGGGCGCCTGGGTTGCTCAGTCATTTGGGCCTCTGTCTCCCTCTTTTTTTTTTTTTTTTAAAGGTTTTATTTATTTATTTGACAGATCACAAGTAGGCAGAGAGGCAGGCAGAGAAAGAGGGGGAAGCAGGCTCCCCGCTGAGCAGAGATGCGGGGCTGGATCCCAGGACCCTGAGATCATGATCTGAGCCAAAGTCGGAGGCTTTAACCCACTGAGCCACCCAGGTGCCCAAGCCTCTGTCTCTTGGTTTCTGCTCAGGTCATGATCTCAGAATCCTGAGATGGTTCCTAGGGCTCTGTGCTCAGTGGGGAGCCTGCTGCTCTCCTCTCTCTGCCCCTCCCCCTGCCGGTGCTGCACCAGCTCTCACTCTCTCTCAAATCTTAAAGATATTCAGGATCTGTATGAAAAAATTAAATGCTGCTAAATGCACCCCTGGCACTGTCGCGTTGTGTCAGCGTAACCCGGCAACTTAAGTGGCGAGGAACGTTTCCTGACCCCTTTCAGGACCTTCCTTCCGGCAGGGTTTGGGCCTGCAGTGGTTTCCTAGTCACAGTTTTTCTCAGTGGAGAGCAAGTGTACCTTTTCTAATAGAAACATGGAGCAAGCCAGCTGGAACTCCAACAAAACAAAGGGACTTTTGGCCAGAGTGTTCAATGATACATTTTCTTCTTAGTGTGGTCTATCTTGTGGGAAGAGGACTCACAAACCCTGGTGTGACATACTTAAGGAAAATAGCTTGTTTCCATTTGCTTCTCATGAGAAAGGAAAAAAATAGTACACAGCAGTGTCAGAGGGTCTTGGGATCTTCCTGAGGGTCTCTCGTAATACCGGTCCAAGCCTGCTTCCCCATCCTCCTCTGCCACCCACCCATCTTCCCCCCCCCCCCCCCATTCTGGTCTAGCAGAACATATTTGAGTAATACCTCGAGAATGCGATCTGCTGCGCCTCTGACTCTGGACCGACACCTCAGCCTGCACTGCCGCCATTAGCAGAATGTGCTTCTGCCCGGTCTGTCTCCAGACAGCTAGTTAATGACCCCTTTCTCTGTGGGGCCTTTGTACACCTGGTGCATATTTCCATGCTCGCATTTATCGTTGTGTGGTCTAATTGTTTGTATGTCTTATCTCCCCTGAGGCCAGGGTTCTCATATATCTCTAATCTCTGACATGTAGGGCAGTGCCTCTGAATAAGTTGGTTGAATTTAATTTTGTTAGTATGCTAAGAGGCTAGTGTTAAAGCAGGCAAAGAGAAGAAGTCCCCAACAAAAGTAATTGAAGGTCTTCTCGACAGTGTTATCCTATAAGTCTGAATGAAACAGAAAAAAAAAACATTATTAAAGATTTTATTTATTTGACAGAAAGCACAAGCAGGGCGAGCGGCAGGGAGAGGGAGAAACAGGCTCCCTGATGTGGGGCTCGATCTCAGGATGCTGGGATTATGACCTGAACCGAAGGCAGACGCTTAACCACCGAGCCACCCAGGCGCCCCAGTACTCTTACTTTTATTTTAATTAATTAATTTATTTATTTAAATTTATTTATTTGACAGAGACACAGTGAGAGAGGAAGAAGCAGGCTTCCTGCCCAGCAAGGAGCCTGATGTGAGGCTCGATCCCAGGACTCTGGGATCATGACCTGAGCCGAAGTCAGTCACTTAATGACTGAGCCACCCAGGCGCCCCATCTTACTTTTAATATCTATATGACATCCTATCAGGTGGATACATCTTCATTTATTCAGTGGGCCTCTTACTGCTAAGCATTTAATTTTTATTCAGTACTTCTCAAGAGCGTTGTTGTGACTGGCTTGTAGTTGAATCTTTGTGTACATCTTGTATGAGTAACTATTTCCCTAGGCTGTACTCCTAGAAGGGAAATTATTTTTGCAGATGTGTGTTCCATATTTGATGTTAAGTGTCTGTGGCTCCTGTAGATATAAGCTCCCCAGGAACTGATTTTTCTGATTCTTTTTCTGTGCTTCAGTTCTGCACTGCACTTTTTTTTTTTTTTAATTACAGCGCCAGTACACGAACAAGCGGGGGGAGCAACACAGAAAGGGAGAAGCAGGCTCCTGCTGAGCAAGGAGCCCGATGTGGGGCTTGATCCCAGGACCCTGGGATCACGACCTGAGAGGAAGGTAGACGCTTAATCCACTGAGCCACCCAGGCGCCCCTGCCCTACACTTCATGGTGATTACATTTTAACATCTTTTGTCCTGAATGCTCAACAGTTGATGTGTGAAACTATACCCATTAAGCAAAAACTCCCTGTTTCCCCTTCCCCAGGCCCTGGCAGCTACCATTCTACTTTCTGTCTGTATGAATTTGACTGTTTTAGGTACTTCAAGTAAGTGAAATCATATAGTACTTGTCCTTTTATGACTGGCTTATTTCACTTAATGTCCTCAGGGTTCATTCCTAGCACGTGACAGGACTTCCTTTTTAAAGCCGCACAATTTTCCACTGTCTGTATATATACCATGTCTTGTTTAACGAGTCATGCGGCAGTGGACACTTGTGTTGCTTCCACCTCTTATCTTGGCTGTTGTGAATAACACTGCTGTGGATGTGCACGTGCTTCGTGAGACCCTGCTTTCAGTTCTTAACAGATACATACCTGCAAGTGGGACTGCAGAATCATGTTAGTTCTGTTGTGAGTTTCTGTAGAACTGCCGTTATGGTTTAGTGGCTGCGCCATTTTGCATTCTCACCAACAGTGCGCAGGGACTCAACTTCTCCACAGCTCCACTAACACTTGTCATTTTCTGTTTGTTTTAAATAGTAACTATCCTAATGGTGATCTTATTGTGCTTTTGATTTGCATTTCTCTGTTGTTTGATGTCAAGCATCTTTTCATATGGTTGTTGGCATCTGAGTGTGTTTTACAGTTCTTGGTGTTTTTTGGTTTTGTTTTGTTTTGTTTTTTAAGATTTTATTTCTTTGACAGAGAGACACTGTGAGAGAGGGAACACAATCACGGGGAGTGGGAGAGGGAGAAGCAGGCTTCCTGCTGAGCAGGGAGCCTGATGTGGGGCTCGATCCAAAGATCCTGGGATCATGACCTGAGCGGAAGGCAGACACTTAACAACCGAGCCACCCAGGTGCCCCAAGGTGTTTTTTGTTTCTGTTTTTGTTTTTTAGATTTCATTTCTTGGAACGAGATAGGAAGAGAAAGCATGAACAGGAGAGGGGCCAAAAGAGGGAGGGAGAGGCAGACGCTCCATTGAGCAGGGAGCCCAAAGCGATGGGGGGCTCAACACGATGCGGAGCTCAATCCCAGGACCCAAAGATCATGACCTTTCTGACCTGAGCTGAAGGCATCTGCTTAACCGACTGAGCCACCCAGGCACCCCTGTTTTACAGTTTTGTAGATTTCTTTCATGTCTGGCTTAAAAGATGGGTGGGGTTCCATATTTTCTTGTATATCTCCTTTGGAGAAATGGCTGTTCAAGTCCTTTGCTCATTTTTTAATCAGGTTATTTTTTTGTTGAGTGGTCTCATAAATGTGGTGTACTGTTGAGGAATTAAAGTCAACTTAAAATATTTAGGGCACCTGGGTGGCTCAGTCATTAAGCGTCTGCCTTTGGCTCAGGTCATGATCCCAGGGTCCTGGGATCGAGCCCCACATCAAGCCTTCCAACAGGCTCCGCATTCAGCGGGGAGTCAGCTTCTCCATCTCCTTCTGCCCCTTACCTCTGCTCATGCTCTCTTTCTCTCATGTGCACTCTCTCTCTCAAAATAAATAAAATCTTAAAAAAAATAAAAATTCATTTAAAAAAAAACTTAAAAATATTTAGCCTGTTGGGGCACCTAACTGGCTCAGTTGGAACATGTGACTCTTCATCTTGGGGTAGTGAGTTTGAGTGCCATGTTGGGTGTGGAGATTCCTTAAAAAAACCTTTAAAAAAATATGTAGCTTGTTATATCTAAGATATAATAAAATTGCCATGTAGTCCCCCAGTAAAGCTTACTTTTGGGCTGTGGGATTGTTCCGAGTGATCCAACTATTTAGATCCTTTGGAGAAAACCAGACTTAGATGTCTGGCAAGGGGATAGCCTTGCCATTGTAAGGACGCAGGTGTGTTCTTGGGGAGGACTTTACCCTCGTTTTACTTGGCGAGCTAAGCCTATAGATTTAGACTTCAGATCTTCAGCAGTCTGATAGAGCCACTTTGTCAGGGCAGCCTCCCAAAGTCACTGCCATCCTTTGGTGCAGTCACAGGAATATGCACCCCTCTAATCAGATTTACGATGCTAGCTCCACCAGTTTCTTTCTGTACCTCAGACAAAGGAGAGTATTGATGTTTTCATTGGTAAAACTGGGATAATGATGTTTATTTGATGGAGTTGTTTTGAGAAATAGAGGAAAATACCGTGTATGGTACATACCTGCAGGCCTCCTTGACCCTGTTCTTCCAGTCTCTACCTCCCAAGGTGCATGCTCAGTGTCCTTTATCCACAGCATGTATTTATCATACAAGGTGTTTACACTGTGGTGTATTTGTTTACCTTGGCAGTCTCCTGTTAAATTGAGAGTTCCTTGGTTTTTTTTTTTTTTTAGGATTTTTATTTATTTATTTGAGAGAGCGTATGAATGGGGGTGAAGGGCAGAGGGCAAGGGAAAGTACACTCCCCGCTGAGCAGGGAGCCCAACACCAGGCTTGATCCTGGGATGCCAGGATCATGACCTGAGCTGAAGGCAGATGCTTAACCAATTGAGCCACCCAGGCGCCCAGTGAGTTCCTTGGTTTTGAATCTCTAGCGCTTTGGCAGAGGGCCTAGTCCAGAGTAGACACTAAGTGAGCAGAATGAATGAATGTATATTTTGCTATTTTATTTCTCAAGGGAGGACTTTGAATCTTTTTTGGAAGGATAATGGTATAGACCGTTATGTAGTATAGTACGTATGAACTAGTCCAGTAGTTCTCAGATATTTTGGTCTCAGGACCCCTTTACACTTAACAATTATTGTGGACCCTAAAGAGCCTTTATTTATGTGGATTAGTATATATGGTCTTAGAAATCAAAATTTTAAAATATTCACTTTATGTATTTATTTTAAAGATAAATTGCACGGGTGGAGGGAGAGGGGAGGGGCAGAGGGAGAGAGACAAACAGATTCTACCTTGAACACAGAGCTGGATGCAGGGCCTGATTCTGTGACCCTGAGATCATGACATGAGCCGGAATTAAGAGTCGAAATCAAGAGTCAGACACTCAACCTGCTCAACTGACTGGGCCACCAGGCACCCCTAATTTGCTTTAAAATAACACATTGACATAGACAACACATTTTCATGAAAACTATTTTCCAAAAAATTAATGAGAAGAGTGTGTTTTCCAGTTTTGCAGGTCTGTGTGATGTCTGGCATAAAATATAGGTGGAGCCCTGTACCTGCTTCTGCATTGTGTCTGTGGTGGGAAGTTGTCTGGTTAAAGTAGATGCAGAAAATCCAGCTTCACACAGGTATGTGGCTGGAAAAGGAAGGACCTCCTGGACCCCTGCAAGGGTCTCAGGGACCTCGAGGGCCCTCTGAAAATACTGTCAACAACTACTGATGTAGTCTACAGGGAAAATGTAATAGTGTCCAGAAATTAAAGGGTTAAGGAAATAAGGAAACATTCCCCATGTTTAGCCCTGTCTGTAATGGCTTACCTACTGTCGTTTTGTTATTTGTAGGTTAAAAATATCCTCCATGAAGAAGAAAGATCTTCAGCAACATGGTTGATTCAGAAGCTCATGAAAAGAGGCCGCCCATCCTGACATCTTCAAAACAAGACCTGTCACCTCATATCGCGAATGTTGGGGAGATGAAGCATTACTTGTGTGGCTGCTGTGCAGCTTTCAACAACGTAGCCATCACGTTTCCCATTCAGAAGGTGCTCTTTCGGCAGCAGCTGTATGGGATCAAAACTCGGGACGCGGTGCTTCAGTTGAGGAGGGACGGCTTCCGAAACTTGTACCGCGGCATCCTGCCCCCACTGATGCAGAAGACGACGACGCTGGCGCTCATGTTTGGGCTGTACGAGGACTTATCTTGCCTTCTCCGCAAGCACATCCGTACCCCCGAGTTTGCGACCCGCAGTGTAGCTGCAGTGCTTGCAGGGACAACAGAAGCAATTTTCACTCCACTGGAAAGAGTTCAGACATTGCTTCAAGACCACAAGCATCATGACAAATTTACAAACACTTACCATGCTTTCAAGGCACTCAAATGCCACGGAATTAGAGAGTATTATCGAGGCTTGGTACCTGTTCTTTTCCGTAATGGATTCAGCAACGTCCTTTTCTTTGGCCTTCGAGGTCCCATTAAGGAGCATCTGCCCACCGCCACGACTCACAGCGCTCATCTGGTCAATGATTTTATCTGTGGAGGTCTGTTGGGTGCCATGTTGGGAATCTTGTTTTTTCCAGTTAATGTTGTGAAAACTCGCATGCAGTCTCAGATTGGTGGGGAGTTTCAGTCTTTTCCCAAGGTTTTCCAGAAAATCTGGCTAGAGCGGGACAGGAAGCTGACGAATCTTTTCAGAGGTGCTCACCTGAATTACCATCGGTCCCTCATCTCTTGGGGCATAATCAATGCAACTTATGAGTTCTTGTTAAAGATTATATGAAAGAAACCATCAGTTAAGTGCCATTTATTAACTGAATAGACCTAAGAAGAATGCAATTTGGCCTTGTTTCTAATTGGCCAAATACAAGTTGGTGTCATAAGTTCAGGGCACAGTGAATTATGGGCAAAGCTGTTTTCTTGAAGCACCAACACATTTAGAATAAAAGGTTCTAATAGGAAGATTTAAGGGGTTTTTGGTTTTGTTTTTTCATTATTATCTGAGAACTTTAGGCTAATTGCCTGGTTAAGAGCTGTCTGTCTGACTGCTTTTGACAAGGAAAACAGCCACGGTATGATTCTTTTTCCCAAAAGTCTTTAAATCTTCTGTACTGAAATGTCAGTAGCCATGAGCAGCCAGAGAAAAGGCTCTTAGAGCCCTGTGAATTCTCAGGCTTCCTTCTCTTACTCCATTTCTTGCTTCTCTGCTTTTAGGAGGAGTTAAAAGGGTAGTCTTCGTTACACATACGCATACATGTAAGACAAACAACAGAAGAGAACAGCTTAATAGGTGTAGGCTTTTTATGATAGATTGCTTATATTAGTTTTGAAACTAAGTACCTGTTGGGATAGTCATTATCTAGACTACTCAGACATGGCATGGCAGAACCAAGGGGCTAGTCCAGGCTCCCATTTTCCTGTCTAGTTTGGAAGGTTTCGTGTTTAGTTCTGAATGTGACCTTAAACCCTTCCCAAATGCCCTTATGTTAATTTCATGTACTTCATTGCCAAAACATGGGGAGACTTACGTTTCGTTATAGGCATTTCTTCCTGTGAAGAAATTTCTTATTAATTACAAACTCTGGTTAATTCAATTTCTTTGATTACTTGTGGCCAACTTCGTGAAGAGCTTTGGGAGTTTGGGGAGTGTTTTTTCTTTTGAGTTGTAGTTTGTCATATTGAAATATCCTGTTTTCTTAAAACTCTTCTTTAAAAAAAAAAACTTCCATAAGATTGTATTTTGGAAGTCTATTAACCGGATTCTAGATTTCTCTCTCCTGGTTTCTAAGCATTACAGAACGGGAGAAAACAAACTCAGAATAGCTTTTACCCCAGTATTAGCTTTTTTATTTGACTCTTGGAAAGAGAGACTTCTGTTAGAATTTTTACATTTGGGAACCCAGTTTTATCATTTTATCATTAAAACAAGATCAAAATAAAGATACTTGTTGGGTTAATTTTAAATGCTACTAGTTCGTAATAGCTGGATAGCATACTCATCCCTTACGTGATAGAGAAAAACTTGTTAAAGGAATCAGATTTTAAAATATTTTTTCCAGATCGATGAAGCAAAATGCCTCTCTTTACCAATTGAATAATTAATAAAACTTAAAACATCCTAGAAAAGTAGTTTATCAATCTTTTAAAAATCCACATCTGTAAATAAGTAGTTAAGATTGCTTGCCAGCATCTGACATGGTAGTTCAGTTTCTTATTACCAGTTTTTCATTATTCTGGGTAACTGCATATGAATATGTGCACATACTGACCAAATAAAATCAGGGTCTCAGTTGGTAGTTTACTCAGTTTCTGGGCAGATAGTCCAAAAGCAATGTTTACCTCTAAATGCAATATGGCTGGACAAATAAGCATTCTTCCAACCATAAAGGATTGGGAAGCATTATCAAGCACTTGACAGGCACTAATGAGGCTCCGTAGCTTTACCACAGCCCTTTTGAAGATGTTGTGTTGGAAATGGCAGTTTACTTTGGAAACCAAGATGCAGAGGTGAGGATTTCAGAAAGCAAGGATTTGACACCAGATAAACGTGAGTAGCATCCTATGGCTTGTTGAATAGTCTGGCTTTGAAGTGGGTTGAGTTTGGGGGAGGGGGGGCAATGAATGACAAAGGCACCGAGGTCAGTGGTGGTGCTTGGCCCATGGCCCATCACAGCTTGTGGCAGGTGAGTTAGCCTGGGGTCCTCCCCTGTGGATGGGCTTCTTTTTGTCTCTCATACACTCCTGTGAGGTGACAGATAACCTAAGTTCTAAAGCACTTTTGTGAAATACAAGTGAGAATTTGGAAGGGAATGCTTTGGTTTCTGCAATCTCAAACTTGTGGCGTTTAAAAACAACAAATATTTTTAATGTTTTTAACTCATAATGTACTTGGATTTCTTTGTCACTTTTTACAGCTTTTGGAGACCAAACTGTAAATATATTACTAGGGATGGTTTTGCGTTGTCCTATAGACTTCTTAAATTTGACAAAAAATTTCAACAGAACTTGCTTGTGGTAGCCAACAGCTTTGTCTGAACCTTAAAAGAAGTCAAAATGTGTTATTAATAAGAGATTCTAACCACTTGTTTTTACCTTCAGTATGAACTAGTAGTGATTTTGAAAAGGCAAACATGATTGAATAACTTTATCTGAAGAGCTTTAAAAGTGGCCTTTCTGTTACATACGGGGCACAGATGGTTTATGAGCTCGGGGCCATCCGGCCCTGCCCCCCGTTCTTCACCTCTGCTGCCACCGGCGATGTCTTACAGATTCTGGATCTAACCCGCTTGGGGTGGTATGAGCCCTTGGGACTGCGTCACAGAGTAAACACAGCCTCTCCGAGGTGGCAGATTTGTGTGTCTTTGTTTCATTTGTGGCTGGAGACAGTCGATGTTTTTGTCTCAATAGTCAGTATTCATCTTACCTTACGTTGGTTATGTAATCACCTGCTATATATTAAGCTGTGCAATAAAACAGAATTGTGTGTCTAGAATCACCTTTGGAGACGTGAAATTTCCTAGCTCGATGACAGTGGTAATACTCCGTTCTCACGCTGTGCAAACATAGAATCACAGGCGGCAGACAGGATGTGCAGAATGGGACCTGGAGGCCTTCGGGAGCCGCCGATCGCAGATCGCACCGGGCGGGAAATGGCAGGTCCGTGCGGATGAAGTTCGAGAGGGAGACGTGTGCGGTGCAAGTGAAGGCAAGGCAGGAGTCCCAGGGGAAGGAAGGGCGCGCACTCAGACTTGATCTCCTGTCAGTTAAAATACTTTGTCTTCTTGTGTGTATAAACGCGTATCAAAGATTGAACAGGCGTTCTCCTTAAATTTGAGGATTTTTCATTTTTAATATTTTTAATGCTGTCTTTTTGCTTGATAGTATTTGCTTGCCTAAATGGCTCCCAGATTGTGGGGGAGTCTACTTTGTTTTTGTTTTTTTTTTTTAAGTTTCATTATTAAAAGTGGTTAAGCACACAACGCTGTTTATGCTTAATATTTTTTGAGTTTTGTGACTGAGTTTAAATGAAACCTGTTAAATGTGTCAGTTAACCTTCTTTTGGTAATTCTGTTTGGAATAAAGTTGTTTTTTATTTTAAGTCCATTCTATTTGGTCTTCTCTTGTGGTTGGGTTAGGGTTACTAGCACTTTTTTGTGGTTTGTCTTTTTGTTGAGAAAACATTTCGCACATTGCTTGGGGTCTTTAGCACCTTCACCTGGTAACTTTGTAGGTAGAACAGCCCTCCATTAATCCATCTTGCTTGGACAAGAGGAGTTCCAGATAAGTTAATTTTCCAGATAGCTTTAACGGCAAAGCATTTTGTGTTTTTAGTGGTTTTTCTCAAATGAAGTAAACTTTTCCCAACTGAGTATAAACTAAGTGTATTCCGTTTATCAATAACCTCTGTGGTATAGCGTGCCTTCCGGTCATGTTTACCCCCAAGCTAAATGATCTGGATGTTTGTGCTTTTTGAGTTTTTTTCTATCTACTTTTAACTTCACGGCTATTCCTTTCTGTTGGGAGACTGACATTATATTAGCTACACACTGCTGTTTACACATTAAATTTTAAGGTGCTCCCTGAGTCCAGGGACTGTTGAGCCTGTCTGAGGAGGACCAGTAGGTAAGGGAGCGATTGCCTTCATGCTTCTAAAACAAGTTTCGGGTTGGAATTAGTCGTAAAAGTGAATATCCTGAACTTTAGAATTGATGAGAGGGTGTTGTTCGTGTCATCTGCTGCGACGTCATTGTAGCCCGCCGCTGTGGCCGCAGTAGGGCGCAGGGTGCGGGGAGAGTGTGGGCCGTGTTTCTCCAGGCGCGATGGGGAGCCGCCAGCCACTCCGGGTCTCCTAGAGGCGGGTGCCCAACCTCATTCAGCTTTGGAAGTTTCCAAGGGGGAACTTTTTTCCAGTGAGCAGAGCTGATTTTGAAGTTGAAATTGAGGATAAAATAGGATTTCTCTAAATTCTGTCCCTTCGATCCATTGTGCAGATCACTGTCAGAGTAATTCTGTAGCCACCGGGGCCTTGCTCAGTCTCCACCCTGAGCCACAGGAACCTCTCTGCTCTCACCGCTTCCCACCCTTGCCCCTGCCTAGTCCCCCTGCCTGAGCACAGCACTCCCCCGCATTCAGTTAGTCACCCCTGCAGAGGCCTTGAATGTCTCTTTTTCAGGGAAACCAACTCACATTTTCAGGACTAAGTCAGGTTCCCCCTCTTGGACGTTCTTATGCAGCCACATTCCTGTTTTTCATAGCACTTGCCCTGTTTTCATTGAACTGTGATTATTCAGTGTTTCCTGCCCCTTTTGAATGCCAGCTCCGTAAGGCAGGGACTCTGCTGGGGCATCCCCTCCCTTCAAGGTTCGGGCCCGGTGAGGAGTCAGTCAGGAGGGTGGAAGGACATGTGGATACCGAGGATTGTAGCATTCTGGAATATCTTGTCAGACCTCCATTCCCCATCGAGGTTGTGTAAGGAAAAAGCCCTTACGCTGCTTGGGCTGCCATAGTGAGATATGCGAGACTAAGTGACTTAACCGACAAACGTGTATTTCTCACACAGTTCTGGAAGCTGGAAAGGCCAAGATCACGGCGCCAGCAGATCTGGTTCCTGGTGAGAGGCCTCTCCTTGCTGTGCAGACTTCTCACCGTGTCCCCACATGGCAGAAAGGACCTCACGACCTCACCGAAACCTCAT
Source organism: Potos flavus (assembly GCA_028534135.1). Classification (NCBI taxonomy): domain Eukaryota; kingdom Metazoa; phylum Chordata; class Mammalia; order Carnivora; family Procyonidae; genus Potos; species Potos flavus. Next base: position 29,596,979 of record CM052892.1, read on the forward strand.
CCCCTCCCAACGGCCCCACCTCCACATCCCCTCACATTGGGGGTTAGGCCTTCAACATACGCATTTTGGAGGGGATACAAACATTCAGTCCGTAACATGCGTGAGCCTAAACGATCAATGAGCTTAACGCTTATTTCCTTAAAATAGCGTCGTTGACCGCTGCTTTGGTAACTGTAGAGGTGTCACGAAGGCAGTGACTAGTTTTAGTTGTTATGAGCAAACTGCTTCTCTTGTCGCTCCATCCTTCATGGCCGACAGGAATGAAAGTTTCAGTTCAGGCACTCTTGGGGACCCAGTCATTATTAGTCAGCAGTTACTCGTGGGTAAGGCGGTGGCCTCCTGATCTTGAAGCACACCGAAAAATGGGGAGTGCAGTCAGTTCCATGGAGAGGCTTCTTGTCTCCTATGACACGAGGAAAACGAAGCCAACTTCTCTTTCAAGGGCCGTCATACCTTCAGGTGCGAGGTGGCTCCTGGCACACAGCTTCCTCCCTTCCCGTGGCCGGAGAGCCGCTTTGCAACTTTCTTACTCCACTCATACTCTTCTGGGAAATTGAACACGAAATTTCCAGGTTTCCTTGGGCCCCTCACTCCCTGCTAAAAATAACCATGGAGTTTTGAGAAGGACAGAGAGTAGGAAAAAGCATGGGAACCAAGTACTTTTCATTTGTAATTTGTGTGTAAACGATGAGGGTGAAGGGCAAAAAGCAGGCAGGGGTCCTCGGTTTGCTGGGCCTTGAGAAGGGGAAGGCGAAGCCCAAGATGAGAGGTTTGCTGTCCGAGTCCGGAGTGCTTCAGAGCTTCTGCGGCCTGTGGGCCACGACCAGAAACACACGTTGTTCTTGTTTCAGGGCAGTACTGCGTCTGAGTTTGAACTCCAACCAGAGGAAAAACAGAATCGCTAATAATTTATTTCAGTTTGTGCCTTTTATAGTTTTTCCCTGGTTTATTTTGTTCAGCAAATTTGCCATACATCCCGCTGCTCAGTACTGGAAAGCTGCCCTTTTAAGGACAGTAGTTTTAAATTAGAAGACCCTAGGCTTGTGGGAAATACAGAGCCTCGGCTGCCTGAGACAAATGCGAAAGTAAAAATGTAAACTTGCCTCGATTCCCTGCTGGCTCTCAGGCTGGATGAGGTCTGCTTCTGTGGCATGTGATGGCTGTTTCAGGCCTCGCGCGCTCCATGACGTTTGTGCTGGATCTTTCAGGACAATGTGAACTCACTGAAGGCAGGGACTCTGACCTTTGTATCCTTAGACTAGAAGTTCTCCTAATAAATATCTATCTGTGAATGAATCATAATCTGATCCCAAATGTTGTCTTTATCACTATTGCTCTCCCTGTTTCAGAGACACTTTGAATTTCTTAGGAATGTCTTTTAAAAGTCTTCATGGTGAATACATACTGTGGGATTCCATATATGTGAATTTCCAGAAGAGGCAAATAAATCTGGGGGGGGGGGGGTCTGGTTGTCTCTGGGAGGGAGAGGAAGGAGCCTGGAAAGGGGTACGAAGGAACTTCTGGGGTGATGGTATAATTTATATCTTGATAGGGGTTTGGGTAACACAGTGTGTACGTTTGTCTAAACTTAGCAAACATACCATTAATACTGGTGTACTTCATCATGTGGAAAATTTAAAACAAAAAGGTACTGAACTTTATTATTTTTTTTTTAAGATTTTATTTATTTATTTGACAGGAGAGAGATCACAAGTAGGCAGAGAGACAGGCAGAGAGAGAGGGGGAAGCAGGCTCCCCGCTGAGCAGAGAGCCCGATGCGGGACTCGATCCCAGGACTCCTGAGATCATGACCTGAGCCGAAGGCAGAGGCTTTAACCCAGTGAGCCACCCAGGCGCCCTGTACTGAACTTTAATGATTTGTATTGCTGGGGATTTTTAGGAGGATGGCTATAGCTATCTGCAACTTATTCAAAATGTATCAAAAATTACGATGGATTGATGGATGGAGTATTAGATATGTGATAAAACAGGAAAACGATAATGGTGGAATCCTGGTCAATAGGTATTCACTGTAAAATTCTTTCAACTTTGCTGTATGTTGAACATTTTCATAATAAAATGCTGAGAGAAATCATTAGGGACTTTATCACAGTATCCGCTGTCCGCATTGTATTGACTCAGTTTAATTATTTTAACTTATTTTTTTAAGAATTTTATTTATTTGACAGCAAAAGCAGGGAGAGCTGCAGGCAGAGGGAGAGGAAGAAGCAGACTCCCTGCCGAGCAGGGAGCCTGACGCGAGGCTCGATCCCAGGACCCCAGGATAATGACCCCAACCAAAAGCAGATGCTTAACTGACTGAGCTACCCAGGTACCCCCAGTTTAATTCTGTTAGTGCATTAGTTCTTTGTAGACTAAATACGATCACGGATGCTGCAGCAGTCCTCGCTGGAAGGGGATGCCAGCCCGCAGCGTTTCCCGCTGATGAACAGGTACGGCAGCTTCCTCCTCCACCCACAGAGTGCGACAGGGCTGATCAACTTCTTAAGACTGCCCCAGAGGCGAGGGGTCTGTCTACGTGCCCCTTGAAGCAGCGATCATGATGTTCCTGCCAGCGAACTACAAATTTCAGTAAATGGCAGGAAATCCTTCTTTTCATTACACACACTTATTAAGTGCTTGCACGCATGTGCACACACAGGAGACTAGGTAACAGCTGCTTCAGAATAAATACAATGTTTCAGAACAGATCCGATACTTTATATTTAACTTTTTTTTTTTTTTTTTAAAGATTTTATTTATTTATTTGACAGAGATCACAAGTAGGCAGAGAGGCAGGCGGAGAGAGAGGAGGAAGCAGGCTCCCCGCTGAGCAGAGATGCGGGGCTCGATCCCAAGACCCTGGGATCATGACCTGAGCCGAAGGCAGAGGCTTTAACCCACTGAGCCACCCAGGTGCCCCTATATTTAACTTTAAAAAAAATAATCCTTTCACAATGAAAGTCGGATCTTTCATTGTACCGGAAAAGTAATCTTTTATAATAGTGAAGGGCTTTTATCAAGAGAAATGAAATCTTGCCATTTGCAACGACGTGGATGGAACTAGAGGGTATTATGCTAAGCGAAATAAGTCAATCAGAGAAAGACAATTATCATACGATCTCTGATATGAAGAATTTGAGAGGCAGGGCAGAGGGTCGTGGGGGGTGGGGAAGGGAAATGAAACAAGATGGGATCAGGAAGGAGACAAACTATAAGAGACTCCTAAACTCATGAAACAAACTGAGGGTGGCTGGGGGGTAGGGGGGTAGGGATAGGGTGGCTGGGTTATGGACATTGGAGAGGGTATGTGCTATGGTGAGTGCCGTGAAATGTGTAAGCCTGATGATTCACAGACCTGTACCCCTGAGACAAATAATACATTATGTGTTAATAAAAAAAAATTACAAAAAAATAAAAAGAAAAACACTAAAAAGAAAAAATAGCGAAGGGCTTTTGTGAATTCATGTCAACGCAGCAGTCCAGCGTACCCATAGTTCAGATGGCTTTCAGTGGAGACCACTGTGTCCCCAGAAAAGGTTTTAAAAACTGTTTTGTGTGTGCCCTGGTGAAAGTTTCAGGTGTTCCTTTTCTGGATTCATTGTGAGCAACAGTTGCGGCTCTCTACTGCTCACACCCGAGAGTGTGTCCTGGGGCAGCGCTCCTCTTTTTGAGTTAGAAGAGAAGCCACGCAGTAGCAGGTCTGTCCCCGAGAAGGTAAGGTAAGGTAATTTACATACCATCTTACCCTGGGGGAGCCTCCGCTCTCACTGATGGAGTGCCCCCGACAGTGTACTGAGAACGGCACACCGATGGACGAACCGTTGTCTGTCTGTAACAACCTCCAGAATTAAGATGTTCTCTTAAAAAAAGAAAATGTTCTCTAAATTGGCATCCTTTATCTACATAGAGATCCCTAGGATCTGTCATCCATGAAAAATTAAACCCTAACTGCGTTTTCTTTTTTTTTTTTTTTTTAATTCCAAGTGAGAGAGTGTGTGTGCACGCATGCTTGGGGACGAGGAAGAGGCAGAGAGAGAATCCCAAGCGGGCTCCACGTTCAGTGCAGGAGCCCAAGGCCAGGCTCGATCCCACCACCGTGAGATCCAGACCTGAGCAGAAACCAAGAGTCAGCCGCTCAACCGACTGAGACACCCAGAAGCCCCCCTAACTGCATTTTCTATATTTGTATGTCTCAAATTGTGTCCAGACATACAGCAACTAGGAACTGGTTAGAAGTGCAAAATGGGGGCTCCCACCCAAGACCTTTGAAATGAGAAACTGGGTGTAGCACCAGCAATCTGTGTTCTCACAAGGCCTCCAGGTGACTCCAGCACATGCTGGAGTTAGAGCACCACTTTTCATGCACTGTGCCGGAAGGGAAGGGCCTGGAGGGAAACTCAGTGGATATGAGTTTGTGTTTTAGTTTTTAAGTAAACTCTCTGCCCAACATGAGGTTTGAAACTCATGACCCAGAGATCGAGTCACATGTGGTATGAACTGAGCCAGATAGGCAACTCAAATTTGTGTTGGTTTTAAATTTGTGGGTTGGTTTGTTTTTTAAGATTTTATTTCTTTATTTGACAGAAGCAGGGGGAGCACCAGGCAGAGGGAGAGGGAGAATGGGCTTCCCACAGAGCAGGAAGCCCAATGTGGGGCTCCATCCCAGGACCCTGGGATCGTGACCTGAGCCAAAGGCAGCCGCTTAACCGACTAAGCCACCCAGCTGCCCCAAATCTGTTGTTTTAACCACTAAATTTGTGGTAGGTAATTTGTTACATCAATAATAGGAAACTAGGGGCACCTGGGTGGCTCATTGGGTTAAAGCCTCTGCCTTCGGCTCAGGTCATGATCTCAGGGTCCTGGGATTGAGCCCCACATCAGGCTCTCTGCTCAGCAGGGAGCCTGCTTCCCCCTCTCTCTCTTCCTGCCTCTCTGCCTGCTTGTGATCTCTCTCTCTGTGTGTCAAATAAATAAATAAAAAATCTTATTTAAAAAAAAGATTTAAAAAATAATAGGAAACTAATATATATCATTAATTTATTAGCATTAAAGCATGCCAAATAATTGTTTCCTTAAAACAAAACAAAACCCCACTTTTTATTTTATTTATTTATTTTTAAGATTTTATTTATTTGTCAGAGAGAGAACACAAGCAGGCAGAGAGGCAGGCAGAGGCAGAGGGAGAAGCAGACTTCCTTCCAAGCCAGAAGCCCAATGTGGGACTCGATCCCAGGACTCTGGGATCATGACCTGAACCGAAGGCAGTCGCTTAACCAACTGAGCCACCCAGGCGTCCCAAAACCCCACTTTTTAAATAGCCCAAAACAAATCTGTCAGAGGAAAAACTGAAATAGTGGTAATTAATGTTATGGTTAGCTAAATCAATTTATCTAAATAATTTCACAAAATCTGAATTGAAAGGGAATCACTCTGCTTTTCTCATCAGTGACTTATTTTAAAAAATGAGTGTCCCAAATATGATTGTCATTTTTCTAGTGAATTAAAACAGTATTATAAATGAACCATCACACTGTTAAATAATGTAACAAAATGTCACTTAAGGGAACACTGTGAAAAATAGATGTTCTAAGTGTACCTATATGAAAACAAATCAGTCCAGCTTGACAAAAATTTAGCCACTATGCTTCTTATTGATACGAATATAATTTTCACTAAAGAACTAATTTATAGTCTCTAATATAAACATGATTCATGTAAATGTCCAGAGCATTAGTGAACAGATGTGAATGAATCAGATCTTAGTAAATGTGTTCAGTGTAAAATGCCAATTCTGTGTTTTAGAATGGTGGCCTTCACAAAATGGATTGCGCATATATCCGTGGGAGCATTAGGTGATCCCTGGAAGTGCAGGAGGTAATGTAGAACTTTGATTTTTTAAATTCCTATCCTTTTAAAATTTACTTCCTCTCTGTACGTGTTTTATAATTTACAGAGTAGAGCAGTACAATATTTTATATATAAATATATATATATATATATAAAACATGAAAATTTGGAGCATATGCTCTGAATTTTTTTCAGATAGGGGTTCTAGGATTTGAAAGTTTAGAATAACCTCTACAAAAATCACCAAGCCACTGCCTCTGTCACAGCATTATGTTTGATTCTGGTCTAAAAATAAACACGTAGGCAGTTTAAATAAAAACTTCAAACTCTTGCTAAATGCAAGCTTGCCATCAACCTTTCAAACAGGTTAACCACAGAAAAGATGTGTCAAATGTTTCAAAGTAGCATTTATTTTTTTTAAAGCAGATTATGAGGTAGACTTACACCAAGACATTCAGTGCGTATATTAGTAGAAGTTTTACTGAAACCTTAAAATTGCATGTAGGTATGTATGTATGTAGATGAAATCACCTACAAATTTATATTCATCCATATAAAAACCTCAAGAGAATTCAACTGAAACAGTAAAAGCCAATTACAGTTTTAGAAAGCTTTCCTAATTGTGAAATGAAGGTCTGTGAAAAAATTTGTGAGGGAGGGAGTTTTAATTTTAGATTTTAGAAGTTACTTTACTAAATCATTCACTTTATGGCTAGTTTTCAATGAATGTGAGTATCTTCACTGGAGAGTAGATAAAAGATACTATAATTATTGTTCCCACCATGTCAACATGGTAATATCAAAGCAGGACCAGCTATCTAATTTGGAAGTCCAGTGCAAAATAGAAATAGGGCCCCTTGTTCAAAAAATTAAGAATTTCAAGATGGCTTCAGCAAAACCTTACACCAAGCGTGGGGCTTTTCTCACTGCAGGGCCTTATATGCCTGCACTGGTCACAAACTCATGAAGCCAGCACTACAATCTTAGTTATCTTTGTCCCTGGAGTCCCTAGTACTGGACAAGGCATGTATAGTAGGGATTCAATGTTTGATGAATGAAAAATTGAGTTTTGCAGTTTTCCAAATCAATGAGAAATGCTTGCTTTTTCTGACCTGTGGTCAGAAAAAAATCTTACTCTGATGAAGATTTCTGTATTTGCACATCACATTCCGGCTTCACGGAAATTCAAGGCCACATATGGCTACGGTTCATTTTATTCCTACAACAAGTACTTTATTGAACAACTACTCTGTCAGATCTTATACTGGGCACCGGGGATACAAGAAAAGTAAGACAGTCCCTGCCCACAGGAGCTTACAGTCTAACATAAGAACTTAACAGTACCTCAGAACCTAGTGAGAAAACTTTGATGTCTAGGGTATTATCTGGAACATTCCCAACTTTCCTAAAAATAGGAATCTAAAATTTACCAGAAAGCACGGAAGATGCAGTGAAAATCAAATAGTCAAACTTTGATGTAGAAAACATGAAATTGAAATAAGGAAGAAACTTAGGAAAGCTGAAAAAATTCTATTTTAAATACTATGAACAAGACTTAAATTTTAAAATTACTTTATTGTCTCTGGTTGACATTTCATTTATAGTAACATTAATATACACATACATATACGAGGTGTGCATATGTGAGATGTGTTCCTTGGAGCTTTTGATAAAACCGATATTTCCATTATTCATTTAAAACTAAAGCAGCGTACAGGTAAATTTGAGACTTTCCTTTTGATAATTTCTGTTGTCATTTGAATGGGAGAAATTCTTGGGGTATAAATTTCGGTATGATCTTATCCTTGTGCAAATACAGAGCTTTTGTTGTTACTTGGCTGTACTTTGGTACATTGCTGTTTATTCCTTAATCTAGCAGCATCCTTCATCTATAGTATTTTACGTGGTGGCAACTGAAAAAATCACTAGCCGAGGCTTTTCCTGGGTTATTGAGAACCTGTCAGAAAGCTAGTGGTCTCAGAGACTGTGCATGCAGGGCTTGTGCAGCTGTTTAGACACTAAGCAAGGCTTGGTGATCTCCTGTCCCAGCTCCTAACAGATGAACATAGTACATACGCTAGCCTGTTAGAGGCAGGCATGTGGAAACTGTGGTAGGAGACAGAACAAACTACTTCGCAGATAGAAAAATTTTTAAATAAAAAAAATCCCCAAATCCGAAATGATTATATATACCTCAGGGCTTGAGGGAATCACTTTATAATTGATATTAACTCATATTTGTTATAGCCCTTTACATTTTATGAAGTATTTTACATATATCAGAGCTCACTGGGTATTTATAATAACACATGAATATAACTTACTTTTCATTATGTAAAAGTGAATTATACCGAGCATGCTGTTTAAGAAGGCAGGGAGGTATACTAACATATCTGAAAGACTTGCATCAAAAATAATTTACAAGTTTTAAATTTTGGCACTTAAGATATATGCATTAGTTATCCAAAAATTTATATATAGGCTTTCTTTCATGACCAACACTGGCTATTATTGAGTGAATTTTCATAGCTGTCCGTGGCTACTAGTCATTTTAAATGGGGATGATTGTCATCAGTGTTACCAGACTATTTCTCCTGCTAAACATAAGCTTTAACAGATACTCTTGGATGCCAGCACCGTATTCTGACTAATATGGGAAACACTAGGCTTCTAAAAGATTCTCAGAGTGTTTTTCCTATATTGCACTTTCTAGAAAACAAAACTTTAACCATGATATGTGATCATGGTTCTAGACAGGAGTTGGGAACCTTATCCTTGCTTGTTTTCCTAAAATTTTTGGTATAGCCTCATCTTGGATGTAACAAGGAGAAATAACAAAATATACACATACTTTGGGCTTCTGAGAAAAAAAATCACATACTTTTCAAAAGATTAAGAGAGAGTCTTGTTTGCTTTAGCCACTTCATTTTCACAATTAAAGATAAGGAACTACTAAATATTTGATGTTCCTAAACTTAGTTAACATAGCATTTCTGTAGAAAGCTTTTTCAAGATTTTTTTAAGGTAGTCTACCCCTCAAGATGGGGCTCAAACTCATGACGCCAAGATCAAAAGTTGCATGCTCTACTGACTGAGGCAGCCAGGCACCCCTGTAGAAAGGTTTTTAAAACAAGTATAATTAATACTACATTTACCAACAACTATACCGCATTACCATTTATAATACATTCACCAATTATCATGAATAAAAATGACTGAATAAAATTTAAAGTAAAAAAAAACACCAGATAAGTGGTGCCTGGGTGGCTCGGTTGGTTGAGCGTCTGCCTTCAGCTCGGGTCGCGGTCCTGGAGTCCTGGGATCGAGCCCCACATCGGGCATAGAGAGCCTGCTTCTCCCTATGCCTCTGCCTGCTGCTCTGCCTACTTGTCCTATCTCTCTGTCAAATAAATAAGATCTTTAAATTTTTTTTCTAAAAAAAAAAACAAAAAAAAACCCACCAGATTAGATTTTATGCTCTTAAGTGAAATGAGACCTTGAAATTTTAAGATTCAGTTTCCTCCAAGAGTCTAGCTTTCCTGATGTCCTATAATTCCTGGATTAATATCCCCCTCATGATGTTTTGATCACAGCCAACCTCAAAAAGAGGACAAAGGTGGTTTTGTTGAGTTTGCTAATTTTTAATTTTCATTTGTGTGGCTCTATTTTTTATACAAAGCTATTTATCCCACATTCTTCTTTACTTTACAGCTACTTATCCTGCTCAAAGTCTTTCATTTAGGAATGGACTGTATGTATGCCCTGTGGTTTATGGTACTAATTCTAATGGAAATTTTCATTCTTATAAATGTTCTCTTGCATGATGCAGAAGGTAAGTCAGCTCTGTAATAAAGAATTTACAGAGGATGCTAAACAAATTAACAGGCCAGTTTCCCCATCTTTTATAAACAAAAGGGCAAAGTGGTAGAGTAGTATGCACACAGGCTTTGGACTAAAACAGCTAGGTTTAAATCCCAGTGTTGCTCTCCTGGCTCCTTCCCCCCAATGCCAGCTCTGTGACTCAACCTTTCAGACCCTCCATTTCCTCCAAAGTAATTTGGTGCTCATGTCACCTACCTTGCAAGGTATTTTGTGAGTCAGGTTAGTATTAAAGTATATACATTGACACCATAGAAACTCTATAGTGGTCGAAGAATCATGGACTGAAATTCAGAGTTGGGCGACACGTGGGGCCAGCATCTGACATGCAACTCACTCCAAAGGGGATGCAATATATGGAATCTTTTTTAAATCAATATAGTTATTGTACTTAGTAGCTTATTTTGAATGTTAAGATTGGGCTCTTTTGCCTCCAAAATTTTATTTTCCTTTAAATATGTGGGGGTTTTAAAAAAAATTTATGGCAAGCCAGTGTTTTCATTATACTTTGTAGTAATTTTCTTGATGGCTAAAAAATTTCCAGTTATTTTAACATCTGTGGTAAAATCTAATTTTTAAAATTTGTCCTAGAGCCAAGATTGTTCCAAGTGAGATGTATGTAACCTCTGCACATGTGTGTGAATGGCTGTCTGGTAGGTTCTACAAAGGAATGTCATTTTTATTCATGTGTTTGGGTTGCTTAAATATTTCTGTAAGATTTAGGATTCTTTTCTTCTTAGGGCTGGAATTCTCAGCAGCTACTCCCATGCCTTTTTCAATCTATCAGCCAGTTTAAGGGTAGTCACAATAATACAACTTAAAGACAAGATAAAGTGTTCATAAATCATTGTTTTAACAGCCAGCATAATACAGTAGAAATTGCCCTGAGCAAGGAATTAGGAGACTTTCAAGTCTGAATTCAAGTTCTGGCTCTGCCACTAATTTTGTAAGATGACTTTAGGCAAGTCACTTAACTTTTCTCATTCATCAGATGATGAGATTGATAACATTTTCTGCCTCTAAAATGGATTTCATTTACTTACTATTTTTTTAAATAATTAAAACAGCTTCTAGGAGTTAACCACCTGAACGGTACAGAAGTACTTACTGATGTTTAAGGTAGTGTTTTTCAAACTCTGATCCAGGGACCACCTGAATAAAGATTACTTGAGGTTCCTGTTAACATTCCTGTCGTCTCCCTGGCTGAATCAGAACCTCCCAAGGTGAGGGCCAGGTTTCTGTGTTTTCCACAAGCTCCTAAATAACTAATGCACCCTAGTATCTGAGAACCGTTGGCCTAAGAGAATGTGATCTGAGAGAGAACGAGCTAGCGTGTGGCTTAAGTTACTCCAGCTTCTGGTGGATCCTTTCTAAATATAATACCATTCCAAGTGGAGACTAGAAGAAAGCTGCTTACACTTCAGTAGGCCAGTCAGCCCTGTGACTGACCCCTGGCTTGATGTTTTTTACTTGCCGTGTTCTATAACAAAATATAAGAGGTCTTCACATCAGCTCTCTTGACATCCAAGTCGCTGACTACTGTAGTTAGGTCACGGCTTGAAGAGGACTGCGGTTCTCCCCTCCCTAATGATAAGGGTCGAGGTTGTGCCCCTTAGATCAAGGAGCAAAGATGAAGAAAATACCACCTCTTTACTCTCAATTCCCCCTCCACCCTAACACCATAAGAAGTCACCCTGTGTGAGTCAGATAGTTTACAGAGAAAACAAACTCTAAGCCACATCGTTCTCATCACTCTGACCAGATAGTGTACTAACTTCATGAGTCCTCTTCTGTATAATAGAAATGACCAAAGCCCACTCCTCCTCTTTTCCTTTCTAAATGCTATTGACAGGAACAAAATACCAAGTAAGGACACATGCTAGAGATTTTTAAATTCATACAAGTAAATTATAAAGAGAGGTGGCAATTATTTTTTCTAGAGTTTTACAACAAAATTCCCCTCACGGTGAAAAAATATGTATAATTTTAACAGGAAACTTAAAAGACATCTTTTGTTGTAAGACTAACCGTTATGAGAATAATGCCATTATCTGTGCTCATTATAGAGAAACATAACAGCAACTTTAAAAGGCCAAGTATACTGATAAGTGAAGATGAAATTTCTTTTTCAATGACCAGTATGCTGACATCAAACTTCTGGTTTTTATTCAATACTAGTGTCACAGGTTTTTCCTAACCCTGCCATAACTCCTGCCAGACGTCCACAAAATTCACACTGAAATAAAAAAAACAAAACAAACTTGACAAGAGCTACCATGCAAAATAACCAGAAGAACCAAAGTTCAGGTGGCACAGACGAGCAGGAGCAGAGGAATGCGGCAAACGCTGCTGCTGCGTAGAGTCTAACGTGGTGAGGCCCCTACGATGCCAGACGGCCAAGCCCTCAGGTCACAGGTGTGTTTGTGGACCCATAAGAACTGGGATCTTGACCCAAACTTTTAAGATCTTCTAAAAGAAATACTTCACCTAAATTGAAGTTATTTATAAGTCGAACACCAGAAGAGTTCCTTATTTGATGTAAGTTGTGCCTAAAACTTTGGCTGATAGAGGGAAACCCGTCCACTAAGGCACCCGGAGGCAATCTGACAATGTGTTGGAGAGAACTTTGTGGTCAGTACCACGTCATTGTGAGAGTACAGAGACCGGATCACCCGCAGGGGACTGGCTTCTTTGGGCAAACAGTCTATCAGTTCACTGCACTGTTTGTCAAATCCCAATAAGCGAATCCCATAGCCATGTGGGGAAGAGATCATTCGCCCATCAGGGCTGAAGCAAAGTTCTTTGATATAACCCCTGCCTACATTGGCTTCTTCAATGTAATGAGTTAGTCGCAGAGAACAGCGAGGTGAGACAGGTCGCACGGGAGCTCCTTCTTGGAATTCATAGACACAAGTCCACTAAGGGGAGAGAAGAGAGATAAACCAAAGTTACAGAGCCCCAAATAATGCTAGATATTTCTTTTTGTAAAAAGCTCAACAGACTGCCAAAGCCACAGAATTGTTGCAAGAAAGTAGATGACTGCTACCCCTCTCCCATCTACTCAAATATGCAGGCCCCACACCTTATCTTCAGAAGCCAAGGTTATTCTGTGTGCTATGACAGACTATGACTAAAGCCTTTTATTCCCTCGGGCTGCTGTGACTTCTGTAGTAATAATTCCCTTTTGTGAAAGTAACAACAATCTTGATACTTAAAATAGTCTGAAGTTTAGACATCTAAGCCTAAAATATGTCTCCTCCTACACACTTCAAAGGCTCTTCTCTCTTTTCAGTTGTGACTTCTAGAGCCAGTGAGATCCTCAAAAGACTCCTGCTTTCCAGAGAGTCATGAGATCATATAAAGCCCTTTCTCCAGGTTCCCCTGGTGGTTTAACTAACTAATTTTATTTATTTATTTGAGAGAGTCAGCATGAGCAGCAGGGAGGAGCAGAGGAAGAAGGAAAAGCAGACTCCCTGCTGAGGAGGGAACCTGACTTGGGACTCAATGCCCAGGACCCTGGGATCATGACCTGAGCCGAAGGCAGACACTTAACCAACACCCCACCCAGATGCCCCTCCCCTGGTTTTTAAAAAGAGCAAATTCTAATACTCAATTGGCTTAGCAAAACCTTACATTTAGCCAGCTTGGCTGAAGCATCTCCCATCTGAAGTTCACTATATAAAGGGCATGTGGCGAGATGAAGGGGGCAAGAATTAAGAAGCTGGACACAATCTGAGCTCATACTGGTTTAAAGTATCTCCCAGTTTGCCACACTGAAGAGGAGGCTGGAGAGCAAGGAGGGGTTCACGGGATAAAGATACCATGAGCACACACGGCAGAGGCTGTTTTTTTTCAGTCAGCCCCGTTGAAGGTGGGATGCTGCTGCTCCTACCTCCTGATCATCAGTGTTGCTTGAGCACCGAAGGAGAGTGGCCCAGCCTTTTGGGTGCAGCTGTAAGGACGTGATGCAGTTTCCACGGTCTCGCTCACCAGGAACTTCAGGGGTTAAGACTTCAAGACTATTTCGTGGTGAAACTCCTGATAAGAAAATTAGGATGTGAGATTTGTATTATCAAAGGACTAAGGCAGCTCATCAAAGCTTTGATTTTTGGCAGTCACCCCCACCCCTAGCCTTCATTCCTTCATCGGCCCCTTGTGCTACCACATGTAAAAAGAAAATCTGGGTACGTCTGCGGGGCACCATCGGTTAAGCAGCCAACTCTTGGTTTTGGCTCAGGTCATGATCTCAGGGTCGTGAGATCAAGCCCTGAATTGGGCTCCATGCTCAGCATGGAGCTTCAGATTCTTTCTCCCTCCGTACCTCCCACTCATGCTTGCTCTAAAACAAATCCCCCCCCCCAAAAAAACAAAAAAACAGAAACAAAACAAAACAAACACATATACAAAAAAACCTATGGTGCCCTTGATGTATGGTGTGCATGTCTTTGGGGTGGGGATACGGGGAAAGGTTATGACCAGAACTAAAGAATCCAAGTTCCTGCAGCAGGAATCCCAGTAAACTAAGACTAAGGCATTAAAGTAGACTAGGGATCCATTTGATTAGGATTTACATCTCAGAAAACTCTAAGAATCAAAGTTATAGGACATGAAAAGAATCTAGAAAAGAAGTAAAAGATAATTCTCATCTCAGAGGACCTGGTGCTCTCTAGTCCAAGGAAAGAAATACGTGGAAGCCATGCAGACTGCTTTTATTACCAATAAAAGGCTATTATGTGTGCAAGGAGCCGGACTTATGGCCCCCGAAGGACAGTACTATAAATGATAAACAGATTTATGATTTTGGAGGCAAGGCAGGATAGCTCACATACCAGGATGTCAAAATGAGGGATTGGCAGACATATGCCTGGTACTCTGTTAGGGCCCATCCCGTCCTTCTTCCTAGCCCCCACGGAAGTGATGGCTACAGCAAGCCTTTACTACTGGGAGTTACATCCTATCTCTCAGTTATGTGGAGAACCACTTTCACAGACATTATTAAGCAGTTTATCACTTTAATATCAAGAGAAATATTTCAACACTTCTCTACCTGCGGAAGGAGCTGCTTTGAAGATTATGAGCTCCCTCTGTCAGACCCTTTGTGAACTGTTTCTCAAATAGATGTGTTATCTTCTTTAAAAGACTCCCTTTAGATTACTACAGCATTGATGGAAACCTGTGAAGCTCTAAATTACACTGTTACAACCAAACTATACCTAAATAATGATTTCACATGTGACTGAACAACAATTTTAGAGAAAAACCGCTATTTCAAGAATTAATTCTGAAAATTGAACAAAAGCAGAGAAGAAACCCATCTAAGTAAGTAAGTAGTGTCTTTTGAGCTGTGCTCCTTGGAGGTTCCTCCAGAGCTGGCAAAAAGAGGGAACCACATGGGGATGGGCTAGGGAAGACTGGTCAAGGAACTCCCTAATTTCACTTGAACCAGAGTTTTCGCACTTTATCTGTGCTACAATCCACAGCAGACTTCATGTCAAAAAGAGTTCGAGGGGCACCTGACTGGCTTAGTCGGTAGAGCATCTGACTCGATCTCAGGGTCTGGAGTTTGAGCCCTGTACTGGGTATAGAGATCACTTAAAAAAAAAAAAAAGTTCTAATCCTGAAATGAGTTTGCTAGCCTCAGCTCTATACAGCTACTGTATCTGTCCAAGTATGGTGCTAACATTCTGATATCCTGAAGACCCAGGGGTGCCAACATTCAGAACAACCTTATGTATGAGCCTCACCTTCTTCTCCAGGCTGCCTAGGCTCTCCATACATTGTCTCTTCTCCCATTCCCAACTCTCTATTATCATGAAACTGCTGTGAAGTTTGGTTTTTGGGCTTACCACTGCAATAGCAGTTAACTACTCTTAAGTTTTGTTTTTTTTATTCCCCATGGATGGCTTAGTTCAATAAAGACTTTTCTCAATGCTTATTGAGAGCCTTGTTTTATTTTCTGTAGCCAAAGTAGAACAGGTAGAATCTATAAAAGAAGTTTCTGCTACAAATCAAAGAAAAAAATGTTACACATCTGGGCATAAATCTGTAATAGGAGGAATTTTTAACTTTAAATGTCATAGTCTTGAATACCCAGAGGAAAGTAGATAGGCTGTAGGTTTAGGAAGGGCTCTCAAACCACTCTACAAACGTAAATAGTCATGCAAAATAATCAAGTATGCAATTATCAAGCACTTACCAGGTGAGGCCACCAGGAAAAACAAATTAGAGGTCCAATGGATAGTCCCTCCCCTAAAGATCTAGGTAGGTGACCCAAAATGGCAATAAGACCCACATCTGGCCATCAGTCCACAAAGATGAGGACAAACAAAAAGTGCTTAGATGTGAACTGGTTTTGAAAAGTAGATGAAATATGCATATGTAAACATCTCATTTAGGGGGTGGAAAAGAATAGGGTAAACAGGTAGTTCTCCCAGAGCGATGGGGGGAAACGGGCAAAAGCAGAGTAGGACCAGATCATAGCCCACTTTATCCCACAACCCCTCTAAGCTGTCGGGCACTGCTCAGATAAAGAAATGGCAGAGCAAAATGTCTACCGGGCTGGAACTAGGTGGTTTTCACAAGCACCTGACCAACCATCACTTCACACGGGCACCCTCACATGCGTATCTCATTTAATTTCCATAACAACCGTGATTTGAATCTACATGTCCAAACTACTTTTTCTCTAATCTAGGCCAAATTAAGTTCAGTAAATAAAACCAAAGCTCAAATTCCAACAAAGATGTCAGCCCAAGATATCCAACCCTAGAGAATGGTTAGCTTTTGAAAATGACTGAGGGTCAAAGAATATCCTCTTCTTTGCTGGCTTTTATTTCTCTGGATTAAAACTAAACCAAAGAAAGCTATTTGGTAGAATCTGTTGTTGCAAGATTATAAAATCCCACTTTTAACCTACCTTCTCTTTGTGAGGCTCGTGACATGTGTTTCTCAGAAGATGAATTAGAATCACTATGATGACAAGGTGAACCAGAAACTCGAGGACCAGATGAATTTGATGAAGTAGTCAGATCTTGAAAATACAAAAAGTTCTGACAATAAACTTAGCAAAACTCTAGTACTCTCTTAACTTTTTAATCATCTAGTTGAAGCATACTGTGAAAATCCATCTGAAACATGGCAAGTACATGCCCACTTAAAGCTGGCCTATAACTAAGACCAAGGTAGGCAGGGTAGCTCTTTGAAGTGTTCTAAGGCTTGGGCCCTTTCTAAAATCTCTTCTACCAAAGACTTGCTTAAGTGAAATAAAAATGACAAACCAAATAAACAGGATCATCTCTGGGTTCCCCATCACTTCTGTAGTAAGATGGAACAAGAAAATTCAGTAAACATGAAAACTGAGCTGTTCATCAGCCCATTTACTCTTAGAATAGGGTCCAAATACCAGGTCCATTACTGAGAACATTAAACAAGCCTTCTTAAGCATGCCAAACAACTGTGTTATCATTCATGAAATTATGTGAATACTATCTTTGAAATGGAATACAAACTTTATACTAAAATCTGTAAAGAATCAAAGACTGAGTATCAGATAGTTGGATTTGATGTATTCCTCCAAGTAGCAATCTCTATTTCATCACACTCTTCTAGTGGCCCCACACTTTTATGAGGATTTCATCTAATTCCTTTTGATGTTATTATCAGAGTTACCCTTAGAAGACAGAAAATGTTCTTGGTTTTTGAATAAAAAAGTACCAGCCAGACCTTCTAAGTCACTACCTTTTACTAAGCTAAAGTTGATTATTAATGTTTAACCTAAAAATAAATTTCTGAATGTAAAAGGATTATACTCACATATTTATGAAATCCCTTGCTTTTGCAAATAAGTTGGTAAAACTTAAATTTCTGCTTTTAGTAGTGAATTTGGGCTAATGCAATTACAATGGGGCCTGCACTTTCCCAAAGGAGTCTTCAGATGTGGCCCTATGCATACAGGAGAAAGAGTCCAACCATCTGAAGCTGATTTTAAATAGCAATTTATAAACATTATGTGTTCCAAATGCTTAAGTCTTTTTTTCTGGGTTCTTTTTCATAAACATAAAATTATAAATAGGTATGTTCCTGGAATAGCCCTCTTTTCCCCAAAGGTGATGAAATATAGATTCTGTAACATAATGTAGATAAATTACAGTGCATAAGTTTTTCTGAGCCCCAATTTCACTGAAGCGTTCTAATGGAATCAGCAATAGGAAAAAGAATACAGCTTTAGGGGCATGTAGATGGCTCAGTTGGTTAAGCGGCTGATTCTTGGTTTCAACTTGGGTCAAAATCTCGGGGTCCTGGGATTGAGTCCCCCCTCCAACGTGTTCCCTGCTCGGTGGGGAGTATGCTTCAGGATTCTCTCTCCCTCTGCCCCTTCCCCATGCTCTAAAATAAATAATCTTTTTAAAAAAATAGAATACAGCTTTAGCAAGAGGATGTTTAGGGATTGTGAAAGAGGATGGCACCAGCTACCTGGGTATAGACATCTGGAAGTCTGTGATGTAATACAGACTTAAAAATAAAGCTCTATATTGAATATATCTTAAAAGCTCTGCTAGATGGGGCGCCTGGGTGGCTCAGTTGAGTTCAGTGTCTCTTGATCTCAGCTCAGGTCTTAATCTCAGGGTTGTGAAATAAAAGTGAAATGAAATAAAAATAGTAATAAAGCTCTGCTGGGTTTCAGAAGCACTTAAAAAGACAGATCTACCTTGGGCCACCACTAACTTTTGAGATAGTGATGATTTAGAAATACTGATAAAAGATTTTCTGGACAGCAGAAAGCGCTAGAAGAAAATATTTTTATAGTCAGTAGTGCTTCCTATATCATTGGTGATACAGAAGCATGAATTAATGCTATGTCAGAAATTCATACAGGTCATACTTCCTTGGGAAAAAGGCTCTCAATGAGCTTTCCAAAAATGTCTTCTCTAATTTCCTTCCCTTCTTCCTGGTATCATTCTCAGAATGGAAACATATACCATCCCTTTGTGTGAGACTCTGGAAAACTTTCTTAAATCAAAAAAGAAAAGCTTACCTGAACTTGATGTAGTTCTTCGTGCTCTCAAAATGGGATAGCTGCCTACTTCTAAAGACTTGGTTAAGTCAAGATCATGCAAAATCAAGAGATATCCAGAGGACGTTGAGATCAACATTTTAGAACAATCTGGTGTTAATCTCATTCGCATGAGAAAACGTGTGTGAAAGAATTTCTTATGTGGACACCCATCTTCTGTACACCTACAGAAGAAATTGAAACAAAACCCACAATTATCATAAATATAAGGATTTGGTAATAGTCATATTTTTGACCTTGGAACTAAAATTTACAGGGTATGCTTAGCCTTATATACATAATAAACTTTTTTTTTTTTGCTCACCATTCCTTCTTTCATCTCCAACTTTCCATTTTATTCTTTCTGAAATATACATTTTTAAGTAAGATTTTGTTGAGGTAAACTGTCACTTCATGTTGTGCTGAAAATATTTCACTCTCTGATTAAAAGATTTAGGCTGAGCATGTAAACTTTAGGTTAATAGTTATATCTTTCAAATACTGAGGACAATATTCTACTGAGTCCTGGCTTCTATTGTTGCTATTTTTAAGTCTGCTATTAGTGCAGTTGTTACTTTGGACAATTTATCTTTTATTTTTCCTTTGATCTCTTTGTCTTTGGAGTACTGCAGTTTCACTCTGATACATGTTTAAATTTTGTATTTCTTTCTATTTTATTGGGATTCATTTGACTTTCTGAATTGCAAGTTTCATATTATTCATATATTCTGGGAAATTCTCCATCATTATTCCAGTATTGCCACTCACCTATTTTCTCTATTCTTTTGGAGCTCCAAATAGATGTTTGAAACATTCACATTTGATTCTCCTTGTCTCATAGCTGCTCTTTCTTATATTCTATCTCCTCGTTTTTGTTACATTTGGGATAATTTTTAATATCTAGCTTCCAATCCATTTTTTAAATTTGTGTCTAATCTGCTATTGACCCACCTGGTTTAAAAAAAATTTTTTTTAATTACTAAAAACTATACACTTAAATTTTTTAATTGTTTCTTGTGAAAAATAGGAACACACTGATTTTTACATTTTGATCTTATGTCTAGCAATCTTGGTTAACTCTTATTAATTCTGATAATTTGTCAGCAGAATTTCTAAGATTTTTTACATAGACCAGTCAGAACACTGGTCTATGGGCCAACTCTGGACTATTACCTGTTTTTATATAGAAAGTTGGATGGAACACAGCAATATCCATTTATGTATTGTCGATGGCTGCTCAGAGACTATACAGCACAAAAAGCCAAAAATATTACACAGTCCTTTATAGAAAATTTGCCAACCCTTCATATAGACAACCTTATCATCTATGAATGCTATTTTCTCATTTTTCCTTTCCAATCATTATACTCATTATTCCTGCACCGACTAGGACCCTGTCTTCTGCCACCCCAAAACAGTGGTATACAATAGAATAGCAGCCATGTTCTCTCTTCCTGATTTTATAGAAAAAAAAATTTTTTTAAAAGTAAGCTCTATACTTAACGTGGGGCTTGAACTTACGACCTTGAGATCAAGAGTCATGTGCTCTACTGACTGAGCCAGCCAGGTACCCTTATAGAGAAAACTTCTAAAAGTTTCACTATTTAAAAATATCCTGTAGGTTTTAATGTACACTTTTTATGAGTTTCCATTTTTAAGTCTAATAGCTTTATTGAGATATAATTTACATATCATAAATTCACTCATTTTGTTAACAATTAAGTGATTTTTAGTAAATTTATGGAGTTGTGAAATCATCAACCCAATTTTAAAACATTTTCATCATCCTAAAAAGATCCCTCCTGCCCACTAGCTGTCTCTCCCTGTTCCTACTCCCAGTCACAGGCAGCCACTAATCTATTTCTGTCTCTATAGATCTGTTTATCGTGGACATTTAATATAAACAGAATTATACAACAAGTGGTCTTTTGGTTTGGCTTTTTTCACTTAGCATACTGTTTTTTGAGCTTCATCCATGCTGTAGCACGTATTAGTACTCTGTTCCTTTTCATTACCAAATACTATTCTATTGTATACATATACCACATTTTGTTTTTTCATTTACCAATTAATAGGTATTTGTACTGGTTCCATTTTGGGGATATTATGAATACTGTTATAAGCATTCACGTACAAATCTTTGTGTGGTGATAGGTGTTCATTTCTCTTGGGTAGATACCTGGGAGTAGAATGGCTGATCAGATGATAACTCTATGTTTAAAATTTTAAGAAACTACCAAACTTTTCTAAAGTGGCTGCACCGGGGCGCTTGGGTGGCTCAGTGGGTTAAAGCCTCTGCCCTCGGCTCAGGTTATGATCTCAGGGTCCTGGGATCGAGCCCCGCATCGGGCTCTCTGCTCAGCGGGGAGCCTGCTTCTCCTTCTTTTTCTGCCTGCCTCTGCCTACTTGTGATCTCTCTCTTGCTGTAGAATAAATAAATAAAATCTTTAAAAAAATAAAGTGGCTGCACCATTTTACATCCCTACCAGCAATGTATGAGGATCCAGTTTCTCCACATTCTTGCCAATACTTGTTATTGTCTTTAAATTAAAGCCATCTTAGTGGATGTGAAATGGTTTCTCATTTTGGTTTTGACTTGCCTTTTCCTTATGACTAATGATGTTGAACATCTTTTCACATGCCTATTAATCATTTGTATTATCTTCCTTGGTGAAACGTCTATGCAGATATTTTGCCCATTTTTAAATTGGGTTATTTGTGTATATACAAAGTGAGTTGCAAGAATTCTTTATATATTCTGGGCACAAATCCTTTATCAGATATAATTTACAAATATTTTCTCCCATGCTGTAGTTTTTTTCACTTTCATAATGGTATCATCTGATACACAAAAGTTTTTAATTTTAATGAAGTCCATTTTATCAGTTTTTTAAAATCACTTGTACTTTGGTTTGCATGAAGATTTAATCCCATGTTTTCTTCTATGAATTACATAATTTTATCTCTTACCTTCAGGATTAAATCCATTTTGAGTTCCTTTTTTTGATGTAAAATAAGGGTCTAAATTCATCTTTTTGCATGTGGATACCCAGTTGCTCAGGTATCAGTTATTGAAAAGATTATCCTTTTCTGAACCACTGAATTACCTTGGCACCTTTGCTGAAAATCAACTGATCATAAATAAAACGGTTTATTTCTGGACTCTCAAAATTCTGTTCCTTTAAATTTATATGCCTATCCCATGTCAGTAAACACTGTCTTGATTACTATGGCTTTGTAGTAAGTTCTAAAATTTCAACTTTGTTCTTCTTTTCAAGATTGTTTTGGCTATTCTGGGTCCTTCGTATTTCCATATAAATTTTAGAATCAGCTTGACAATTGGTCGGAAAAAGGCAGCTGGAATCTTGATAGGGATTGCACTGAACCTATAGATTAATTTGTAGACAGCTGCCATCTTTAAAAAAATTTTAGTTTGTCCTCTGTAATCTTATTTTTTAAGTAAGCTCTACACCCAATGTGGGGCTTGAACTCATTACCCCGAGATCAAGAGTCACATGCTCTCCTGAGCCAGCCAGGTTACCACCTTAATGATGCTGAGTCTTCCAATCCATGAAGACGGAATGCTTCTCCATTCATTTACATCTTCTTACATTTCTTTCAGAAATGTTTTTATAGTTTTCGGCGTATAAATCTTGTACTTCTTTTGTTAAGTACATTCCTAAGTATCTTATTTTTTTTAGATGCTATTATGAATGGAATTTTCATTTTTAGATTGTTCATTGCTTGTAAGTAGAAATACAATTGATTTGTATATATTAATCTTGTATATCTTGTGACCTTGCTGAACTTGTTTATTAGTTCTAGTATTTCTGTGGAATCCTTAAGATTTTCTGTAAGATCATACTTGCATAAGATTACTTCTTCCTTTTCAATTTGGATGCCTGTTATTTTTTTCTTGTCTGACTGCACTTTCAGTGGAATTGTACCTCCAATACAATACTAAATAAAAGTGATGGGAGCAGACATCCTTGCCTTTTCCCAATCTTAGGGTGAATGTATTGTCTTTCAGCATTGAGATGATTTTAGCCAGGGGTGGCTCAGTTGGTTAAGCATCTGCCTTCAGCTCAGGTCATGATCTCGGGATCATGCCCTGATCCCGAGGGATCAAGCCCTGTGTCATCGGGCTCCCTACTCAAGTGGGAAGTCTAACTGTGCCTCTCCCTCTGTCCCTACCCTCCCTCACTACTGTGCTCTAATAAAAAAAATCTTTACAAAAATTATTCTAGCCATAAATTTCTCATAGATGTCCCTTATCAGATGTCTAGGGAATAAAAGTTCCTTATTATTCCCAGTTTTATTACAAATGGGCATTGCATTTTGTCAAGTGCTTTTCTGCCTTTCTTGAGATGATCCTGTTTATGGGTTCTGACCTTTACTAATACAATGTATTACATTAATTGATTTTTGGATATTAAACCAAACCTCTATGCCTGGGGTAAATTCTATTGTGACATACAATCCCTTATACATAATGCTAGGTTTGATTTGCTAATATTTTGTTGAGGATTTTTGTATCAATTTTTCTTCCTCTTTCTGTTTTTGAGGAATATGGTCTGTAGTTTTCTATTCTTCTGATGTTTGTCTGTTTTGGTATCAGAGTAATAATACCAGCCTCATAAAATGAGTTTGGAAGTGTTCTCTCCGCCTCTATTTTCTGGAAGAGTTTGTGAAAGATTGGTATTATTTATTCTATAAATGTTTAGTAAAATTCACCAGTGAAGACTTTTGGGACTGGGTTTTTCACTGTGGAAAGATTTTTAAATTACCAGTTCGATTTTTTTACTTGCTTTAGGTCTGCAGGTCTATAGATTTTCTGTTTGTTCTTGAATCAGTTTAAGTAATTTATGACACTCCAGGTATCTGTTATCTAAGTTGTCTCATTTGTTGTCATAAAGTTGTTCACTGTATCCCTTTATAATCCTTTTAATCTCTATAAGACTGATAATATCCCCTCTTTTGTTGATTATGATTGAATGTTGAATTTTATTCCTTGATTAAAACAATCATATGGACTTTCTGTTTAATCTGTTAGTGTGATGAGTTATATTAATAGAATTTCTAATGATGGGGTGCCTGGGTGGCTCAGTTGGTTAAGTGTCTGCCTTCGGTTCAGGTCATGATCCCAGCGTCCTGGGATCAAGCCTCACATTGGGCTCCCCACTCAGAGAGGAGCCTACTTTTCCCTCTCCCTCTGCCTGCTGCTCCTCCAGCTTGTGCTCACTCTCTGTCAAATAAAATAAATTAAAAAAAAAAAATTTCTATTGATCTTTTTTTTTTTTTTTTTAAAGATTTTAAGTGACCTCTACACCCAACATAGGGCTCGAACTCACAACCCTGAGATCAAGAGTTGCATGCTTTTATTGCACTACTGGGTATTTACCCCAAAGATGGGGTACTGCATCTGCAGTACAAAGAAGGGCCACATGTACCCCAATGTTCATAGCAGCAATGGCCACAATCGCCAAACTGTGGA
>CM052892.1:29621753-29707282 GCA_028534135.1 Potos flavus
AAAAAAAAAAAGTTAACAGGAACTGGAGTGGTTCTTGGGAAGGGAAGGAGCCTTCACTAAAGGAAAGCTTGAGGTACAAGGAAAGGTAGATACAAAAACTGACAACTCTTCTAGGTCTTGATCAAGAGCTATGCTGTAGAAAGCTCACATCTGATGACTGAGGATAAACCTGGAGGATCTTTGCAGGAAGAGCTATCCTGTGAGGACAGATATGAAGGATCTCTACAGTAAGGGAATGAGATTCAGAGGGCTGAACATTCATCAAGTCCTCCCATCGGAAAGTTAGTAGTTCAGCTCTCTTGTCCACGAGCTGATTGAAAAAAAGGGCAAGAAGCAAGCACCTTGAGTTCAGAGATCAGCAGCCATTCCTCTGGACATATTCTCCATGTTGCCCTCACAAAGTAGAAGGAATAGAGGTCTATTCTGTAATTAATGTTCCTTAAAGACCTCCGACTTCTGGCTGCAACACATACTAAATATAGGCCCTCTGCTTGACCCCTATGTTATGGCCAGTGGCTAAAATTTTATGGTCTATAAAACACTGACCATTCACCAATATTATTAATTTTTAATAAGTAAAATAAAAATTTTAAAAGGTTACATATTCCAAGGTATTTAAGTTATAATTCCAACAGAAAAACACAAGCTCTGCAATGAAAATTTGTGCTGCCTCAAGGAAATCAGATTTCACAGTTCAGGCAATTTGAAATTAACACAGTATAGTTCCAAAACTGATTAAGAAATGCTCACTAGCAATTTAGAGAATCTAGAGAAGTCAAATGGGAAGAAAACATTTTGTAGGTTTGCATGTACCTCTATCAGTAAGATAATGAGAATGATTCTCGAGAAGATAACCAAAGAAGACAGTGGCAGCTGTAACAGAGAACAAGACATTCAGTAATACCAAGGTTTTTTTCTTATGCTTCTATTTAAAATGTGAGTCCTCACTTATCAAATATTTTTTGCTAAAAGCTAAAGTAATAAATTAGATAAGTAAGGACTAAAATTCTATTGAGATGATCATGATTTTACAACCTAACCCATCAGCAAAATAAAATAAAAATTTACTGGAAGTTAACTGAGAAGGCACTAAAGAGATTAACTGTGACTGCTCCTATTTACCCACTGCCTTTGAGAGTCTTTAAATACAATCATGTCATGTAAACAAGGAATTGATTGCAAATCACAGTCCATATAGACCAATTTTTATGTAACACTTTTTGAGTGCAAAAAGATTTTCAATTTCAACAGCTCAACTTCATCAGAAAACCATCCTCTAAACGTCTTTGCCCTGATGTTCCATTTAGATCACAACACAAGGAAACAACCGGCAAACATTTCCCGTAGGCTCAGGTATCACATGTCCCTGGATACCCCTAACACTTGAAGATCTATCTCATTGAGCAGGCAGGGAGCAAACTGATATACTTTCTTCTCTATCTTTGACTAGATGTTTTTTAAACAATTACTTCTTAAGTAATGTAGTGTGCCTGAAATATAAACACTTACCTTTCTGTTTAGGCTTTTATACTTTGGGAGCAGCAGCTGATTCACTCCTGATGTCTTTGACATCGTTGGTTCCGCCCATCAAATACAATTGTTTGTTGGGAACGAGATCGACAAAATGAGCAATGTCGCTGGACATGGCAAAAAAAAACCTGAAATGGCAGTGATATCCCAAGCATCTTCTCAACTGAAGCCATGCATCTCTAGCTTTTTGAAAGGGTCATCTGTTATGTCATCAGCTTGGGAAATAGCAAGTGCAAACTCCAGCACTGCCTTTTCCTGAGCAGGGAGATTAGACTTTCTCCAGTTCACATGGACCTGCAAGAAAACACAGTCAAAAGCAGAATCTCTGTTCATCACAATATAGCCAAAAAAATAAAAAGTCTAACAAAATTGCCGCTTCCCAACGGCGCACGGGAGAAGAATGAGGCACAGACAAGTCAGCTGTAAGAGAGGGAGCAGGGGACGACAGTTGAGACAACTGCCGCCCCGAACGACTCCTCAGTCTTGTATTTATTGAGGGAAAGACAAGGATCAGTTGATACAATCATGAAGAGAAATAACACAGTGCCCTTTAGGATTCTATCATAACAAGTTTATCTTAGTAATGATTTACTTGTAGGTACAATCTGCACAATTACAAGCACTTTATGAATCAGTGAGAATAAATGATCTGAGCAAGCACAGCACGAACAGAGAATGATATGATTCCATTACACAGTAAGAAGCTTAGCATAGGTTAACTCTTGAGGCAGAGGGGATTAACATCAAAAATGAAGCAGGTGGTGTTCCACCCAGGGTGGGCCAGGTGTTCCTGGCTATTTCCTGGTTGCCCGGCTTCCATGACGTATTATCTTTCCTCTCCCCAGAGGCCTATTGCCAAAGCTTGTTTTTCTTAAGGTAATATTTAGATGTGCTTGCCGGGCAAGTATTTTACTCAGAGATTATTTCAAGCAATACATTGTTTCCGAAGGATGATTGCATTTATATTTTAAGGAACACATTATTTGGGGGGGCAGCTACACAAAATGAAAAAACCCAAGGTTAGAATAAAGGGGGCAAAGTCAGGACAAAATAACTTTCCAATGGAACACAAACCTGAAACTCTGGCTCAGCCCCATCTCTGCCAAGAAGTCTTCTTTGCTCACTCCAATTACAAGCATGCCTTGCTCCTCTAAATACTTATGGCACCAAAAATCTCAGAACCAAGACTCAGAGACTCTAAGTACATAAGGACCCCAAATCCACGCTTTTTCTTATGGGTCAAGAGAAGCTCAGATAATTATCCCTTTGTCCCCAATTAATCCAAACAAGACACAATATTTGCAAAATTAATAGCTGACACTTTGCAACCACTATGTGCTAAGAATGTGCTCCATGCTTCACATTCATTATCTTATTTCTTATAAAAATCCTAGGAAGCACTATTTTTATTACTGCCCCCATTTTATTGGCAAAGAAACCAAAGCTCAGAGAGGTCAAGCGACTTCCCCAAGGTCATACAGTTGGAAAGAGGCAGAGCTGGGATGTGAATCAAAGTGTATTTGATTCCAAAGATTACACTTATAATCATTACCCTTGCTCAAGCAAAATAATGAAAACCACTAAGACCTAAAAATAGAAGAATAGTTCAGCAAACCATGGTGTGATAGCATACGCTATGGCCACCAGGGAAGCAATGCCTAGAGAATGATCTTGGATGAATAAAGGTGTGGCAACTAGGCAGGAGGCTCCCAGCAGAGCAAAGGTGAGAGGATGTACCTGTCCTGAAGTTATCTTCAGGCTGGCAACAGGGGCACTTCAGGAACAGTTTGCAAGGTCTGCATTCAGGTGGGGTCAGGAGAGTAAGCTGGGGGGTAGGAAGACCGATGACCCTCAACCTCAGGAATAAATGCAGAGAACAGATGATTTCTGTTCCCCAGCCCAGAGGATCAGGAATTTCACTGTAGGGATCAGTAGGACTTTGTAAGTTTGGGGACAAACCCATGTTTGCTGTGTCTTTACCCTTAATCCATTTCTCTGGGAAGAATTAGCATGACCTCTGACACCCAAAGGGCCCGACTTCGGATGAAGGAGATAGTAGGCTGTTGGCTGGGGGATCGAGACCCATTTCACAACCAATCTTGGTGGGAAAGAGAAAACGGAGGCAGTTCTAGAAATGAGAAGCAGACAGGTAGGGTCAGTAGGAAGAAATAAAAGAAAACCTAAGAAACTGGTTTGGGCCCATTAGAAATAATTAGTAGCCAAATTCACACTGGCAAATGCAAACAATATAATGTAGCAGAAAAGAGTGCAAGCTTTGAAAATGGACTCTGTCATATTCTAGTTGCATGCCCCATGTTGTTATACCGCTGAACCTCAAGGATAAAATGGTTATTAACAAGGCTCACCTTAGAGGGGGAGCTGTGTGCATTTGAGAGAATGTCTGCCATGTATCCAGGATCAGGTGTGGCACAAAGCTGTGGTTCGGCTAACCCCTAGTCCCAAACATCATGTACACACAGAAGCATGTGGGCACAATGATGGGACTGGAAGGGAACTCAAGCAATGGGAAGAGCTGCGGGGGGAGGGGGAGGTGTTTCCTGTACCATATAGTGGCATGGACCTTTCACTTTCCTTAGGTATGAAGAAGCCCTGAAATCGGCACAGGGGAGATGGACACCAACCTGGTCAGAAAGCACTGGGTTCTTCAAGTGAACCCTGTACTGGACACTGTGGACAACCACGCTATATGGGCACCTGTTGGCCAGGCTGGTCACCACAATAAGTTCCTTGTCGGCTTTGCTGAGCTGGCCTATGGAGGGAGAGGAGAGACCTGTCCATAAGCCTTGGATAGCAGCTCAGAGGAACCTAGACAGGTTCAGCCATACTTTAGCAACAGAGGTGCCCACCTTCTCACCTACCCCTTCACTTATGCATTCATTCCCAGTCTCTTGCTATCAACTACACTATTTTATTTTCTTCATAATACTTAACACTTCTGAAGTTAACCTATTCTTTTTTTCTTTTCTTTTTTTAAGATTTTATTTATTTATTTGACAGAGAGAGACATAGCAAGAGACGGAACACAAGCAGGGGGAGCGGCAGAGGGAGAAAGCAGGCTTCCTTGCCGAGCAGGGAGCCTGATGCAGGGCTCGATCCCAGGATCCTGGGATCATGACCTGAGCCGAAGGCAGAGGCTTAACGACTGAGCCACCCAGGCGCCCCTGAAGTTAACCTATTCTTTTTTTGTTTTGTTTTGTTTAGTTGTTGATTCTTTTCTTCTCCTCTCTAGAATATGTCTGAAAGTCTAGAAACTTTTTTGACTTGTTCACCATCACATCCCCAGAGGAGTGCCTGACATACAGTGGTTGCTCAGAAAATATGTGTTGAATATATTACTAAAGTTCCAGAAACATTTTCTGAGGCGCATCAGGTACTGGACTAACACTTTCAAAAGAGGACGGAAAAGAGACTTCCTAACCACAGGGGACCTACTACATGGGGTTGGGAGAGGCAGGAGAGGAAGGATTTCATTTGGGCACCTGGTACCATTCTGGGAACTTTACGTACATAATCTTACTTCATCTTTGTACTAGCACTGCAGAGTGGGTATTAATACCATTTTATGGGGCGCCTGGGTGGTTCAGTTGGTTAAGCGTCTGCCTTCAGCTCAGGTCATGATCCCAGGGTTCTAGGATCGAGTCCCACATTAGGCTCCCTGCTCAGTGGGGGAGCTCACTTCTCCCTCTCCCCCCACTCCCTCTCCCTGCTCCTTCTCTCTCTCAAATAAATAAATAAAATCTTTTTTAAAAAATACCATTTTACTAGTAAGGAAACCAAAGGGTTGAGACATTTAAGTACTTTGTTGACATTCATGTTCATCTATGGCAGAACTCAGATGTGAACACAGGATCTGTCCCTTCCCACCAGGACAGAGAAGCTATGACGCTGTGGAAAGTAAGGCAGACAACACTCTGTGTGCCACTGGAAAAGGACAGATAAAGGAAGCTGTGGGAGGTCAGAGGAAGAGTTCACTGTAAGTAAAGGCAGGTAAGATGGACTTTGCAGGAAAGATCAGATTCACCAAGCATGGACAGGAGAAAAGGCATCTCAGGGGCAGAGCAGAGGGTAAACAAAAGGTAAAGAGTGAGTAAATCATGAGACCTGAATGCTTCAGAGTAAAATGTGGTCCACTTTGATTCCAACAGCTGGAACGCACACAGAAGGGCTGAGGGAAATGAGGCTGGGAAGAGAGGCTGGTGTCAGGCCACAAGAGAGTCACTGTGACATACTATCTCCCAGTACCTACTATCTCCTCTTCAATAATAGAATCCCTTCATTTTAGCCAGGCACATGGCCACGTGGCTTCCCTTGCAGCTAAGTGTGATGATGTGATGAAGTTCTGGCCGTGGGATGTAGACAGAAGCAATGTGTGTGACTCTCATGTCATGACCCTAAAGGAAAGGAATGTGTACCCACAAATGGCCCCTTCTTTCTCCTTCTGCTGGTATCAGTGGTGAGTCAACAAGAGCATGTAGGCAAGGGCAATCCCAAACAGTAAACAACACTAAATTGGCCCTTAGCAGCTCACATGGGGACTTAAAGGTGAGAAAGAGAAAAAAAACCATCTTGTTTAAACCAATGTACTTTTGGGTCTGCGTAACAGCAACCTAACTTGAATCCTAAGTAAGAAACCCATGATTGCCAGGCTGGAGTCCCTGAACTTTATTCTGGGGGTTATATGGAGCCAGAGGGCTTTTAAGCCCAAAGTAAGAAAGATGAGCCACAGTCATTACCTAATTTATTTTGGTTCTGTATCTATATAGTTAAATTCAGAATCCAGAGGATGTCTCAGCAAACTACTCTTTCTTAACTTCTCCCTAGCTCTGCAGTCTCGAACTATGTGGGAAGGAACGCTAGCAAGTAGGCGGATCTCATCCAAGAATGATTTAGCACTGTTTTTCTATTTACCTGTTTCCTTGTTGTAGATGGCATTGTAATAAGGGAGAAAGGCTCTGAATTCTAATGGCTGGTGAGACAACACTTTAAATACATTTGGTAAAAATCCTGTCTGCCCAGAAGAAGAAACACCAGGGAATGTAAACCAAAAATTAAAAGCAGAATAGGTAATCATTAACTGGTAGTCACTATACTGTCGGCTGAATGCCAGATACAATCATAGGAAGGCCATAGGCTTGGTGTCGAAGTACAATCCACATATGCCTTCACCTTTTAGGGTATGTAGAACTAATTTATAGTATTACTTCTAAAGGTATGTGTAATTTTTTTGATAAGTCATTTTATGAAATTTAGACAGTGAATGTTATAACTAAACCAAAAGACACTTCTTAGAATTTAGGTTTTACTGATTTCCTACCTTTACACAGAGGGCCTGGTGAATCTCATTTCTTTCTTCTTTTTTTTTTTAAAGTAGGCTCCACACCCAGCATGGAGCCCAATGTGGGGCTTGAACCCATGACCCTGAGATCAAGACCTGAGTTAGAAGTCAGAAACTTAACTGGCTAAGCCACCCAGGTGCCTGGTGCTCATTTATTTCTAAGAATTAAATTAGTAAGAAGCCTTGGTATTAGTAAAGTACTTTGTAAAGTTCTTTCATATATCCTTCTCCACAACTCTGTAAGCTAGGTAAGGCAGATATCACTATCCCCAGTTTACAAATAAGGAAACTAAGGCCCAGAGAGGTTGAGTGACTTGGCCAAGGCCATACCAAAAGTTAAGAGGCAGCCTTGGAATTTTGACTTTGGGTTTTCAGTATATTTCCTAATGGGATGTTATGGCAGACAACTATTGGCTGCTATCCAACAGCCATTTCTCCCCTCCTCCCTTGACAACAGAACCTGGATATTGTTCAGATATCATAATGCCACCAGTTTCAGGGAAGGTTAAGTCCTTCTCCAGCCCTAGTGGGTGAATCCTGATTGGTCTAAACCAATTATGGTTATTCTATTCCAATTCTCGGTGATTGGTCTAGGAATGGTCATGTGACACCATCCTACCCAGTAAGAAACAAGGGGAAATCAGCTGGGAGCTTTCTTTTCTCTCCAAAAAGAGTATAAGGAAGAGGTGCACTCTCCTAACCCCTTCCAGGAGTTGTGGAAGGATGTGATGTTTACTGCTGCTATAGCCATCTAGAGACCAGGAGGGGACAAGTATGAGCCCAGAGTCATCACACCAAGGAAGACAGAACCAAAAAATGCTAAGAACCTCATCCTGTTATATCACTTAGCCACTGGATTAAACAACCCAGAAATCACCGTGTCTCTGGATCTGCTGTTATGTGAGACACTGAACTGTCCTTACAGTTACATGAACTGGATTGGGTTTTCTGTTACTGGTAATTGAAAGCACCCTGATAACAGATGCTAACAGTTCATTACTGGGCCAGAAGACATAGTATAAAGAACCGTATCTATGAGCCCGGGGAAGGGACTGGGGAAGTGGTGGGGAAGTAGAGAGGTATAAACAGGTGAAAGTGGTACTGAGGGAGAGGCTGAGGGCTCTAAACCTTTCCCACCAGAGCAGGTGGATTTTTATCCTTTTTGTATAATGGATTTCTATACAAGATTTTGTTTGGAAAAAAATCCTCTAAGTTCTACCAGCAAGTTTGAAAAACAAAAGCTTATAGCAAATATCTATTCCCAAAGAAGGGTCTTATAATTCGGCAACATAGAGCACCAGCTTTAAAAAGTACCCTGAGGAAATAACTCAGGGATGTTCAAAAAGATAAATGTATAGGGGCACCTGGGTGGCTCAGCGGGTTAAAGCCTCTGCCTTCAGCTTGGGTCATGATCTCAGGGTCCTGGGATCGAGCCCCGCATCCGGCTCTCTGCTCAGCAAGGAGCCTGCTTCCCCCCTCTCTCTGCCTGCCTCTCTGCCTACTTGTGATCTCTCTCTCTCTCTCAATCTCTGTCAAATAAATAAATAAAATCTTAAAAAAAAAGTCTATGTTCTTCCTACTTTGTAGCCCTGTCTCTTGAAAAAAAAAGTCTAACTAAAAAAGGTCAAAAACTAACAATATTCTAAAGAACGGGAAACAAACACATAAATTTGAATGGGCAGCCCCCCTGTGCCTTTTACCACACAAAATTTTCTTCTCTGAAAGCTCAGTGCGGTCAGGTTATCTATGAAAGATAGTGTAATCAGACGGCCTGGGTCCCTGGATCTAAACCCTGACTTAGCAAATATGTGAGAAGAGGCAGGTCCCTCAGCTTCATCTATAAAGTATGGATAATAATAATATCAAATTCGCAGAGCTGTTAGGATTTAATGAGTTAATACATATAAAACTCTTAAAATAGAGCCTTGCCCTTAGTATATACTATATATTAAATGAGATGTTAGAGGTTTAAAATAAGGATGTGATTAAAGTATATTGGGGTACACTTGTAAATCTATCAACTAACATTTGCTTACATATTCAATACCAGACCCACAGAAAAGATTTGGACATCTCTCCCTCACTCCCTTTAGGAACCCTGGATGGGCTCTGTCTACTGTAGGCAGCCCACATGCCTGACCTTCACAGCTGACACCTCACCTCTACATCCTCCTGAAAGGAAAGGTAAAGGCTGTCAAACTTTGTATCTTTCTAATTTCAGCTTCCCCTACCGACTAACTAGGATTGGGCCACTGATCCATGAGGCTCCCAGGCCAAAAAGCTCTATCCACATAGATTTATACTCTTTGGGAGCTGAACTGAGAAATCAGAAAAGTGAGTGAACTGGCGATGAGAGTTTGGGCTGAAAAGTATGAAGTAAGGCAAGGCCACTGGAGTCATGATGGTCATGAGCACACCAGGGGAGTGAGAGAGAAATCATGAGTAAGTAGTTATGAGGGAGAGAAAAAATTCAGGGTGCAGGGTAAGGAAGAAAGTTGCTGGTAGGAGGAGATGCAGATAAGACAAAAAGAGAAAGACAAAGAGCAGTTGAGACTTGTTCATGGCAGAGTTCCCAGGATCCTGCTGCAGAGGTCCCTTGAAATACGAGAATTAACTCTCAGTTTCAGTTTCCATGTGGCATGATTGCTTGGTTTCCCAATATTTGAGATAGAGCATTGACAAGAAGAATCAGCCAAGAAAGTAAATGTGTGATTTCAGTCAGGGAGCCTTCCGTAACTCAAAGAAAACAATGTAGTCAGAAGTGAAATGGTCCTACCATATAAATTTAATAAAAAATAAAAAGCAAACACTCATATAATACTTGGTGTACATGCTTAGTATTATTCTGGCTGCATATCTACATATTTACATATAAATATATAAAAGGTTTTATTTACTTGAGAGAGACAGAGAGAGCACGAGAGCACAAGCGGCGGGTGGGGGGCAGAGGGAGCAGGAGAAGCAGACTCCCTGCTGAGCAGGGACCCTGACTCGGGTTTGGTCCCAGGACCCTGAGATCATGACCTGAGCTGAAGGGAGACACTTAACCAACTGAGCCGCCCAGGCACCCCGTGGCTGCTTTACATTAACTCAAAACTCAAGTTATGTTGGTATGTTTTTATCCCCATTTTAGAGATGAGAAAACACCACCACAGGAAAGATAAGTCACAGAGCCTGCAAGGGGTAGAAACAGGATTCAAATCTAGGCAGTCTGGCTCCAGAGTCCACAATCCTAACCATGTGCTGTGCTATGTGTATAGAGCTCACTAGCAAGGATGGCAACTACATTTTTCAAACCCCTAAGGGGGTGCCTGGGTGGCTCAGTTGGTTAAGTGTCTGACTCTCGGTTTTGGCTCAGATTCCGATCTCAGGGTCATGAGATCAAGCCCCGAGTGGAGCTCCATGGTGGGCTCTACGCACTACACTTAGCATGGAGTCTGCTTGAGATTCTTACCCCCTCCCTCTGCTCCCCCCTACCCGTGCATATGCATTTTCTCTCTCAAATAAACTTTAAAATAAATTGAAAAACAAAACCCCTAAACTCCAAGTCCTCCTTTTCCCCTAAACACTTGTAAGCATTTTGTGAACCTTTGAATAATCAGAATACTATTAAAAAGAACAACTTCCCTTTGTGTAAAGTACCACTCCGGGCTTACTGGTAGGAATTTTGCAGACATTGTCTTGGAACCTTAACTTAGTATCACCACTGTATCTCTCTCCACTGGGGCAGCCGGGTTCAGTTACCTTGAGGGGAAAGCCAGCTTGGAATGCCATTTGCTCTTTCAAAAGAAGATGAATGCGGAAGTTCAAAATGAGGCCTGCTGTTAGCCTAATGAAGCATCAAGAAATAGGACTATGTACCTGGCACAGCAAGGAGGTGCTTCATGTGACTGTGGGTGGACTTTGAGAAAAGAGCCACTCTGCCACCTTACAGTTACATAGGGCACTAAGCTCTGGCAGTATCCCTGAACGTCAGACACTTCTGGAAAGTGGAAAGGCAGGTGTATCCTTGATTCTGGGGACTCTGTATGGCTTATTTGCTGGTTTGATAGTAAACTGAAATAAAAGCAACATGTCAATCTTTGAACCCATACTGGAGGTTCTGGATTAACTCACCAGAAACTGAAATTTTCAAGTGAAATCTGATTATTGGATGTTAACTCCATTGTTTTTCCCGTGGGTGTACATGGGCGCACTGGTGGCCACAGAGGCTGTGTAGTTGGCTACATTTAAGTTCATTATAGGAATCTGTCAACTTGTATGTGTTTGGAATCATCCATAACAAAAAATGAAAAGCTACATTTAAATCATTTTTTAAAAACCTGTGGAACAAATATACACACATATGAAAGTCTGCAAGCTGTCAATTTACAAATGTTAGCTTAAAAAGCTAACTACAGGGGTGCCTGGGTGGTTCAGTCATTAAGTATCGGCCTTGGGCTCAGGTCATGATCCCAGGGTCCTGGGATTGAGCCCCATGTCGGGCTCCGTGCTTCTTCCTTTCCCACTCCCCTTGCTTGTGTTCCCTCTCTCGGGGTGTCTCTCTGTGTCAAATAAACAAAATCTTAAAAAAAAAAAAAAAGCCAACTATGAAAGCATCTGAGGTATGAACATGGGCACAGTACTTGACATTCTTAGGTGAGTGAATAAATGACAGTTTTATTGATGAACTACAGTTTAAAACTTTGTTTTGTAAAAAAAAAAATCAGAAACTTCATGATTCTAAAGTATAGAGACTGAAAAATGAATAAAATATAGAGGCTGGGTTCCACTACCAGTCTTCAGAGTACAGCACGATCAAAAAAAAAAAAATAGTAAAAATTTTGCTGTCATCAGAATTAAAAACATATTTCAAAAGATATTGTTACAAAAATGAAAAAATAAGCCACACGCTGGGAGAAAAAAAAATTGTAACTCATGTATCTGATAGAGGGCTTATATCCAGCATATATGTATGTTTTTAAAGATTTTATTTATTTATTTATTTACTTGAGAGAGCCATGGGGGAGTGGGGGTAGAGACAGAGGGAGGAGACAATCTCAAGCAGACTCCATGCTGAGCCTGGAGTTTGACATGGGGGTTGGTCTCATGACCCCGAGATCACGACCTGAGTCAAAACCAAGTCAGATGCTTAACCGACTGAGCCACCCAGGTGCTCCTATTTAGAATATATTTAAGATTATCTTATAACTCAATAAGACAGGCAGCACAATTTAAAAATGGGCAAAAGATCTGAAATAGATTATTTCATCAACTAAGATAAACAAAGCCCGTTAAGCATATGAAAAGATGCTCAACATCATTAGTCATTAGGGAAATGCCCAGTAATTCCACTCCTAGGTACCCTATCCAAGAAAAATGAACACATACATCCACAGAAACACTTGTATGCAAATGTTAACAGCATTAGTCATAATAGCCGAAAAGTGAAAACAACCCAAATGGCCATCAACTTGTAAATGGATAAACAAAATGTGGTGTATCCATACAACAGAATACTATTCAGAAAAAGGAATGATTTACTAATAATACATACTACAAACATAGATGGACCTCAAAAACGTCATCTTGAATGAAAGAAGCCACACACACTAAAATCTACATGTTGTATGATTCCATCCACACAAAATATCCAGAAATAGCACACTAGAGAGACAAAGTAGATTAGCCAGGGGGCTACTGTAGGAATGGGAACTGACTACAAACGGGCACAAGGGACCTTTTTAGGGTGACTGAAATGTTGTAAAACTGAATTTCGGTGATAGTTGCACAACTCATAAATCTACTAAAAATCACTGAATTGTACATTTACAGTGGGTGAAATTTATAGCATCTAAATTACACCTCATTAAAGCAGTTTTTAAAGTGCTGCATGTAATTTTAATTGGCAGGGTGGGGAGCTGAAATACCACATTTGGTTTTAGAAAGAGATTGGGGGAAAGTTTCACAAGCATGGAAGAAGAGCCAACGTCTGTGACTTTCCATAGCTGTTCAAAGGCTCTGACAACCAAGTAATGCCTAGAGTCTGACCCAGGTGCACAGGAGAGTTTGAGTTCCTCAGCTTGACAAACAACAAATGCAGTGCTAGCTGACTTCTATTAATAAAAAGACAAATGGCCCGTGCAGTGGGAACTGGTCATACACTCAGACAGTAAAGGAGTTTTTCAAAAAGGTATAAATCCACCGGACAGAATGTTTTCAACAAATGTTTGTAAGACAGAAAATGGAAAGAGAAGTGGTAACTAGTAGAGAGGAGATACATTTCCACCTGAAATAGCTGCGGGCGGACTTCTGAAGACAGGTGAGCCTGTTTGCGCCACAGGACCCCGGGGAGGCTCGGCTCTTGAAAGTACAGTCACTATCCACAGTAAGAGGCTGACAGCAGGTAGAACAGCTTGAAGTCTGTACACCGCCTGGCCCCCTAACCCAATGGCCAGGCTGCTATCCCCACCTCCGCCCCCAAAACAATGGCTAGTTATTTTCTGACGAAATGAACTGCAGGTGAGGATGGGTGCTTCTGGAGAGGAACTAGAGGAACTTCTTTCATCTTCCGACCCGAAACTCTGTACCCGCTAACAGTTATTCCTACTTCCCTCCTCCCCCAGGCCCTGGCAACCACAGCTGTTGTTCAAAAGGCCTTGCAGACTTTTATCTCAAGGCTTTTTTTTTAAAAGATTTTATTTATTTATTTGACAGAGAGATCACAAGTAGACAGAGAGGCAGGCAGAGAGAGAGAGGGGGAAGCAGGTTCCCTGCTGAGCAGACAGCCCGATGCGGAGCTCGATCCCAGGACCCTGAGACCATGACCTGAGCTGAAGGCAGAGGCTTTAACCCACTGAGCCACCCAGGAGCCCCTATCTCAAGGCTTTTTGAAAAACAGCTATAAGCTTGGGAAACCCTTTGTTGTACATCTGAAACCAACATAACATTGTGGGTCAACTACACTCAAAAAAATTTTTTTAAAAAAAGCTTGTACACTTTTAGAACCATTTATCTACCTTATTTAGATGAAAATTAGGAGTGAATTGTTGGGGGGGGTTCATATTACTGTTTTTCCTCAAACATACTGTTTTTAGCCTAGAGAAAAAGTATGTTAAGTAATCCCTGAAGGAATCTGTGACATAAAATATTCATAAAGCTGAGGAAATATTTAGCAAGTTTAAGTTAAGAGCTCTTTCTGGTTCAGAAACTCCGTCACAGACTTTCAATGCAATGCCTTTTGATACAGTACATTCTAGGTATGTGTGTGTGCATGTGTTTAAACTTGGTAGTTTCAATCTCATGTTTCCTGCTATGATAGATTATGGATAGTGAGCTATGGAAACACAGACAAGGGACAGTTAGCTCCAAACAAGGATCAGAAGTTATTGCCTGGAGGAGTTGGTGATCCAACCCAGTTTTGAAGATGAGGTTAAGAAGGGAGAGGGAGATTGGTTAAATTAAAAATTTCAAGCAGAAGGCATACATGGCTTGAAGGATGGCATAGATCAGGGCACATATGTGAGAAATTTATAAGTGACTTGATGTTACTCAGAAGAAATGAAAGTCAAAGAGAAGCGGGAGGAGGATGGAGGGTCAGTTGAGGCCAGCTGTCATAGAAGTTTTTGTTTTTTTCTTGTAGTTGACATGAGTTTAGGCAGAAGAAAGGCATGGTGAAAGCTGCGTTTCTCTTTTATTTTGTAATAACTTTTTCCATTATATTCTTCACCATGCTGAACAGTCACCAAGAAGGTATCTATTTTGCCTATCTTCACACTACTTTTTTAATTATGAAAAATATCAAACAAGAGAGAATTAAAAAACCAACCCTATGCCCATCATCCAGATTCAACAATTACTAGATTTTTATCACATTTGCTTCATATATCTACCTTTTTCTGTGGAAATATTCCTTTTATTGTGGTAAACATAAAATTTACCATTTTAACCATTTTTAGGCATACAGTTCAGTGGCATTAAATACATTGATCTCACTGTGCAACTGCCACCACCGTCCGTCTCCAGAGCACTTTTTATCTTCCCAAACTGAAACTGTACTCATTAGACAATAATTTTCATTCTCCCCTCTTCCAGCCCCTGGTAACTTTCTGTCTCTATTCTGGATATTTCATATGAACTGAATCATACAATATGTGACCTTTTATATCTGGTTTCTTTCAGTTAGCATACTGTTTTCTAGGTTCAACCATGTTGTAGCACTTATCAACTTTTGTTCTTTTTTAAGGACTGAATATTACCCCATTATATAGATATGCCACATTTTGTTTACCCATTTATCAGCTGATGGTCATTTACATTGTTTGTGCTTTTTGCTATTATGAATAATCCTGCTGTGAACATTCACATGCAGATTTTGTAGAAACACAGGTTTTCCTAAAGATTTTATTTGACAGAGAGAGACAGCAAGAGAGGGAACACAAGCAGGGGGAGTGCTAGAGGGAGAAGCAGGCCTCCTGCTGAGCAGGGAGGCCAAAGCGGGGTTCGATCCCAGGACCCTGGGATCATGACCTGAGCCAAAGGCAGACACTCAATGACTGAGCCACCCAGGTGCTCCAAGAGACACAGGCTTTCAATTCGTTTGGGTATATCCTAGGAGTGGAATTGTCATGTTACATGGTACCTCTATGTTTAACTTTTTGAGGAACTGTCTAACTTTTCTAAAGTGCCTACATCATTTTACACTCCCACCAGCAATATATGAGGGTTCTGATTTCTGCACATCACCACCAACACTTGATTATAGCCATCCTAGTGGGGACAAAATACTGTATCACTGTGGTTTTAGTTTGCAATTCCTGGACTAATAACATTAAGCACCTTTTCATGTGCTTATTGGCCATTCATATATTTTCTCTGCAGAAATGTCAATTTGGATCCTTTACCCATTTTTAAAATGGGTCATTTGTCTACTATTGAGCTGTAGATGTTGTTTATATATTCTAAAATCTTTTTTTTTTAAAGATTTTATTTGTCAGAGAGAGAGGGAAAGAGGGAGAGCACAAGCAGGGAGAGTGGCAGGCAGAGGGAGAAGCAGGCTCCTCCCTGAGAAAGGAGCCCAATGTGGGACTCAATCCCAGCACCCCGGGATCATGAGCTGAGCTGAAGGCAGACGCTTAACCGACTGAGCCACCCCCAGGTGTCCCTGTTGTTTATATATTCTAGACACATGTCCATTATCAGATACGTTATTTTCAAATATTTTCTCCCATTCACTGGGTTCTCTGTTCACTTTTTAAAAAATATTTTTTTTTGGGGGGGAAACGATGCGGGGGGTGGGGGTGGCAGAGGGAGAGGCATTTTCTCCCCAAGTCCAATGCAGGGCTCTATCCCAGGACCCCTAGATCATGACCGGAGCCAAAACCAAGAGTTGGACCCTTAACCAACTGCGCCACCCAGGTGCCCCTGTGTTCACTTTCTTAATGGTGACTTTGAAGCACAAGAGTTTCTAATTTTGATAAAGTCCAATTTTATTTTCACCTTTGGGTGTTTTGTGCTTTTGGTGGTAACATATCTAAGAAACCACCGCCAAATCCAAGGTCACAAAAACTTACACGTTTTCTTCTAAGAGTTTACTCAACATTTTGTATGTGGCTATCCAGCTGCCCCAACACCATTTATTGAAATAGTTTTCTTTCCTCACTGAATTGTCTCAGCACCTGATCGAACAATCAGTTGCTGATCGAAAATCAGTTGCTCACAAATGTGAGGGTTTACTTCTATGTTCCAAATATTTTTCCTTGATCTATGTCTATCCTTATGCCAGTACTGTCTTGTAGTAGCATTTAAAATGCCTTGTAGTAGTATTTAAAATCAGAAGTGTAAGTTCTCCAACTTTGTTCTGATTCTCAAGTTTTTTTGTGTTTACTTGTTTTTGCTATCCTGGATCTCTTGAATTTCCATATTAATTTTAAGATCAGTTCGTCAATTTCTGCAATGAAGATAGTAGGGATTTTGACAGGGATTACTTTGAATCTGTGTATTAATTTAGGGAGTACTATTATCTCAACAATATTAAATCTTCTGACCCATGAATAAGAGGCACCTTTCCAATTACTAAGATATTTAATTTCTTTCAATAGTGTTTTATAATTTCCAGAGTTGAAGGTTAGTATTTTTTTTAAAGATTTATTTATTTATTTGACAGAGACAGAGAGTTCACAAGTAGGCAAAGAGGCAGGCAGAGAGAGAGGGGGAAGCAAGCTCCCCGCTGATCAGAGAGCCCGAAGCAGGGCTCAATCCCAGGACCCCAAGATCATGACCCGAGCCAAAGGCAGAGGCTTTAACCCACTGAGCCACCCAGGTGCCCCTAAGGTTAGTATTTTTGTTAAATTTATTCCCAAATGTTTTTATTCTCCTTGATGCTGCTATAAATGGAATTACTGGCTTAATTTCAGTTTTCCAAGTATATAGAAATGCAATTGATTTTTTTATATTGTTCCTTAATGTAGCAACCTTGCTGAACTCATTTGTTAGTTCTAACAACTTTTTTTAATGGATTCCTTAGAGTTTTCTATATACCAGATCATATCACCTGCAAACAGAAATAGTTTTACTTCTTCCTTTCCAGTCTGGATACCTTTTATTTTTTTTCTTGCTGAACTGTTTCAGATAGAACCTCCAGTACAATGCTGAAAAGAAGTGGAGAGAGCAGACATCCTTGTCTTCTTCCTGATCTTAGGAAGAAAGCTTTCAGTCTTTCACTACTAAGTATGATGTTAGCTGTGGGTTTTTGTAGATGCCCTGTATTAGGTTGAAGAGGTTCCTTTCTAATCCTAGTTTGTTGAGTGTTTTCATCATGACAGGGTGTTGAACTTTTTAAAATACTTTTTCTGTATCTATTCAGATGATAATGTGGTTTTGTCCTTTGGTATGGTTTGCTAATTGATTTCAAATGTTTACATTCCTGGCATAAATCCCATTTGTCATAGTGTATAATCCTTTTTATATAATGCTAGATTCAGTTTGCTTGTATTTTGTTGAGGATTTTGTGTCTATATTCATAAGGGATATTAATCTGTAGTTTTCTTTTCCAGTGGTTATCTTTGGTTTTGATACCAGGGTAATCCTGGCCTCATATAGAATGAGTTGGTATGTGTTCCTTTTTTTTTGGAATGAATTTGTGAAGAATGGGTATTCTTTAAATGTTTGGTAGAATTTGTCAATGAAGCCATCTGAACCTGGTAAGATTCTACCTTATTGCTGTTACTGACAAGTCTGTTCATCTTACAGCTTCATGAGACCATGAGCCCGTTATCAGTGTACTGCTCTAAACTCACTCTTACTGCTCTAAGAAAATGGATCTGGGTCTTTAAAACATATTTTCTTTGCTATCTAACATAAAGATAAGTTTTGTAGGGAGACGGCCCTGAAGAAGCATTTCAGGAGGAACGGGTTTTGCTTACTGGTTCCAGTGCTGATTCTGGTATACTCCTGCAGCATGGCAGCTTCTCCAGCATCTGCTCCTGCTTCTCTTGTGGCCAGAAGCACCCAGCAGCCAGCAGTTTTCCCTAGCACCCTGACAGGCGGTTTTGTAACAGAGGCTTCCAGGAGATACTCCCCCACGAATAGCTTTCCCCAGAAACCTAGTAGTTCCAGTAAGTTCTGGAGGGGGGATTTCTTTTCAAGATTTATTTATTTTAGAGAGAGAGCGAGAGTGCGCACACAGGAGCAGGGGGAGGGGCAGAAGGAAAAAAGAGAGGCAGAAGGAGAAGCAGACGCTCTGCTGAGCACCGAGCCAGACTTGGGGCTGATCCCAGGACCCCAAGATCTTGACCTGAGCCACATACTTAACCAAGTGAGCCACCCAGGTGCCCCTGGAGGGTGGATTTCTAAGTAAGTTCCACTGGCACAGGTTCCCAGTGACTTCTTACTATTTAAGGAGACATGACCATGTCCTCTCCAATAAGGTCTCAATCAGTCAAGAGCAGGAATAGACTTCCTCAGATGTGCTATCTCATTACTAGGCATAATGGCTATTCCTTACATCTGCTATTCTCATACTCTTTAAAGCTCTCCTTAGTTTTTACTTGCTTGATTGCTTGTGATTAAAAACACCGGTAGCAAGAAGACTCGTAAGAGATAATTGTAAGCATATACAATTAAATTCTTGAATAAAGACACTAACAATACTTACATGGACTCTTAATTTCTGTATATAAAATAGCATGTAGTTCCTTTGTAATTTGAAAAAGACTAAAAAAATCTTAAAGGTTCACTCAAATTTCACATTTTTTTTAAACTTTTTTTTTTAAAGATTTTTTTTATTTGTCAGAGAGAGAGAGCACAAGCAGGCAGAGTGGCAGGCAGAGGGAGAAGCAGGCTCCACGCCGAGCAAGGAGCCGGATGTGGGACTGGATCCCAGGACCCTGGGATCATGACCTGAGCCGAAGGCAGCCCCTTAACCAACTGAGACACCCAGGCATCCCCAAATTTCACATTCTTTGGGACACCTATCCTGGCATCTTCCTCCCCACAGAGTGGTAACCATTTCACCCTCTCTACCTTTGGGACTGACACCCTAATCAGGTTGTTACAGCCACCATAACCCTTGATATTTTCATGTGGAGAGAGCAAACTCCTCCAGGGCAGGGGCCATGATTCAGGTGCCTCCTCAGCTCACTTCCTGGCTCAGAACAAATGCTCAACTAGAGTTACTGATTGACAGGAAAAAACACCTACCCCACCCCCGTGCCTGGATGGTTCAGTGGGTTGGGTGTCCCAACTCTTAATCTCAGGTCTTTTTTTTTTTAAGATTTTTTTGGTATGTATGTATGAGACTGAGAGAGAGTACACTAGCGGGGGTAGGGGGGCAGAGGGAGAAGGAGACTCCCCGTTGAGCAGTGAGTCCCAGGCGGGGTTGAATTCCAGGATCCTGAGATCATGGCCTGAGGCACAACTAAGAGTTGGAGGCTTAACCGACTGAGTCACCCAGACGCCCTCGTCTCAGGTTTTGATCTCGCGGTCTAGTTCAAGCCACCGCCCAGCGTGGACCCTACTTAAAAAAACAACAAAAACGCCTAATTTCACCCATCAACAAAGAAAAGCAACCGTGAAATGCTACTTTACCCGCTTCTCAAGTCGCAAAGATTTCTAAAGAGGAAGTTTTGGGAAATCGTCTCAAAGGCTCCGGTCCGGCCCAACCTTTCCAAATATGAATTTGGTAATTTTGTGGATGAAAATCCTAAAAGTGGGGAGGTGTACACCACAAGCAATCGAGGGCAGCGCAACCCTTACAGCTCCGGCTCCAAGACGGCCGCCCGCAAACAGGTAATGGGCCTAATCCACCTGGGCCCGTTTGCTGGGAAGCCCCGACACCGGGGCCGACACCTAAGCTTGCTCTCCACCTGGGAGGGCGTGCATGAACTGCATGGGCTCAATCTCCTTTGCATTCCCCAGCCCCATGGCCACTTCTGCAGCACGCGCCGTTGGGAAACGCGAACTTCACAACTGCGACCCAACCGGACCCAGAGGCTGAACCTCATGTCGCATTAGTCCGTGGCCGCAGCAAGGCCTTCCCACACTCGCCGGAGGCCGCGGTTCCCCATTCCCCCGCACGCTGGCGGACCTCCGCAATCCCCAAGC
Source organism: Potos flavus (assembly GCA_028534135.1). Taxonomy (NCBI): domain Eukaryota; kingdom Metazoa; phylum Chordata; class Mammalia; order Carnivora; family Procyonidae; genus Potos; species Potos flavus. The sequence continues at coordinate 29,642,221 of CM052892.1, forward strand.
CCTGCCCGCCACGCCAGCCCCGGCCATGCGATTTTACTCACCAGCGGCCGCAGGGCACCGAAGCAGCGAAGCACAGACGCTACACAGCACGCGGCTCAAAGCGCGCCCCGTCTTCTGGGCCCGCCCCTCGGAGTTGAGGCCTCCCCCTTCCGGCCCAGCTTCCGGTCTCCAGGCAACTGTCCACCTCTGGGCGTCAGGTGTCTTCTGTTGACTTGGGAATGAGCCAGGCGGTACTCACGTGCCACCCCCAAAACGTGGTAGGCTTTAAAGGCCTCCTTAGCCAGCTTTGGGCCAAATTTTTTCCAAAGACTTCTCTATCAGTATGGGGTGTACGCGGGACAATCCTGGGATCATTTCCTGACCTGTCTCTCTGCTTGGCCCAGACCAGAAGCCATTGAGCCGACTTTGGGCATGGCCTTGGGCCAGCCACGGTTCAGGCGGTCTTGGTCATCGAATACTTACTGGTTGCAGGTCCTCTAGATCTGGGTCGAAGTGGGGAGGAGGGAAAAAATTCTGCACCATCCCTCCTGCCAGGATAACCGATACAAGATAGGCTCCTACAACAATTTGACTGCAAAACAGCAAAAGCTACATTTCAGTTGTTCTCTTAATACTTTCTTACTCAGTTGGCTCGCCAGCGTTTTGCCAAATTTGGAAGGTAAATTAGAGATGATCTGTCTTAAACGTCCCCCAAGTCTAAAAATTCATGTTGGAAGCCAGTGCGTCAAAGAGATAGGCAAAGCCAAGGCCTCCCAGTCCCCAGAAGCACTCAACCCTGCTGGGGAATCTGACCAAGCGCTAATTGGAGATGCTTGTGTACAGAGGAAACAGTGATTTCAAGTAAGAGCAGTCCTGATGCGCTATGGATTTGGAATTCAGCTGCTTCTCACCTGGGGAACTAGCGTGCTTCAGGAAATGTAGCCACAAGGATTTAATTGCAATTACTGATTTCCCCACGCCATGTAGTGGTAGCTCAATTATGTGGAAATGCTCATGTGTAAGTATATATTTTCAGGGGAAAAGTCTGGGGAGAAATACACACCAAAATGTTAATATGCTTTCATTCATCAGGTACTATTTAGGTGCTAGACCCTGGGGTACAAAGTGAGAACTAGCTCACAGCCTAGCAGGGGACAAATGGGGGGCAAGACTAATACCTTTTGTTTATTTTATTTTTATTCTCTTTGTTTTCCACAATGTGAATAACTTCTCTAGCAACCACCAAAAAGGGTTTTATTTTGAAAAAGGAAAATACTTTTCCTTCTGAGGGCGGAGTCGGAAGGAAAGGATAAATCCCCAAGCCCCTCTGCTCAGTCCTCAAGGTTCCCACGGAACCCTATGTGGGAGCGTCTTAGTGTCGTGCGGTGCAACCCGAAGCAGCGGAAGTGAAGGATCTGCCACCGACTTAAGCCGTGTTTCTCGTACTGTTCTGCAGAAAGACTGCAAGGTGGGTGACGGGCGAGAGTTATAATCACAGCCACCTCGGCAGGACCGCAGCGCAGAGCGATCAGGTTTCACAGACGTGGGTTCAATTCCGAGAGATCGCTACTACCGGAAACGGAGAGCCTTGAACAGGCTGGCGATTGGACGCGGAGCCGGAAGCGGAAGCTGAAAATTGCGTTTGGTGGCTCCCGGTATGGCTGAGGCGGTGGGCGTTAGGGCCGAATCCCTTGCGGGAGACAGGGCGCGGGCGGCGCGCACTGTGCTAGATCAGGTGGTGCTCCCCGGTGAGGAACTGCTGCTGCCCGAGCAGGAGGACGCTGAAGGCCCAGGAGGTGCTGGGGAGCGACCGCTGCGCCTGAATGCGGGGACGCGCTCCCGGGGGCGCGTTGTGTGCGGCCCGGGCTTGCGGCGCAGTGGCGACCGCCTGCTGGTCACCAAGTGCGGCCGCCTCCGTCACAAGGAGCCCGGCGGCGGCAGCAGCGGCGGTGGCGTTTACTGGGTGGACTCACAGCAGAAACGGGTGAGTTGGGACTCCGGAGAGGTGGTACGGCTGTGAGAGTGATATCCTCGCTCTGGGAAGAGGCGGGGATGGGGCCCTGGACCTCTTCTCTGTTAATGCTAGTCTAGAGCCGCCGTAGTCATGTGCCCACCTCTGCATTCCCTTTAGAGCACTGTGAACAAATGAAACGTGGCCTGAGGAGGGCGACCAGGAGAGAAAGGAGACTGGAAATCTTGGTGTATAAGAGTTTAAGGATTCTAAGATATGGTCATTCCCTCAAAATCTCAAAGGCCAGGGAGCACCAGACCTATCTTTTGGAGTCCCAAATGGCAGAAATCCAGGCTCAACGAGTCGATGTTCCAGGGAGTTAAATTTCTCTTGGAATAAGTAAGGACTTTAATATGGGAAAAACTGTCTAACAATGAAATAGACTTTTTTGGTTGTAGGATCCCCTGTACCACTGGACTTAATATGCCAGCAGAAGCTCTAGGGACTTCCTGATAAGGATGCAAGACTTACGGGATACTGGCTCAAATGAACAGAGCATTAGAAGCTGTAAAGAGAGTTAACGATGTGATTGTTTTACCAAGAGTAACATATGATCAAATTTGTTGATTTGTATTAATTTGTAAACTTGAATTTCAAAATATTTTCTAAATAACTCCAATGATGGTAAAGTAACCACTAAGGACTTTCTGAAGATATCTTCCAAGATATCTTGGAAATGATTGTCATTTATGGCTGTTTCTTCATTCTGTTTTCTTTTGTAGTATGTCCCAGTGAAAGGAGACCATGTGATTGGCATAGTGACAGCTAAATCTGGAGATATATTCAAAGTTGATGTTGGAGGGAGTGAGCCAGCATCTTTGTCTTACTTGGCATTTGAAGGTGCAACTAAAAGAAACAGACCAAATGTGCAGGTAATGATGGGAGCCTTTGGTTTCAAAGATAGGAAAAGTATAAAAATATCCAGAAACACTCAAATATCCAGAAGCCTACCTGAATTGTCTCCTAAGCATGACCTATTTTCCCAGTCGGGGTGATCTCTGAGCATCTGTGTAATCACGTCAGACTCCAAGAGTTCCTTCCAGTGCTCCAGCCCTGGGACCAGAGTCACATACTTTACATTAGCTATATTGGGGGCGGTGTCATCTCTACTGAAAGGTTGTATCTGTCCCCTCTATTGTTATCTGTTATGTCCATATCCACTGGACAAGGAAGTAAGTCATAGGCTTGGGGAGGAAGGAAGGGTAAGTAGTGCAAATTGCCCTATCAGCCAGCCACGCAGCCTGATTGTTAAGTCCTGGGACTGGCATCTCACAACTTAAGTCACATCACTGTTTCCCAACAATCTCTTCTTGGAGCTGACAGAGGAACAGTCTTATTACCTCAGGTTTTCGATTTGGACTTTTCAGGTAGCATAGCCACACTCTGTCCACCCAGAGATTTGATGGTTTCTTTGCCCCTTCTCACTAACATTTCATTTGTCTTTAGTTGCTTAATCTTTACTGATCCTGTTTGTTTCTATCTCTGATGTTTTACTCATTCATCCGTGTATATGTCCATTTTGCAAGTTCAGACCTTAACTACTTTTTTTTTTAAAGATTTCACTTATTCGAGAGAGAAAGAGAGCACACATGCGAGTGGGGGCATAGGGAAAGGGAGAAGCAGAATTTTTGCTGAGCAGGAAGCCCGATTCGAGGCTCCATCGTAAGACCCTGAGATCATGACCTGAGCTGAAGGCATCCACGTAACCGACTGAGCCACCTAAGCACCCCCAGACCTTAGCTACTTTTTGACCAGACTTGGTCAGTGACCTCCTCATTAACATCCCTGCCTGTACACTTTTGTTCTTCCAACCAGGCTTTTGAGAGCTGACAGCCTCACACACTTACATTTCTCAAAAAAAAAGTTTCTTTAAAGCCTACAGATTTTATTGGCATTATACTCCAGAAGTCTTCCCCCATCTAAAATTATATCTTCTATGTAGCCGTGCTTGAACTACCCCTCCTCCCCGAACTATTTAATAGCACTACTGAATTCATAAGTCCCTGCTCTTGTACCTTTGCTCATGCTGTCCCCCCTATCGGGATTGCTCTTTCCCCTTAGCCTGTGGAGCACATGCTCATTTTTTTGAGACCCAGACTAAACACCACCACCTTTGTAAAACCATCCCTCATCTACGGTCACCTTGTAACTTTAGCACCTACAAAGCCTTAAATGAACTTTATTTATATGTACATCCCCACCGCCCTCCAAGACCCAATGCTTCTGAAATGCAAAGAATGTTTTTGTTTCTCTTTAGTTGCCAGTCATCAAGGAATAGTAGATACACAGCAGAACAAGTTCTCTGTCCTTTATTCCATTTGTTTCATCATTTTGAAGTTCAGCTCTGAGGTGTTTTTTTTTTTAAGCTTTATTTCTTTGAGAGAGAGGGAAAGTGGGGGGAGAGGGACAGAGACTCTCAAGCAGACCCCACACTGAGGGCAAAGTCCAATGGGGGGCTCGATCTCACAACCCTGACTTCAAAACTTAAACCAAAATCAAGAATTGGATGCTGAGCCACTGGCACCCCATCTGAGGTTTTTAAGTAAAACCCTTGCATGAAATATCAGTGAATTACCGTTGTTCATTTTGCTTTGAAAAATTTGCATGCCAAGAATTTCCAATCTTTTGTAATTCCCTAGGATAGTGCTATCTACTGGAACTTTCTGTGATGATGCTGGTGTTTTACATCCGAACTGACTGGTATGGCAGCCACTAGCCACATGTAGCTGTTGAGCACTTGAAATGTGGCTAATGCAATTGAGGAACTGAATTTTAAATCTCTAACTTTAATTAATTTAAATGTAAGTTTAAATAACTACATGTGGGCAATGGCTACTGTCTCAGATGGTGTAACCCTAGAGGATGTTGTCTTTGAGATAGCTCCCAGTCTGAGTCGGGTACACATCTTAATGTTGCCCTTTTTTTTTTTTTTTTTTTTTAAGATTTTTTTCGTCAGAGAGAGAGAGAGCGTGAGCACAAGCAGGAAGAGCCACAGGCAGAAGGAGAAGCAGGCTCCCTGCTGAGCAAGGAGCCCAATGTGGGACTCAATCCCAGGACATGTCATGATCATGACCCGAGCCAAAGGCAGATGCTTAACCTACTGAACCACCCAGGCGTTTGAAAGGACTTTCATGTTGCCTTTTTTAAAGACTCAACTCCAGAGTGTGGGTATTCTGGAGGATAGTTGGTCCATTAGCCACGAAAATATAGATGGTTGGCATTGCTGCCTATGAGAAAGAACCATAGCAGCACCTATAGAATGATTTGCTGAGGGGTGCTGGGTGGCTCAGTCAGTTAAGCATCTGCCTTTGGCTCAGGTCATGATCTCAGGGTCCTGGTATCAAGCCCCAAGTCGGGCTCCCTGCTCAGTGGGGAGTCTGCTTCTCCCTCTCCCTCTGCCCTCTGCTCATGCACTTTCTCTCTCTCAAATAAGTAAAATCTTACAAAAAAAAAAGGAATGATTTGCTGAGAGGAAATGAACTGTTTTAAAAATTATCATTTTAGGTTGGAGATCTCATCTATGGCCAATTTGTGGTTGCTAATAAAGATATGGAACCAGAGATGGTCTGTATTGACAGCTGTGGACGAGCCAGTGGAATGGGTGTGATTGGACAGGATGGTCTGCTTTTTAAAGTGACTTTGGGCTTAATTAGAAAGTAAGTCCTGATGCCTTCTGGTTGGCCTGCCTTCTTTTATAATTAACCTTCTTGGAAAGCTGACTCATCTTTGGGATTTGGATTCTTTGTAACAATGTATGAATGTCCTCAAAGTTAAAAATCAGTGTCCATTCTTAGCACAGTTATAAACTCATGTATTTAGTCCCATTCTCTCTTCATGGGAATACATTAAATTCACATATATCTGGTGGTGTAGTTTTTGCGTTGATATGTATGGAGTCTGGGCTTCTCTCCCAGAAAGTCTGCTGTTCTTTATAGCTGATATACTCAATCCAAATATGAAAACGGGCATTTCCTCCTTCTAAGTCATTTGAATACAGATGCAATTTACAATTGTACAAAATGCCCAGATTTTTCTAGTAATGGGGGCCGAATGCAGGTAGGCCGATGTGCTCTAAAAGCTTATGTATACATTCACATAAGGCTCCTGCTGTTCTGTCCTGGTAGATTTAATAGTTCTCAGACGTAGGTTCTGTCAGGTGTTTAGACCTTTACCTACCGAAAGCTGTGCCCTATTAAAGAACTTTACTCCTAGAGCCCCTGAGCCTCACAGCTCAGTGTTGCATGCTCTCTTTGTTACTTATTCTGCAGATTTGGACAATTAGTTCAAGACAGAGAAGCATGTTATTAACCAAGCAGCACCCTTGTGGTTTGAAAGTCAGTGCTTCTCTCCAAGTACTGAATTTAATACCAGGGAATAACTTAACGTGGTCAGGAAAAGAAGCTTAAACGGTTCTTTTAGCACCACAGATAATAAAAAAGCTATGATTCTAAAGCCTAGAAAAAAGGTGCTCTGACAGTATAGGGGAAGAACTTTATACATTTTTGTAAAGTTGGTGACACAGGGAGTTTGATTTCTTTGTAGAGGATATAACCCACTGTTGTGACCTGTGGTATATGGCTAAGTGTGCTTGGATGAAAGGGGGCAGCAGTCATGTGCCTTGTTTTTAGATGATGTTGGTAGGATTTTGAATAACTGTGGAGAACTGTCCAGAAACTAGGAGTCGTCTTTTAAAGGAGAGTCAGGTCACACCCTACCACTTTATTAAATTTAGTTTTCTTTCCATCTCCTCACCAGGCTCCTGGCTCCAGACTGTGAAATCCTACAAGAAGTGGGAAAACTCTACCCACTGGAGATAGTATTTGGGATGAACGGAAGAATATGGGTTAAGGCAAAAACCATTCAGCAGACCTTAATTTTGGCAAACATTTTAGAAGCTTGTGAACATATGACAGCAGATCAAAGAAAACAGATCTTCTCCAGATTGGCAGAAAGTTAGATGGAATTTTTTATGGGTCAGTTGACCCAAGAGACTATGGGTTGCCTGGGGAAAAATTTTTCAGGGGAACCGCTCCCCATTAAGCGTTCAGAAGACAAAATGTGAATGTACATATTGTCTTATTAAAGTCCTAAATAAAATATTTTTATAAAAATGTTACTAGTTGCCACCCATGTTCTTGTGGGTGAGAAAAATCATTATAAAATAATGATGTATTTTTTCTTTACAATAAAGTTTACTAAAAATATTATGGTTTATTTGGTGTTAACTCCTTTAGTTTTGCTGAAGTGCAGCTTTTATAATAAACTGGAAGTAAGCATTAAAATAACAATTATTTTCTGATAATAGTAAAACATGTTCACCAAAGAAGATGTACAATACATTAAGAAGCAAATACACTATAGACATAGGGTGAGTATTTTTCAAATTGGAATTACAGGATTCTACTTTATATACTACTTTGTAATGTACTCTGTCCACTTCAAACAACATTTAATATATTTCTTACATGATTACTATTTAAAAACGCAATAGTTATATTTCATTTTCATGTTATAAGATATTTTGGGTATATCCAGCTTTTTGTTCTATATATAACACCGATGAGGATCTTGAAGCCAAGTCCAAAACTACATGTCTAGGTTTTGAAAAAATGGTAGAGGTGAGAGTTGGAGAGGAAATTCTTCCATGCTGTTTGGGGTTTTAAGCAAAGCCTTTAGAGGTGAAAATGAAGCCTGGCAGACGATCCAGGTCAGTGTTCTGGGGGGCAGAGACCTCCCTGAGAGTATGAGTTACCCCTGAAGCCTGGCCATAGGAGGTCCCTTCTTAGATGACAGAGATTTTAGAACTCATCCAATATAGTAATAAAGACCAAGGAACATTACATATTCCTGAAGATGTTTCCTGAAGACTGGGCTGTTTTTAATAAAAAGACCCTGATATAATTTATAAAGTGATAATAGCTCCTGAAGGATTAAATTCTGAAGAGAAGGGAACAGAGCAGAGAAGTAATGTTTTGCTTGAGATCTAAAATACATTCTCTGAATTTGCTAACAGCTTTCAAGTTTACTAACCCAAATTGGTTAGTAAACTGAAGCGTTTTTGGAGTAACTGAAGCAACTGTATGTAACTAAGATATGAGAAAAGGGATCACTGAGATTTGTGTAATGAGAAGTTATCCACCATGCTTGTGTCAGAGGCAATGTATTTTCTGGTTATTTTAAGTTAGACTTAATCCTGTGTTTTTGCTTTTCAATTTGACCCGTTAGTTACAAATATATATGAAGAATCTAGTTGTACAAGGCTCAGAAGGATATGAAGATAACTCCCACGAAGTGTCCTGTTAGGAGGCTACCCTAAGGAAGACAGAAACCCTCACTCCCATACTCAGAGCAGGAGAGATGGAGTAGGAGCGGGAACAAAGTGCTATGGGGGCTTAAAGCAGGGGTAGGTTAGGACAGGCTGATTCCGCAAAACATGTAAAGTGTATTACTGAGTTGGGGAGAATCAGCATAATCAGAGTAGGCTGGAGAAAGTGCTACAACTTTATGATGCCAATTGAGTGAAAATAAAACTTTTGATATAACAATAATTATTTGTTAAGCTACCTCTAGAGAGTAGTTATTTCACAAATAGGTATATAAAAGATGAATTAATACATCCAAAGCCATGTAGTTGAGGGCTAATTCCTTGTTATGTAAACTTTTTACTTAGTCAACATATATCTGGGCTCTTCCTGTGAGCTAGGCACTATGGGAGATAGAAAAGAGCATAAAATGTGGTCCCTGTTATTAGTAACTTAAATTCTAGTGACGATCCAAGATGTCAAGTAAAGGCAAGTGTGTGCTATCGCCAACCTCTGCTCTGCTCTTCAGTCAAGACACCTCCAGCAACTTTGCCTCCTGCAGCTCCTGCGGCTGTCTATCATCCACTGAGTTCTGAAGGACATAGCCTTTTCTGGAAGAAACTCCTTTCTTCAATGCTTCAGGCCAGTTTTGAGTCTCAAAGTATGTGGACAGGATATCAAATACTGTTAGAAGGGTAAAAAGAAAACATAGTAACCACACTGAGGAAAAAGAACTAGTAAAGGACGAATGAGGAAAAGGGTGTTCTGGACTATTTCATTCAACAAAGCTACTCTGCACCACCCATGGACCCACCTGCCCACAAGGACCTCAGCCTACACGGAGAGAGATGAGCCTGTGAACGGACAGTGCTGCAACACTGAAAGGAAAACAGTACAGTGGGAACACAAAGGAGAGCCCCTAACATGGCTGAAAGGGGGAAGGGAGCAGCCAAGATGCCCCTGGACTGAAGAAGGACAAATAGGAATTCCCTGTTCAATAATGGGTTGAACCCAGGGCGTTTTAGGCCACAGGAAAAATTTCAACCATCTTTAACAGTGTTGGGATCTAAGAAGAAAATGAAAAATGCCTCTGAAAGGCCAGAGTACCTGTCACAAAGTGCATGCAATAAAATCTGAGCATATCAGTCCCAGTGGCAGGGCGGGGGTGCCTGCTTCAAGGGCCATTTATACTTACATACAATGCAAAGAAGTAGCACCAGAACTAACACATGTTAAGTGTGGGCCATATCAGCAGTACCTTGATTGATGGCCAATATTTCTGAATGATAGTTTTTCCCATTCTGGCATCTGACCATGTATTCCTGGATTGGCAAGCGGGCTGTCTTGACAGAATGTTCTTGGGCTTTCTGAAATGTCACCTTCTGTGAATCACAGTTAAATATTTTTCTTTTAAAAATGACAAAGATATTCTCATTGTAATATGCATAACATATTGCGAGAAACCCCATTTACCACCACTCCAATTTCCATCTGTAATCATAATTAAATGGTAAGCGTATTAAAAATCAGTGGCCTACGGCAGGATGGAAGAAACTTCAGATAATGAAGAGTATTTACTTCTTCCACATAAGAAACGGCTTGTGCAGCAAACATCTCACTTGGGACTCATCTATCTACTGGGTTCCATTTACTACTACTTACAACCAAGAAGGAAATAAGTCAAGAGAGGCATCTCTGCAGCCACAATCTGCATCCAGAAGTTGAAGCAGTCTAATCAATCAGAGGAGAACACTCTTGACCCTAACTCAGTAAGACACAATTCTGGATATCTGGAGTTTTCAGCTTATAGCCATTTGGCAGCAGCAAATTAGAGACAAGAGAGAGAGGATTCAAGTCCGAAACATCAAGAGCAACAAGACAGCATTAAGGTGTGAGAGCACACAGCCCAATTAAAAGGAAGGGCTCTGAAAACTGCAGAAAGGAGTCATAAGAACTCAACAAACCCCCAAAATCTGAGGCCATTTAGGATCAGAGTACAGTAACTAATATCCCTTTAAAGATGTCCCTGAGTCATGAACTGAAGTTTAAATTATATTTGCTACCTTGTAAGAAGCTCTGGAAAGATCATCTACCTACTTACAATTTCAGGATTAAAGAGAAAGGTTTAGATTATTGGGATAATTAACATCCTTGGGTTTGGAAGGAGCCTCAGTAGTTAACTATCCCACTCCAAACATCCATCCAATCTTTGTCTACCCTCTATGGCCTCCTTCCCAAGGGGGCTCTGTCCTTAAGTGAACAATCCTTGTGACAGGGAGTTACATGCATCCTGGGGAAACCTATTCTAATTTTGACAGTATGGGTTAAAAGGAAATTCTTGATAGCCACATTTTCTGTTTTCCCTGAGCATTCCACTCATTTGTCCTAGTTCCATCCCCCTGGGGCCACACCAAGCAAGAAGGCCGTTCAGGTACTCGACGGCAGTGATCGTGCCCCTCTGCACCCTTTCAGTAGTCTCAGTTCTGTCGCCTCTCCCTTGACTATGACTTAGTCTTGAGTCTCTTCATCATTCAGACCAAATGCTTCTGAATTTGTTCGAGCTTGCTGATGTCCTTTCCTACAGTGCTATAACCGACTGGCCACTCTGAGTGAGGTCTAACCAACTGAAGCAGCGTGAAGCAGGCCTAGCAACTCTGTTCTAACACTGGACCAGCTGCTTCTCAGATTCACGTGAGACACAATTCCAAGAGAGAACTTCCAAAATGTGTTTAAATGATGCAATTCAGAGAAGATAAAGGTACAGCTGCTCAAAAGACTTCCTTGAAGGGTAACGCTCCTTTGCCTACAAGGTCTACGATTTTATTTATTTATTTTTTGGTCTACGATTTTTTTTTTTTTTTTTAAGTCTCTTCTTTTACAATCATTTTGAACTGGAGTACAAGAATTCCAAGTTAGTAGGAGACTTGGATGCTGCCCTGGAGGAGCTCACAGTCTAGTTTCTGTTCTCTGAACATTTAAAGATAAAACGATTCCTCTTGAAGAAATGTGCTCAGCATATTTTCTGTGAGGAAGTCAAACTCTCCAGTAACAACCAAAAGTTCTATACCTCTGGCAAATCATTACGCCAATTATTTTTCAATTTAAATGCTGCCAGAAAGATAAGAGAAGGCAGTGTGTTAAGACTGCACATCTACTGATCATACACTGCTCACGGATACTCTAGACTCTGCCTCAAAGAAGGGGCTGTCACTCTCCTGTGGGAGACTGCATTTGGCTGTTATGTCTTTTTAATGTCTTTTACCCTGTAACGGCCCCCCTAACTATTTTAGTTTTTATAATGTTGGCTTTTTTGAAAGTGAGGTCCAACTGTCTTGCAGAATGTCTCACATTCAGTTTCCTCATGATTAAATGTAGTTAAACATTTTCCAGTAAGAATACTTCCCAAGTGAGATTCCATCACATAGGGAGGCACATAATGTCACCACTGGTGATTCTAAGTTTGAACATTTGGTAAGATGGTGACCTTCAGATCACTTCACTGTAATGGTACATTTTTTGCCTTTGTAATCTGTGGGATGATACTTTGAGACCACATGAAGAGCCTGTTCCCCCACAACCTTCCATTCAACCAGTTCCCTGAATCCATGATTACCCTGGGAGTGACAAAAATAACAATTTCTCAAATTCTATTATGTATTTCTCATTTAATAGCTGGCATTCTTAGAATTCCACCTCCACTCCCCACCTGTTTTTTAGGTTATCACTATTGAGTCACAGAACACTGACTTTTTTAGAATGCATGCAATTCAGTTAAGTATCATCTGTATTAAATACGTATATATATCTCATATGGATATAAAAATATATATAAAATACACTTACGTATATGAAAAAATATATATACATAATATACCCACAAACACTTGTGTGATCACAGACTATATCAAGAAGGATACACAAGAAAACAGTGGTTGGGGCGCCTGGGTGGCTCAGTCGGTTAAGCGTCTGCCTTCGGCTCAGGTTATGATCTCAGGGTCCTGGGACTGAGTCCCGCATCAGGCTCCCCGCAGGGAGCCTGCTTCTCCCTCTCCCCGACCCCTGCTTATGCTCTATCTCTCTCTCTCTCAAATAAGTAAAATCTTAAAAAAAAAAAAAATATATATATATATATATATGTATATATATATATATATATTTAAGAAAAGAAAAAAAGAAAAAAGAAAACAGTGGTTGCTTCAAGGTGGAGGACACTGCAGGACAAGGATGGGAGGGAGACTTACTCCTCACTACAGTTCTTTTTTATACACTTTAACTATTATATCATTATTTATTGTGTAGGCAATATGTTAATTAGTAACATAAACTAAACAATTATCTCAATTAATATGTATATAATAGAAACATATTTCAAAACTCCAATTATTCCAATAAAATTTCAATTCAACAAAAGAAATCTGGACAGTCCTATTGACGTTGAGATTATGAGATAAGTCTATGTCAGCAGAAAAGATGGCCCAAGAAGGAGCAAACTCCTCTCTCGCAAAGAACAAATAGCTGGTAAGAATGGTGAGTCAATGCTTCGCTGGTCAAGATCAGAGTTACCCTTGCAGAACTGAAGAGAGGAGAGAAGAAAGGCCTTCAACATGGCTATTTATGTAATTACCAAACACTTCCCATTCAGGTTCCTGACAGGACTGTCAGGTCAGGGGATCGCTAACACTGATGAGGACAGGGAACCTCACAAGTGGAAGGGCCAACCTAGGCAGGATAGGCTCCTTCTTCCTATTCTCTGAGTTTTTAGGCCTTTTGTGTAAGATTACGATAGGGCAGCTGCCTCTGAAAGTAAGCCCCGCTTTTCATATAGTTGTTAGGTCTAAAATGTACATTTACCTTCTGAATGCTTTCGTCCACAAGTCCACCAAGGATGTAAACTTTGTTTAGATCAATATCTTCAAGAGCTAATGAAAAAATGAAGGCCATTGAGATCAAATCAGTTTTATAATTTCTAAATCCAAAGAAAGTAAAAGGAAAGAACTATTAATGATAAAAGTAGAAACTTAATGAAATAGAAAACCAAAAGGTAACAGATTTGCTCATTCTCTGAAAAGACAAAGAAAAAAAGGTAGTCGATTCAAATCAATAATAGGATTCAGAAAGGAGACAAAGCTAAAATGACAGAGGAATATGAAATAATTAGAAAAGAATACTAAGATCGACTTGGTACAAATCAATTTGAAAATTATGTGAAATAGTTGATTTTCTGGAAAAAACAGGTAACTAACATTGATCCAAGAGGCCAAGGAAGGGAGCTGACTGGGGAAACTGGGAAAGATTGCCAGGTAGCTCACGAGGCCCAGCCGAGGCTGGAGACCCTACATCTGCACAGCTGTGCACACGCAGCAGCGCATACGGAAAGCATAGTGATGTATGCACCCCTAAGAGGCGTGCAATTAATGTTCATTCCTTTTTTTTTTTTTTGATACACCTTGGGTGGCTTTAACAAGTTCTGACACAGGGAATAATCAAACACAGGCCTGAGAACAAAGTGCTACATGAATCCATGCAGTAAAGTACATACCGTGTTCTGAGTCAGGAGTCAGGTACACAAGGGTTTCCAGAGGAAATAAACTAAAGCAGTCTTCCTCTGTTATGTCTAGCTGCAAAATGTAAATAATCCAATGTTGTGTGAACTAGGTTACGACGCAGCCCACACTGCAGCAACTAGTTACCAGGCACCTAGTCTCTATTAGGCATGGCCCTACGTGTGTCCAGGGGATACGTGTCTGACAGTCTGTTCTCCGAAAGTGCTCAGCTGGGGAGGGAGATAGAAAGGACAGACATTCGAACCTACGAAATGAGACAGAGAGTAACAAGAGACCCTAACAGATGTACAGGAAGGCTGCCCCAGGACGACAGATGAGGGAGTGACAATACCAGGGACAGCCTTCTACTGAAGGGAACGCTGGAACTCAGTTTCTGAAAAGAGGCGAGACTGACTGACACATACAAAAGGAAGAAGCACTGAAAATGGGGAGAATCACCAAAGAAAGGCATGAAGATGGGAAAGCAAGGGAACTCCGTAGCCCTAAGAGTGGGTCTGTCGGGCTCACGTACAAGAATCATAAAACACGCAGAGAGAAGAAAAGCTGGAAATGGTTGTATTATAGGACGGACTGTCAAGACGGTAACAGCAACCACGACTAACTGTGCAGGGGGTACAAGGGTACCTCTCACGCTCCTGCCTCTGTGGACCGCCCTAGGAAAGTTCACACCACCCAGGCCTAGCCACAGCACACAAACACACAAGACATTTTTAGTGGCACTTCTTAGGAAGTGATCTGGACTGTAGCCTCTATTATAATCACTACATTCATGAGCCCCTAGGGAAAGAGGTAAAGGTAACTTGAGTATTCCCTAAAACTCATCTTGAATCCACATTCCTTCCATAAGGATTTTCTCTTCCCCAAAACTCATGTTCCCTAATCCTGCACTACTATGAACAAGAAAGGTTTGGCATTTCCCCAAAACATTCCTGGAGTATACAGTCTAACATACAATATATAAGACACAAAATATAGTCCTAGAGACTGGTAATATTAGTTTGCCAATGTGGCGGAAGGATGAAAGTTCAGAAATATAAGAACTGATGAGAGGTTCTAAAGTTTTTTAGATTGCAATAGTGAAAATAATTCACACATTTTTATACCAAAATATGAAACAGTTTAAAAAAATTTACCATTACCACACAACCTACTTTTCAAAGGACACTTCAAATAATATGCACAATGAGGCTTACCAGATAACTAGAAAATCCATCATTCATCCTCAAACACTCTTCGTACAGGGGGCTGTCTGTTGTGAATCCAGTGAGGTAGATCCAAAATGGCCTGTCGGCTTTTTTATTTGAACCATATAACCTTCGGATCTGTCCAGCCAGTCTACTTAATTCCTTCAAAGACATTAGGACAGGTTAGATTGGAAACATGCCCACTCTTTCTACATTCATTACCAACAAATGGTTACTCAGTAAGTTCCCTGAATGCTACTCTAGGAAATCTCATGAAGTAGAATGGCCCCTTTCCTTCCAGGAGCTAGTATGTGTTATGTGTGTTCATGCAGTAAAGTAACATGCATGCCACACACCTTATAGATCAAAGTTAAGGTAATGATACTAGCCCGGAAATAGTGACTTAATGGAAAGACTGAGAACTCTCCCTCCTTCTGGACCTGGTATTATATATCTAATAAGGTATATGGAATTGTTCTTTTGGATCATATCTAAAATCTTACCATGTGATATTACTATTCACTTTAAAAAGGTTAGATTACTCTACATTTTTTCTTATACTCATTAGATAAACTTGGCACCTTCTCTCTAACTCTTGGTGATGTACTAGGGTTGGAAGTTTTATTTTTTTATTTTTTTAAAGACTTTATTTATTTATTTTAAAGAGAGAGAGAATGAGACAGAGCAAGCATGAGAGGGGGAAGGTCAGAGGGAGAAGCAGACCCCATGCTGAGCAGGGAGCCCAATGTAGGACTTGATCCCCAGGCTCCAGGACCATAACCTGAGCTGAAGGCAGTTGCTGAACCAACTGAGCCACCCAAGTGCCCTAGGGTCGGAAGTTTTAACTTTCCATCCTGATTCAGAGACAAAACCCTAAGGAAAGGTAGTTTCACAATCAGGCCTGTTTTGGTTCAGGAGAGAAAAAACACTTTGGGTTTGAGTTAATCTGGTATCTCAATTAATATAAACAGTAGAAAATTCTTGATTGACCTTTTCAGAAGGCTGGGGTTCCATATTAGAACCCCAGATCTTCAGTCTTACTAATTTCTTTTTTTTTTTTTTTAATTTTATTTATTTATTTGACAGAGAGCGAGATCACAAGTAGGCAGAGAGGCAGGCGGGGGGGGCGGGGAAGCAGGCTCCCTGCTGAGCAGACAGCCCAATGTGGGGCTCGATCCCAGGACCCTGAGATCATGACCTGAGCCGAAGGCAGAGGCTTTAACCCACTGAGCCACCCAGGTGCCCCCAGTCTTACTAATTTCTCTGAAAAACATGCAAACAGCAGCACATACAACAGAGATGTTGGCAAACAGAAAAATCCATTTTGTGGTGTAAGGCCTAAAATGAAGGCCCACTACAGTGTGTTGCCTACACATCTGGTAAAACCAGGTGGGCCCTGAAAAACCCAACTGCAAGTTCTCCCAATTCTGCTCCCCTGGATAAGGTCCCCTAGCTAAACAATCCTTTCTATCGAAGGGTCCAAGCATAGTTACAGCTTATTCCCAAGTAGTGGGTTTCGATTCCCTGCTAGCCCACAGAGTTATTCCCAGCAAATCAATCACATCTTCCTGCAGGAACCAAGGAGTGCTCCACCCTCATGACACTACAAAGCCTGCCTTCCACAGCCCCTGGTTGTTCATTCTGTTCCCAAGTATAACCCCACATGGTCCTGCCTACCATTGCAGGGTCATCCCCCGCTGCACTGAGTACAGGTGACTAATAAACCGCTGTCACTCTTATCTGTCCAATGTCAAGTGTGTATTCTTCAGCCATCCCTAGAACCCTAGGGTGGAATCCCCCCTTCACAATAGGGTGAATGGAAAATGATTAAAACACGTATGTTACAGGAAGGCGTCCCACCAGGTCATCCCCTCCCCACATGCAACCAGGCAAGTATTCCTCTTCCCGGTAGAAAGCCAGATTTCATCTCTGGAGAACTGAACATGAAAGGCCCCATCTAGACTGCAGACATCATAAACACAGAGGCAATGGTGTGGGGCTGAAAAGAGAAGAGAAGATAAAACTTTGCAAACTAAACCAGAGGATATCTATTCCTTTCCTGATTCTGAACAACGGCCATCTTGGAACTGAGTACCCATGTGTAAAAAAAAAAACCACTTTTTGCTGGCTTACTATGGAATGACAGAGGCTGGAACTGGTCATGCTCTCTGTCAGAGCTGCTCTCTTCTGGACCTCCCTCACCTGAGCAGGATGGGGGAGGAGCTTAATGGATGTCCTACCTTCTTAGACATGTGGTGGGTCATACTCAGATCAATACAGAGTCTTGGTCCTGAGTGTTTGGCTTCCAAAAGTCTCTCCTTGGTTAAGGATCTCAGAAAACGTTTGCTGTGCTGGGGGCAGATGCCTAGAATAGAAATAGAAAGAAATAAAAGTGGGAAAACAGAGGAATATATTCAGTAAGAAACAAATCTCCCCAGCCAAGTGAGTACTTTTTGCATATAAAGAGAAGCTTGAAACTCATGCAAGGTATTCATTTGGGGGGGGCGCCTGGGTGGCTCAGTGGGTTAAAGCCTCTGCCTTCGGCTCAGGTCATGATCTCAGGGTCCTGGGATCGAGCCCCGCATCGGGCTCTCTGCTCAGCGGGGAGCCTGCTTCCCCCTCTCTCTCTGCCTGCCTCTCTGCCTATTTGTGATCTCTCTCTCTCTGTCAAATAAATAAATAAAATCTTAAAAAAAAAAAAAAGGTATCCATTTGGGGACAGCAGAGTGGTGTGGAGTGTGGGCTCTGGAGCATATTGCTGGGTCTAAATCAAAGTTCAGCCCATTCATTTATTACTGTATGATCTTGGACATGTTATTCAATTTCTGAGCCTCAGTTTCTTTACCTACAAAATGGGGATAATAAAAGCACCTACCCCTTAGGGTGATGCATGTAAAATTCTTAGCAGTGAACCTAGCACGTAACACTGAATAAATGTTAGCTGCTAATTTTATCATTCCTTCTACTTCTGAGCTTATAAACACACATGTGCACTAGATATGTGAAAGGCAGCCTTAAATTTTGCTTTCATTGATACTTTCATTCCCAATAGAACGATAGGTTCTATCTCCAAGATGTTTGTTTTTACTTAAAAACACAATTTCCAGTCTGCTAAGGCATAAATGATTACGCCAGCAATCTGATTTATTGTACCTGAATTTTCTACACGATTGGCCTTTCTTCTTTCTTTTTCTTGCTTTCTTTTGCTCTTCTTTGCTGCAACTATCTTTTCCCAGTGTCTCTGTTTTCTTTGGACATTTTTCTTATGTTATCCAGAAAACAAAATTGAGAACTTTGTAAGCACCAAAATGGAAAACAAATATTCGAAGCAGTTACTTATTCTTTTAAATCAGATTTAAAGTTAGGAGAGAAAAAGGATATTAGTGTCGAAAAAAAAAATAGACTGGATTATGTTCAGAGAAAGTGGAGCCCCAAGAAAGAGATGTGATGTGCCCAAAGTAAATGTATCAGGGACAGGGCCTAAAGCAGAGTTTAGATTTCTTGACCCTTCCGAGGTGTATCAAAAATTCCTCTTGAACTTGATTTACTCTTCTTAGGACTCAAGTGGAACTGAAACCTTAAATCAGTTAGTGGGATTTTGGAACATACCAAACTCATTCCTAGTCTTTTTGTTACTAGGACCTACCCTTATACAAGGGGTCTCTGGGACAAAGCATCATCTCAAAGCCCATGGCCAGGCTGCACTTACTGAGCACCACACCGTACTGCCTGTGGGCAGCGTCTCTCCCTCCCGATGCTCGCATTCCACATCCATCTGTAGAAGCCGGAAGCTTTCAGAGATGCTATCTTCGCCTGTGTCCTCTAGGATGACTTCTTGCTCCTGTAGCACATGTGAGTCTGTTTTCTGAGCACTCCCTTCCAATTTCCAGTCCATGTGCTTAGTCTTCTGTCCCTTTCGCCCAGGTTAGAGAAAGGCACAATGATGTGAGACGTTACATTATTTCCCTCACAGAGGTATTTCCCTATGTCCAAATGTCGAATAGTGGTACTGTGTTGCTGAAAAAGTGTGTAAAGTATTAACACAGATTTACTGAATGGAGAAAAGCATTGGTGTCTTCCAGAGAAATGGGTCAGCAAAGAACTAAGTCAGTACCAAGGAAGCTAAATCCACTTCATAGAAGACAAACACAATTCCTGACAACTCCAAGCAATCACCAATTATTCACTGCTGCAGTGACCCAGGTAATCAAGTCATTTATTCTGCTCTTCAAAATGAATGCAGTAGGGGCGCCTGGGTGGCTCAGTCGTTAAGCGTCTGCCTTTGGCTCAGGTCATAATCTCAGGGTCCTGGGATGGAGCCCCGCATCGGGCTCCCTGCTCAGCGGGGAGCTTGCTTCTCCTCCCCCTGCTTGTGTTCCCTCTCTCACTGTCTCTCTCTCTGTCAAATAAGTAAATAAAATCTTTAAAAAAAAAAATCCCCGGGAAGGTTGTGAGTGAAAAATGCTCTAGTCTATAGCTAAGTGTCACAGACAAGGAACGCTATGTCCATCGCTTCTGGCTGCTCCTCTGAGTCCAGTGTGCTACCACATCTTTGGAAAACTGTATCTTTGCAAAAGCAAATCTGTGTAATATGATCCATGCATATGGGGGAAAAAAAAGCCTATTTATAATGAAAAGTAATGATCCTCACTCCAACCCCTCCCACCTCTAGTGGAAACCTGTTAACCAGGTGTTTTTAGGTCATTTGGTAATTGACTCCTTAACCTGAAATCGTATGCTTTCCGTTACTTCTTGAATCATCAGTTTGAATTTTATCAACTCCCTGTGAAACACTAGAATTCAAATCACCTCTTATTTGTCATTTTTCTGTTAGTTACACTGACCTTTAAAATGTTTTTGAGGTACAATTTACATATAGTAAAATGCAAAGATTTTAAGGGTATAGCTCAGTAATGTGAGGGGGAAATATACCAGTTCAATGAATTTTTGACAAAAGCATAGGGCCTGTCTTACTCACACCCTCATCAAGATATGAACATTTCCATCACTCTAGAAAGTTTCTTGTCTTCTGCACTTTCCAAGTCAAACTCCATCCCATTCCCACAACCAGCCAAAAGCAACCGTTGTTTTTTTCTATAACCATAGATTAACTGTGCCTATTATAAAACATCATATAAATGGATTCAACCAGTGATGCTGACATTTTCCCCCTCAACATGTTTTGAGATTCATACATGCTGCTTCATGTATTAGTAAGTTTATTCTTTTTAATTACTGAGAATTGCACTGTACGACTGTATCACAATTTGTTTATTCTCCTGTTGATGGACATTGGAGATTTTTCCAATTTGGGACTACTATGAATAAAGCTGCTATGAACATTCTCTTACAAGTGTTTTTGGGGATGTATGTTCTCATATCTGTTGGCTAAGTACCTAACAGTAGAGTTGATGGGGCATAGGATAGTTGCCTATTTAACTCATAAAAGACTGCCATCAGTTTCCCAAGGTAACTGCACCATTTCACAGTGCTGTCAGCAACGAAGGAGACTTCCAGATGCTCTGCATCATCACCAACATTTGCTGTTGTTAGAGTTCTTAATCTAAGCCATTCTTGTGCAGTAGAACCTAGTTGTTTTAATTTGCATTATTTTGATTGTTAATGATATTGAGCACTTTTCCAGGCAATTTATTGGTCATTCATAATATATCTTTGTTAAGATTTCTGACCAACTCTTGCTCATTTTTAAGTTATCTTTTTATTAATGAACTGTGGAAGTTTAACATATTTCTAGATACAAGTCCTTTTTCAGACATGTGTATTGAGAATATTTTCTCCCCAGTCTGTGGCCTGTCTATTCATTTTCTTAACATTGCTTTTTGTTGAGCAGAAATTTTAAATTTTAATCAAGTCTAAGTTATCATTCTCTTCTTTTATAGTTAATGCTTTCTGTGTCCTCTAAGAAATCTTTGCCTACCCTAAAAGCACAGAGATATTCTATGTTCCTTTCTAGAAGCTTTATAATTTTGGCTTTTACATTTAGGTCTATAATCCACCTTAAATTCATTTCTCTCAAGGGTTAACGGTTTTGTCCTGCCTATTGTCTGATGCCTGAAAACAGTTTCTTCACATAATCTGTCCAACTCTACAGCTTTTTTTATCCTAGGAAGGAAGTCCAATACCCATACCTCTGTCATGACAATTATCAGAAGACATCTTTACTATGTTTAAGAATATCTTTAAACTACTACTTTTGTTCAACAATCTCAAGGCTCTGAGCATAGGCTCTGAACATAAACACTCTTATCTTTCCCTCTATCTCTCCTCTTCCTTCAGTGTTCCAATTTTGGTAAGCTGAAGCTTTAATTTACATGTTCAAGACAGAGTCTGCGTTGTGTCATCAAAACTAATCCTTTTGGGCTTTGTCTATCCCCTTGGTCATTTCTAAAATTTGTAAACCAACAAACTGCATTTATATTAACTGTATAAATATTACCCACTACAGAGCCGAGTAGTGTCCAAGGATTATATTTTGGTCTTAAATGTGGGTTTTTTTGTATTTATCTTGAGAGACGGAGAGAGAGCATGTGCACACACATGTGCGCAGGGGGAGAGGCAGAGGGACAGGCAGAGGGAGAGACTCTTCAATAAGCAAAGAACTTAACCTCAGGACCCTGAGATCTTAACCCGAGCTGAAACCAAGAGTTGGACACTTAACCGACAGCCACCCAGGTGCCTCGTTCTCTAATGTTTTGACCGATGTTCATAGCAAACATTTTTAGTGTTGAGCTCTTAGTGTTTTCTTGTCCTCCATCAAATATTCAAAATCAGGCCAAATTTTAGTTTTGTTTTTCATTTAGACATAACAGGCTGTTGTAGTAGAAATAACAGTCTTAGGATTTAGCCTTCTCAGCTTCCTACCTGTGAGTAGTGGGATAATAGCCTAAACTGTTAACTCTTTGTCACAGATTCTATTAGATGGGATAATACTACATCCCAGGACTGTTCCAAGAACTAGACATACGTCATTTACCTGACATGGAACAACTACTCATGAAATATAGGTTGTTCGAACCCCTCCAGTGTTGTTTTTTTAGTTTTTCTAAAAAAGGTAAGCTGCTGAGCAGTTTTGGGTATTTATTACACATCATGTGAACAACATATGACCCCCAGATATATTCCTGAAGATAGCCAAGTAAATTACATTCTAGATTTTCAAAGTTATAGATTAGAAATTTGTGTTCATTTTCTTATATAAGCTAAAGTTTACTTTTGCTCAGAAATCCTTTAATACTCAGTACAAATTTTAATATATTTACTTATACCATTGACTGTATCACTATGAATTTATAGCATACACAAAATTTAGCAGTGTCTATTATTTCTAGAGAAATGAGGAAAATGCCAAGTTATTCTTAGACATTTCTTAAGTGTTGCACTGTTCACATATGAACAGTGATGTTGACTATAAATACCTTTTTTTAAGAAAAGACAGTGAGACCTGTTATGACTATTGCTTTAGGTGACTGAACAAATCTTACTGTGCCAACCATAAGAGTCATCTTCATTTTTCTACATTTAGGCATTCAAAAAAAGAACAAATGAAAACTTTAAGATAAACTGGCCCAATACCTAACAGCCTCATTTTATTAGGGTAAGAAAACATATCAATTTGTTAAATGAATGCCAGTTTGTTAACAACCATGAGCTTTCCCTCCTCTGAACTCTATAGCATGTTGTATTCTGTTTGTCCATTCATTCAGTCAATAAATATTCACTGAGCTCCTTCTCTTTGTCAGACCCTTTTGGGGAATGACTGGGAGGTCTCACTGGAGAAGTCTGGCTTGGAAGGAGAAAAGAGAGCTAGGGTTGGAGTAGCTGGAGGGGCTGCAGAGTTTTCCGCTGTTGTTTAGAAAACTGGAAGGTCTGTGCTCATGTTTTCTCTCCCACTAAACTGAATTCCTTTGCAGGAGGGACTGTGTACTGACATTTACATAAACTCTGTTAACAACTCACAATACAGAACCTTGCAAACAGCAGTGTTTGAATAAATGTTTGTTGAACTAAACTGAATTTTACCACTACCGCTCCCGTTCCCTTCTTCCTAGTCCCCTCCCTGTATCTCATCTCTCCAGGTTCCTACAGTCCCTGAGGATGTTTTTCAGGAACCCGGGATACAGCAATATTGAAAATCAAGTGAAGGCAATTCCAGTCACTACGAGAAGAGTCTGCAATATAGCAGATTGGGCAGGGACCACACCTCTTTCATCTTTGAATCGTTAGTGGCCAGCACAAGGGCTGGCATGAAACGGAAGCTCAGTAAATATTGAACAGCAGCTTGCCACCTACTGATCCTCAGAAAGCAACTGTGAAATTATGCATCACAGAGGAACAAATGTTTTTAATCTGTGTCAGACGTTATCTATGCCCAGATTTAGCATTTCATTTCTTCATTAAAAAGTGTTTTCTGGGGGCGCCTGGATGGCTCTTGGTTAAGCATCCGACTCTTGATTTCAGCTTGGGGCATGATTTTAGGGTCCAGGAACTGAGCCCTGGATTATCTCCCTCTGCCCATCCCCCCTGCTTGCATGTGTGTACTCTCTCTCTCTCAAACACATAAATAAATCTTAAAGAAAAAATAATGTTTTCTGGGCCTCTGTTCCAGGTCCAGTACTGGGGTTATTCAATTAATTACTAATCATATAACAAACAGTTACTAAGCACCCAGTATAATAGTACATGCTGAGGATTGGAGACTGATGTCCACCCTGCCTTCACAGGGCTTCAATTATCTGACTCAGCCTTGCATGACAGCTGGTCTGCCTACTTTCCCACTACATCGTAAGTCCTTCCAGGGAAGAGAGGATAAAGAATTCAGGTGCACAACGCCAGTACCCAGTACCGAGCCCTGCAGAATAAAAGCATCTTAAATGTTTGATAATTATGTTACCCTTCTGCTCAGAACTATGCAGTATTCTCCATTTCACTTATAGCACATAACTGAAATCCTTACAATTCTATACTGATCATTAAGGTCTACCTCCCCCATCAAGTATCCTCTGCACTTTCTGCTCTACTCGCTGCTCCTAACATACCAAGGATATTCCCACCTCCTGGCCTTTGCCCTTGCTGTCATTACTACCTCCAATGCTCTTCCCCCAAATAATTATATGACTACCTGTCTCATTCTATTCTGATTTTCACTATCCAACAGGGCACATGTTTACTTTTTATCTGAACTTCCTCATTCCTATATTCCACCTGCTTAAATGCAGGTGTTCTGTCTGCTTTGTCCACTACCCTATATAACTAGAAAAGGACTTGGTACACAACAGAGGCTCAATAAATACTTTCTGACTTAATCAATTCTCCACCCCTCCCCGCCCCCACCTCTGAGTTGACAGAGGTCTCAGATGTTTTCTAACCCAAGTCCCACCTGATGAACATATCCCTGGGCGCTAAGTGATGGGCCTGTCTCTGTTTGCATGCTTCTCTCATTTTCTAAAATTTAGTCCAGCGAAGACGGCTCCAGTCCTCTGGCACCTTCAGCACTAGAACACCCAGACCCCCAGCCCGAGGGTACCCCGCCTGTGAGCCCCGTCGGGCCCACAGGCTGCTAGTGTGAGGAGAGGCAAGGGAAAGCACCAAGACGGTGTAGGACACAAGGCCACACAACGGTTGAGGGCAGCTTCACGGCGTCCGCCCGCCCACGAACGAGACGGCAGTCCCAAGCCAGACCCCGCCAGCCCCATGCCGGTCCCACAACGAGCCCCGAGCATACCTGAACCCCTCAACTCACGCAGCCTCGGCGGCGCACATCAGGCCCCGCCTCTGGCACAACTTCCGGTTCCTGCACCCTCTCCGCATGGCATTCTGGGAGTTGTAGTTCTCAGCCTGGCAGCTCGGCGAGCAGGGGCCAGTGGGAGGCTTTGCCTTCCACCCACGCTGTCACTAGGGAGTTGCTTACCGCCCAGATATTGCCTCACCTGTCTGAGCCTGTTTTCCCGGCTGTGAGATGGGGATTACAATCGCAGCCGCTCGCCGACCTCACAGGGCTGCGGCAGGTAACCAGGGGCTTTGATGTCTGTCAAGGGCTGGACATTGCGAAACTGGGCTGAAACCAGTCTTGAACCACCCCTCATCTCACAGCCTGGGGGCCTTGCCCTCCCCTGGGCTCCCCTACAAGCAGTAGAGCCCACGAGCCGACATAGCCTTCCCTGAGCACACAGCTGCCCTCACCACCACCTGGCTGTCCAAGCAGACAATATGGATATTCGGGCTTGGACCTTTAATGAATGAGTCTAGCCTCTGACGATTCTCCTTTATCCAACTCACCTTACAGATCCATGGAAAAAGAGAGGCTCAGATACCTGAGGAGACTTGTCCAACTTTGGCCTGATAAAAACTATCAGCAACTCTTCACTCTTCCCTTTATTCCTGCAATCCTAGGGGTCTCACATTTTCAGAGAGACCCTAGCGTGAATGAACCAGAAATATCTCCTGCCCAAGAAAACATATCCCAGTTGGATCCGTCCTTGACCCCACACTGTTTCCCTCTCTGGACTCTTCTTTGGACAGCTCCTGCAGGACCCCCACCCTGCCCTAATCCTTCAGTCCCATTCTTTATCTGCTACTGGAGCAATTTTTATTTTTATTTATTTTTATTATTTTTTTTAATTAACACATAATGTATTTGGAGCAATTTTTAAATGCTAAATGTAAACATTCTTTATCTCCCAGAGGGCTTTTCCTAAAACCTAGCGCTAACCTCTCTTAGCTCAGAAGCTGGTCCTGGCTTCCCACTCAGCAGGGCTTGCAAAGTGGCTCAAACCATCTTCAGTGGCTCCCACCACACCTACCAGTCCCTGCACTTTGCACTCAAACTGGATACCTTTCCTCTCTCCCAGCCACTGCACTTGTGTCTCTTCACCTTTGAATGAGCTCATGGCCATCTCCACAGAAAAGTCCTCAGAACTGGTCTCGCTGCTCCTCCCACCCCTCCTACCCTGCACTCCCAACCCCCAACTCCCTCGCCGCAGTGGACATCCGTTTGCCAGATGATGATGTGTCTCCCCTCTTCCAAACCCTAGTGGCTTCCCATTGTACTTGGATCTAAAGTCTAACCTTCCCAAGGCCTTCCTGGCCTGGTTCCTGGCTGCCCCATTATCCTCATCTGTCACTCTGCTTCTGGCTTGCTATGTTCCAGTCACACCTGTCTTCTTGAATTGCTTCAAATTACCAAAGACCTTTGCATATACTTTTCCCTTTTCTCTCACTTTTCCCATGACTGGCTCCTTCTTATCCTTTAGGCTTCGGCTTAAACCTTCCCTCTTCAGAGAGACCTTTACTGATCACCCAGGTAAGATTAGCTCATCCCATCCCCATCTTGGCACTCTTCATTTCTTTCTATCACCTATCAGTCAGTAATCTTTTTTCTGTGTCTTTCCTATTAATTTTAAGCTCCTGAGGGAACATCTATCATGTTGATGATTTGATTCCCAGTGTCACTGCACAGTAAAGATTTGTTAACAGAATCAGTAAATGAGTGATTTTTCTCCTTTCTTAACACAGCCAAAACTTACCTTCCTATCTATCAAATCCAGGACAGGATGCTCAGTAGCTACTCAATAAATACTTCTCGACATAGTTATAATTAATGCTGCCTCCTACAGGAAGCCTTCCATGATCACTACTATGTCCCCCACTCCAAAATGACTTCTCTCCTTTGAGCTCTCATAGCACCTCATCTGTCCTCTTTGGTCACCCTGAGCAGACAATGCCTTATGCTGTAGGTCTCTATCTCTTCGTGTCATCTTATCTCTTAGACCAGGAGTTCTCGAAGACAGGATTCTCACTCAATTATTTACATCCATAATCCTGCATCAGGCATCACCTGTGATGGGTGTAACAAATGTTCATATAAAGAAAGGAATCAGCCAATGTGATGGTGAGTGGGAAAAGGATGGAGAAGTGTAAATGTCTGCTGATTTCTTGGTCATGAATCAATTGACTCTTGCATTGCATCTCATTCTGCTATTTCATGTAGGAGGCTGTGTATCTCGAAGAAAGTGCTAAACAGGACCACCCCCTACACCACCCCTCCTTGTAGCTTCTCAACAATGAAGGATTTCCTGGAACTTCTGGAACTTAGTACTCCTTACGGGAACTGCAGAGTAAACTACTAAATCCATACAGTAGCAACCCAAGAAAGTTAATGGATTTGAGGGGGGAGGGAGCAAGGAAAGACAGAAATAAACATTTGAGTGCCTGTGCCAGAGGCTTCACAGTCTTCTTCCTGCCTTCATGATTATTTTTCACAATAATGCTGAATGTGTATCACATAGCAATCTCTAGGTTAGGGTGATGTCCCATTGATAAGAAAATGCATTCAAGGTATCTAAGGCATCTGGCACACTGTAGGCCCTCACTAAATGAGACTAGTAATAGTTCCTTTTGTCAGTTGGGGAAACTGAGGCCCAGAACAGTGCCTATAAGAACACTGCCAGGATTCAATCCCTGGTTGAGTCGAAGTCCTGAGCTCCTTCCTTTAACTTTTGAACCTATGATTATGCAGCTCTTGACAGAGCTTTCTGCTGATAAGAGTGTTCAAGTCCTGTTTAACATCATATAATTTTTATTATCTTAGTGTCCTATGGTTCCTACTTTTCATGGCCACAAAAGCACTTCGAACCTATGTTTGAGAGCCTTATTTAAATTTTATTCAAATTATTGTGTGAAAAGAAATAGGCCTCTAAGAAAATAAATCTTTTTCCTGGCACAAGGACTGGTTAACTGGTTAGTTAACAAGTAACTGGTAACAAGGGATGAGAATATCTTCTCTTCTCCCCAAAATTGCTTTCCTCTGATTGAAAAGATCTTAGGTACCTAACACTCTCATTCTGCCCCCTGCTTCTTCTGGGTAAAGGAGAGGAATTAGGGGGCCCAGTGCAGACCCACAACTGATCAGGAGTACCAGAGGGACAAAAGGACCCCTTGAATGGGCTCTAATAGCCCCAGGTGAGCGTCTAAGCCAGCTTTGGCCTGGACAGAGAAGCCAGAGGAAAAAGACATCCCAAGGGTATCTTGAAATCAGTTTTCCTGGAGTCTTAAAACGAAATGTAGGAAATGGTTTCACCCTAGAAGAGACATCCATGAAGTCTGGGGGTTATTACTGACTTTTACCGAGTATTCTCTAGATTATTTGCTAGATCTCTATGCTGCAAAGCAGGAACTCTTAATATGTAAAGAGAAAACCAAAGCACGGTGGGGTTAAGTAGCTTGTCCGATGTCCCACTAAGATTAAGTGGGATTAACCGGCTCAACTGGGATTAGTGAGAAAGGTACTAACCATATTTCTTTTGCTCGAATATGACTCTTAAAAAAGGCATATCTGATTCAGGGTTTTAATGTCTGCCGTTTTAGATGTTCACAACAGAAAAAGGGTGAGGTATTCAAGTGTGCAGTCAATTTCTGAGGAAGCCCAGAGCACACACTGGTGGATGGGGGTCACCAGGCAACTAAGGAACTTACTGCCACCTAGTGGCAACCTGTGCCTGTCCTAGCGAGGCAGCCAAGAATACCAGGCCCGCGGGGGCGCAGGTGTGCGCTGCAAACCAAACCTTATGAAGGTAGAATCCATCAAATACGACATGTATTCACTCCTATTTGTGAAGGTTATTGCCAAATCAGTGTGATATGAGCAGTCAAGACCATTTTTCAGGGACACCTCCCCCCCACCTTCCTCCCTCCTCCCTAGCATCTTGGGACAGTTTGTGAGTTCCTCTTGCTTCCACACCCCCAGGGTGAACTCCTAGTAGGGTAGTTTCCTGAGGGCAGTCTCCTTATCTGTATCCCCCTGAGGGTCTGTGAGCATCCTGACCAGGGGCAGGGACTTGTCTTATTCATCTTTATACCCCAAGTGCCTACACATGGCCTGACCCAGAGGAGGTCTCCAGTGAATGTTTGTTGAATGAATACGAGTGAATGCTTTTGACCCAAACTTATCATCACTCTGTATGATTCAGGCCAGGAATGAAGCAGCAGTTTATTCGAATACTCTAGTAAACATTTTGGAGGGCTGGGCAGAGGAATGGAGGGGCTTCTCAGGAAAGTGTTCGGGGCAGGGCAGGGGCCCGGGCCACAACTCGCTCACAGGGCAGCGGATGCCCGGAACTTCTGGGTCAAACAGAACACGGCAGCCGTGAGGGCCGTGCACTGACGGGCCAAGAGTTTCACACTCAGGTCGTGGTAGCCTCTCTCACAGGTCAGCTTAGCAGCCTCCACGAACTGATGGTATGAGTATACCACATCCCTCAGGTTCCCTGCCGCCTCCCGGTGGCGGCCGGAGCAGCGGCCGCAGTCTGTGAACTGGAAGCACAGGCCGGCCAGCTGGACCAGGTGCTGGAAGGTGTCCCGCACGGCGCCCTGCATCTCTTCGGGGGACTGGTCCATTCGGATTACATGTTGACAGCTCGACAGGAGCTTCTGGGAACCCATGCAGAGGCGGCTGCGGCTTTCTGAAAAGTGCCAGCTGCACTTCTCAGGGGGATGTCTGTTCCCATTCCCCCAGGAAGCTTCTAGAATATCTTGTAATTCCAGTAAGCTCTCTGTGAGTTGCATGAAGCCCTCTGGGCTGCTGGCAGGGGCAGCTTTCAGCTGTCTCAGAGCCCTGGAGCAGTACTCTGGCCAGATGTGGCTCTTCCTCAACAGGGGCTCCGCGCTGCAGCTGTGGGCCTTGACAGGCCTCCAGGGCAGGGCCAGCTGGCTGCCTGCAGAGGGCGGTGAGGTGAGGGGGGCTGTGGGGTGCGCTTCCAAGTCCCTGTCTTCTTCCTCTGTGTCCAGCTGCAGGCCCCGGAAGCACGTGGCGTATGAGAACTGGCAGCTACATTGCTCCATCCCAATCCTGGGGGCCACCGTTTCATTCGCACTCACAAATCCCAAAGACGTGGCCATCCTGAGGCGGGCAGGAACTTTAGGATGGCTTTCTGGGGCAAAGCACAGGAAAGACTTCTCAGCGGGAAGGCAGAGGCTAGGGCTTTTGCCTTTGTTTTCTGAAAGGGAACAATGGTTTGAACCTTCTAAGTGGGGCTCCTTTGGGGGACGTGCCAGTGCCTTTGGCAGAGAAGGGCCTGGATTAAAAGAGATTTCCTGTGGAGGGTCCCTAGGGGCTGTATCATCCCCTACCACGTGGTTAAGTGGCTTGGCCTTGACCCCCTCCAGAGGGAAGACTGATGGATTGGTCTGGTCCCCAAGCAAGAAGTCAGGCTCTAAATCCAGCTCTTCCAATAGTTTCTGCTCTTGGGACTGGCAGGCTTGGCTTGGGGTTTCTCTGCTTTGTCCTTTGGGGTCCGTGGGGGAATGTGGCAGGATCTGCTCAGTTTCTGTTATAGGAGACTTCAAGGAGAGGGAGGCTATTGTTCTACCTGCTGGGGCACTGACACCAATAGTCTGTGGCACAGCATTCGACAGGTCACCCTTGGCGTCACCCAAGTCTTGCCCAGATCCATCATCAAATATGCTGGTGCCATTTTTGTTTGTAACTTCTCCATCATGTCCCAGAGGTAGCTGTCCTGGTTTCTCCTCCTCGGTAGGGAAAGAAGCCATCTTCTCTCCTGAATTTATTCCACATTCACCACTTTTAGGCCTGACTGGAGGAGACAGCGAAGGCTCTGTGCATTTGGGGGCAATTTCTTGCATAGGATTTGTAAACAGAGACCCCAGTCCTGTTTCCAGCCGGACTCCTCCCGGCTCTAGAGTGTCTACTTGAGAGGCATTATGCGGCCCTGGGCTAATGGGCAGGCAGCCTCTATCTGGGTTTGGGTCAGCCCTGGAGAGGGAGGAGGTGCCGTCCTCAAGCTCTAGGGTGAGTTCTTTGGGGGCACTGCCGTCCGAGTGTGGAAATGGAGACGAGGTTTGGGGAGGCTCTGCCTGAGCATTATCTGCACCAGGTGAGCCCGGGTTGGGACAGTGAGGGGTACTTGC
This sequence comes from Potos flavus, assembly GCA_028534135.1. Taxonomy (NCBI): domain Eukaryota; kingdom Metazoa; phylum Chordata; class Mammalia; order Carnivora; family Procyonidae; genus Potos; species Potos flavus. The sequence continues at coordinate 29,673,203 of CM052892.1, forward strand.
CAGGGAACTGGCAACAGTGGCAGCCGGGGGGGCATCCCCAGAACTCTCTTTATGGCTGGGGTCAATCCGGAGGCGAATGGCAGAAATAGAAGACACTCGAGAGTCGATGACTGACTTGGTTTCCATAGTCTCGGGCTCCATCTCCATGACCCGGGAGGCTGGGTTTTTGCTCTTGGTCTTCCCCAAGGGGCCCAGCAGCCCCAGGGCCTTTGTCTCCAGGAGGCCGGGCTCACCTTGCATGTCCTGCAGAGAGGACACAGTTGGGGATGGTGCACTGAGGGCCAGATAGGGCTCCCTGTTATAGTAGCACACGTCGTCCACACTCTCCAGGGAGGCTGAGGGCACCAGGGGAAATGAGACCTGACAGGTGTAGTCAGTCTGCAGGAAAGACCTTCTTTTCCTCAGTGTCTTGGCATACTTCTTCACCCCTCCCCTTCTGCTTGGTTCTCTTCCATCCGGCCCAGGATTCAGGCTATCCTCAGGGGTACAAGTGCTAACTTTATTCTGTAAGCTTGTGGCACTGGGTTCTGCAGCAAGAACAGCTCTGGGCCCTAAGAACCAAGAAAGGAAAGAGTACATGAAACGAAGAAAAACAAAAAGACTTAGAGATCTTAGGCTCAGGACTCAGGGTTGCCTGGGTTCAAATCCTGGCTGGGTTGGGTAACCTTAGCCATGTGAAATCTTGACCTCCTCCATGTGCTCATCTAATAAATGGGGATACTAATTTTTTGATTCTTGGATGCCCACGACCCATTTTATTATCTTTTGGTCACAGTACCATATGAAATGAAAATCAGTACCAAAATGAAAATGAGATGAATGAAATCTCCCCAATGGTTAAGTCTGTTGGAACTCTTCCTGACAGCTCCCTATCCACAATCAGCCAAGTAGCCAGATTCAGGACCTAGAACGTCAGCCACAAATTTCCTAGATTCTCGCACTTGAACACATAGATTTAAAATAATAATAATAAGGGGTGCCTGGGTGGCACAGTCGGTTAAACGTCCGACTCTTGGTTTTGGCTCAGGTCGTGTTCTTGAGGTCATGAGATTGAGCCCCGCATCGGGCTCTCTCTCTGTAGAATAAATAAATAAATCTTTAAAAAATAAAATAATAATAATAATAAAAAGCAGAGCCCATCCTTTGCAGACACAGTCTCCTGATAACACAATGAGGAATCCTGTCACACAGTCTCTGGGCGTGGTGTCTACCTGTGTTTAAACCAGCTCTTCACCTTTGCTAGCAATTCTATATGCTATCTGACATCTTTCTAACACTCTGTCTTTGCACTTACGTCAGCCTAAGTCAGTCAGTGCCTGTGGTAGTGGGCAGCACTGCACTCCCGCACAGGTTCAGTGAACTGGTGCATATCAAGCTCCCAGAACAAGGTCTGTGTCTACCAGCGGTTCAATGACACGAGCTGCCACCACCCCTGGTCTCATGGCCACTACATGTGTGAGGATTCTTTTTTTTTTAATTTATTTTATTTTATTTTACTTTTTTAAAGATTTTATTTATTTATTTGACAGAGAGAGATCACAAGTAGGCAGAGAGGCAGGCAGAGAGAGAGGAAGAAGCAGGCTCCCTGCTGAGCAGAGAGCCCGATGCGGGGCTGGATCCCAGGACCCTGAGATCATGACCTGAGCCGAAGGCAGAGGCTTTAACCCACTGAGCCACCCAGGCGACCCTTGTGTGAGGATTCTGAGGGAGCTTTCTCTTCACAAAGAGTGTGACAATTCCAGCCGCCCGGGTGGTTCAGTGGTTAGGCATCTGACTCCTGGTTTCAGCTTGGGCCGTGATCTCAGGGTTTTGGGATCGAACCCCGTGTCGGGCTCCACACTCAGCACAGAGTCGGCTTGTCCATCTCCCTCTGCTCTTCCCCCCGATTACAGGCTCTCTCTCTCTCAAAGAAATAAATCAAACCTTTAAAAAAAGTCGATGGACATTTCTGAGTGGAGAAGCCCTCTGTGAAGAAGTCCAGGGGAAAAAAAAAAAAAAAAAAGAAGTCCAGGGAATCAGCCAGAAGGAATCAGGATCATATCCCAGCACTTGAGAATCTGAGGGCTCTTATACTCAGACCAGTAGTTTCCAATCTGGCTGTACCTCATTAAAAACCCTATCGACTCCTAGGCTGCTCCTCAGACCTCCTCAATCAGAATCTTGGAGGCTACCAACTAAGAAGATGTAGTATTTAAACCTGGTCCCTTGGGTGATTTTGATGCCCAGCCATGTTTTGGAGCTGCTACCTTAGGCCACCTACAGCCATTCACCAAGGGTGTTTCTGAGGGTGAAAAAGGGAGAGGCTCCCACCGTGAGTCAGGGGCCAGACTAAAACCCAGGCTCAGGGATTCCAGTTCTGGGCTCTCTCCCCAGCCCCTCACTGGCTCCTTGTGAGAAAGGGGAGCATCCAGTATGGACATTATGTCTCCAGCTGGATTCCTGTAAAGGAAGACCTTGACTGATGGTCCGTGTTGCACCCCCATCTTGACCCCTGCACGATGGCCAGCCCAGCAAGGCAAAGCTGAGGGCGTGGATGGCAGTTGGTTGGGTTCTTTGGAGAACAGTGCAAACCTGCTCGTAAGTTTCTCCTTGTCTAGGGGTCTGGTCAGTTAATGAACTCAGGGTAGATGGCGGAGAGTTCATTCATTCATTGAGCAAAACTGCCAGGCACTATGTGCTGGGCACACAGGGCTGAGTGTGAAACACACAGTTCCTATACTCTAAGGAATTGGTTTTTTAGCGAGGAAGAGATACATTGACACAAAAATCACACAAATAAATAGACAATTATAGGCAATGCTAAGGGCTAGGCAGGAAGCCCCCAGGAGGCTATGAAAACATAGCCCTAGTCTTGGTGGTCTGGGTCATGTTTCGGCGGAAGTGAATGTGGGGCCTGATAGAGGTGGGCATTAGCAGCCAAAGATCAGGGTGAGGCGTGTTTCAGGCAGAAAGGGCAGTATGGCAAAGGCCAGAGGTAGGAAGGAGCATGGCACTCTTCAAGAACAGCAAGGAGGTCTGTGTGGTGGGTATGCTGAGAGAGGGCTCGAGAGGAAGGATCGAGAGAGAGAAAGAGGCCATGTCACAGAGGACCTCGAGGGGCCTCACGGGGGCTGCTCAGGATGGCCTCTCTCCCACCAACAACAGGAAACCCCTGGAGGGCAGGGAACAACAGGGAAGGGCTTCTCCAGCTCCTGCTGGGTCATCATCAATGTCTGTGTGCTATTTTCCAATTCTTTTCCTTCAGCACATTGTGTGTGTGTGTGTGTGTGTGTCCTGCAAGGATCTCCAGTCAACTCGGGAAGTCACTCTATGTGGCAAGACACCCCACACTCTCTGTGGAGGAAAGGATAAGGAACCGGAAAGAAACAGGACCAACAGATCCCCTGCCTCTTCTTATGTCTGAGTCTCTTAAGGGGTCTCCAATGGCCTATCAGATTCTTCTTGCTTCAAAGACTCATTTAATGTAGCGTCAGCCTCAATAATGATGCAGCCACTTCCCTCTGCTGAGTGCTCCTGTCAGACCCTTTTCTGTGTAAATTCTGTCCATTTCACAGGGCCCAGTCCATTTGCCGCCTCTTCTGGGAAGCCCTCCTTGATTCCCGCTGTTGAATTAGTGCCTCCCATCTCTGCTTGCCTACACTTCTCTGAACCTCCCTTATAGCCCTGACTTGAAGTTATGACACTTATAATTTGGTCCACCGAGCCCCCTTGGGCCTTCTCAAACAAGGAAAAGGACTCTGCTTTACTCATGTGTTTTCCCTTCCAGCTGGGTCCCTGCCCCTGCTGGGTGTTTAGGAGCTGCCTGCTGAGTCTGCAGACCTGCTGGGGAGGGCTCACCTGCGAGGGCGTCTGGGGGTGTGAGCTTGTCAGCGGCATCATAGTATTCCTCATCCGAGCTACCATCCTCCAAGGCCAGTGGCAGGTGTGGGGCCAGGGCTTCCAGAGTGCAGCTGGGCTGGGCCTCAGTCCAGCCCTGCTGAGCCCAGGCTGGCAGGCCACCCCCCTGCCGGGAAGCTGTGCTCTCTGAGCTGTCGCTCAGGTGGCTGGCCAGGGAGACACTGGAGCACAGGCTGTAGTAGTCGGTCCGGCTGCCTTCATAGAGCCTGGGGTCCAGCCTGACTGCACTCAGCTCTGGTCCCCAGCTCAAAGTGTCAGGAGCGGGACTCTCAGGAAACTCCGTCTTCGGGCACGGAGGACTGGCTCTCTGGGCCAGGTCCAGGAGACAGAGGAAGCCCCTGGTTTCAATCCTGCTTCTCTCCTCTTGGCTGCTGGAACCAAGAGTCTCTGGGAAGCCCGGCGAGCTAGAGCGGAAGAAGCCAGACCTGCTGGAAGAGCAAGCGTCCAAGTCATCCTCTTCCAGGGCCTCCATGGACTCACTGGAACCGCTGGTCCTGCAGCCTCGGCTCTCGGTGTTGGCCGAGTCGGACGCCTCGGACTCGGCACTGTCGGTCATGCTGCTGGCCCCGGAGATGCTGGGGCCCCTCCTGGCCACCTCGGGCGTGGGGCTGTCCCCGGGAGGCGGCTCCTCTTTGACACGCGGTCTGCCGGGGCCCAGCTTCAGCGGGTGTCTGTCAGAGAGGGGCTCCAGCACGCAGTCCACTTCAGAGGACTCCTCTGAGTCGCTGCACGCTCTGGACTCGTAGCCTGTAATGCAAGGGACCCCGGGGGTTACACGACAGCGTTCCAGGACTGGCGGAGGCCTATGTCCTCCCGCCCCTCATTCTGCCTGCCGTCCCATTCTCCAGGGTGGCCAGCCCCGATCACGCCGTACTGGTTGACTCAGGACCCGCGGGATTCCAGAGCCACGTTCTCCCCACACATCTACCTGAACTGCGTAATGCAGATAGGACTACTTCCGGGGAGAGCTACGTGTTCATGGAAACATGAGGTTATGTGGCCGGATTTCACTCTGCTATGGTCGGCATCACCCAAGTCTGCTAGGCCCCTCCTCAAATCCCAGCTCTGTCCTGTCCCCAGATGGGGAATCATATTTTAAAAAAGCAAACAGATCCTCAGCCCTAACCCTGATGTAGCAAGTCAACTATCTAGGGAATGGGGGCTGAGAATCTGTATTCCTGACAACTTTATGTGGGATTCTGAGGCCAGTAGGCTGCCACCATTTTGAGGCCTGGAGTTGGGGACCCACTGCTACAAGGATTTTAGGACAGTCAAAACTCATCTAGCTGCTGGTACTCAGGAAGGATTCATGCAGGATGGTTGAAGGCATTGAGCCAGGTCTCCAATTTCTCTTCTACCATAGCCTGCAGTGTGATATTTCTAAAAACTCTCTGATCACATCATACTCTACTTAAACCCCCTGATGGCTTCCTCTGCCTATAGGGAAGAGCCTAAGCTCTCCAATGGGAGTCAAGGCCTCTCATAGTATGGCCCCACCCTTCCTGGTCACCCCCTCACAGTGTAACCCCGACCACTTCTTAGCAGCCTGGTCACCCCCTCGTGGTGCGGCCCCACCCCTCCTCAGCAGTCTGGTCACCCCCTCACGGTGTAACCCTGACCCCTTCTTAGCAGCCTGGTCACCACCCTCAGAGTGTGGCCCTACCCCTCCTCAGCAGCCTGGTCACCCCTTCACGGTGGGGCCCCACCCCTCCTCAGCAGCCTGGTCACCCCCTCACCGAGTGGCCCCAGCCCTCCTCAGCAGCCTGGTCACCCCCTGTAGCTTCACATGCTCCAGCCACCAGAGAGAGCTTCTCACAGATCATGACCTTGCCCTTTGTGTCATGCCTCCATGTTGTCCCCTCTGCTTCAAATGATCTCTCTTCTTTGCCTGGTTAACTCCATCAGTCTTTCAAGATCTACTTCAAACATCCCCCCCTCTAGAGTGCCTTCCCTCCCACTGCCACCTGCCCCAGCAGAAGTAGCCCCTCCCACCACCAGACCTTCCCAACTGCTCCCACTCTGCATTGTTTGATTAGACTCTAAGATATCATCCCTTGTTCGCAAACCATGTTAAAACCAAAACAACAAATACCCAAAACTCATTACTATTATTTTACTTTATCTTACTATCATCTAATCTCTTGAGATTTTTTTATGCCCATTTGATCCAAATGGAAGAAATCCTATATAATGTTATGCTACTGAGCATCTCTTCCCATCTCCACGTTCAGTGACATCACGTTGGGAGCCTGAAATTAGCCCTAGTGGGAGTGTTTCAACATTTATCAGCAAACCAGTGGGAAAATGCTGCACCAACGGTGCTGAAGCAAAGCCCGAAGGAACTGGGAGCTGGCCTGGGAGACTGTTCATTTCGTCTGGCCTCCACTACTTCATTCCTTATATATGATTTCGATTGCCTTCTATCTCCGGTACCCCCTTCTTCTAAACATGTAAGGTTGAGAATTTCTATTATAATTCAAGAGAATGCAACGGAGGACCTAGATGTGGAATAAAAAGCTAGGTCATCTGTACTTTGTGAATAAATGAATGATATCTTTTGTTTCCCTAAAATAAAGACAAAATACAGTGGATCTTAGAGATGCTTTTAGGAGATACCACAGGGAATCAGAGACATTCAACGGCATTTCGCCGCTTTAGGGGACTCTCAGCTACAAAGAAAGCCTCTCTATTTAGGATTTTAGAAAGATCAATTGTTCACCAGGAAATAAATGGAAAAACAGCTTTCATCCATTTGGCTGGAAGTCTCAGCTCAACTCAATTCACTCCCTCCCTTGAGGCCGTGAAAAGGGCCTGTCCTTACGGGAGCGAGCCTCAGCACCTCACCTTCTTCAGCAGATACCCGGTGCACGTGTTGCTTGTTTCCCGGCCAGAGGAAAATGGAGGCGTCTGGGTCGACAAACAGCCTGTAGTACCCAGCGATCAGGCAGGCCAGGTCTTTTGCACTGTTGGATTCCAGCAGCAATGTCAGAACCTTTGAAGGTAAAGAGAGCTCTTCTATAAAGGGCTAAGGGACAATCCGAAGACTGACAACAAGGCCACATGGGGCCAATGAGAGATTCCAAGTGGGTCCAGCCATGGCCCCCAGGCAGTCCTCCTGGTGTCTCTTATTCTCACTGGCAAGACTCAAAACAAGCGTACATGCACACATACACAAGACCACACGTGCACGTACTCACACACTCACAGACACACGGTGGGTTCCTCCCCTTGGATCTCTACAATGTCTCCTGCCTCTTCACCCCCTAGTCCAGCCTCCCCATCCCAACCACCCCACCCCACCCTGTTCATTCATGCAGTGGGGCCCCTTCAAGACCTGACCTGGAAAAACAAAAGGAAAGCAAATGGAGAAGGAAGAAGAGGGTGATAAAATAATACAATAACAACTCATCCTTGAGCACATCAGAATTAAAGCAAAGGAGGGGCAACATAGGACCTGGAAGAGAGGCTAGGGAAGTACTCCGCATCATTTACCCATTTTCATTGCTGCCACTCAAAACTCTTGGGCAGTCATTCTGGTCCCATACATGTGATAAAATCATCTGGTGCTCCCATCTAAGTTTCTAAACCCATCAGGAAAGTATATGTTCCAAGCTCAGTTTACACCAAAACAAAACAAAACCAAACCAAAAAACCTAAACCCTTTTAGGACCTTCCCAGGAAAATGCACCCTGTTCATTACTTTCCTTTTGATGATACAGGATAGATGATTCATCCTCTTCAGCAAATGCTGGATATTAGATTTTTAATATCCATATTCTCATAAACAACCCTAGGATAATTGAGCCCCAGATTCCAGAGGTTGGATTCACAATCTCTTCCCCATGCATTACCTTGACATCCTGAAGATACACTTTGACCATGCTCACTTTCTCGGACTCTTCCGTCAGCTCTACACGGCTGATGTTTGCAAACTCTGCCAACGTGGACATGATGTTCAGTTTGCTACTGATAATTTGGCTAATCCCGTATTTGGCTCCAACTAGAAGGGCAATGTACGATTCTCTGTCCTGTAACTGCATCCAGGTGGAAGAGGAATTAGTTTTCATTCACAAGTGAGTGAAAATACATTGCACACGCAAGACACGATACCTCTAGAGAGGTATGATTTTTATTTCAGATCCTCCCTCACCACCTCTTCCCGAGACTACCAAACTAAGCAACGGCCCAATCTGGGCCCCATCTACAGCTAAATTAAGTATAAGTGTATCTCCCACAAGACGCTTCACAACAGAGAGCCCAACCACAAGACTGTTACCTGTTTCATAAACATAACCTATGCTTTCACACCTATGTGCCTGTGTTCATGCTGCGCCCAATTGAAATCCCGACCCCTCTTTACAAGCTTCCATCAAGGGCACTGGGGTGGCTCATTTGGTTAAGCCTCTGCCTTCAGCTCAGGTCATGATCCCAGGGTCCCTGGATCGAGTCCCACATCGGGCTCCCTGCTTGGCGGGGAGTCTGCTTCTCCCTCTCCCTCACTCCTTCTCGCTCGCTCGCTCTCTCGATTAAATATATAAGAAATCTTAAAAAACAAAAAAACACAAAAAAACCACTACTCTATCAAATGGATGCTACTCCATCAAACTCTACTGCCTGTGAAAAATATCCGCTTGATCTGTCTCCTCAAGCCAGAGTGGCCCCTGTCCTCTGTGCTGTTCCCACACCACAGCCTCTGTACTGGTCTGATAGCACTGAACTGCCGCTTCGCACTGTAATTATTCGTATCCGAGTGTCATGTTCATGTTAAGTTCCCTGACAACAGAGTCGGTATTTATTTATCTACGCTGGTAGCCCCTCGTGCCCAGCAAGCACCCTGAGCCAGTTCAATGTGGCTGATATCCCCCACTACCGGTTCTCACCCTAGATAGGAAAAGTCAAGGGGGCTGGAGACAGGAGCTTGACAGCTGGGAGAGGACAGGATTAGCCTGTGGGAAAAGTTGAAGTTTTTCTTGTACCTTCAAGCCTTGCTTTCTGTGATCTAGTCTCTTTTCCACCTTTTCATCACCTATTTGTACAAAGACTCGACTATTTTTCCCTTCCCCTAACCATCAGATGTTCTTCCTTTCTCTCTATTGATTCTCTTTTTCCGTCTACAGTGGTAGGTCAGCCATCTGATTAAACTGACCCAGCACTGTAAATGACAGAGAAGCACACCGATTACACCCTGAAAGGAGCTTTGTTAACATATTAAAAAACCCTCTAATGGGCAAATTGTCTGGTTTTGTGCTGGAGGGTTCCGCGGCTGTCTGGACCATGCAGTGGGGGAGAGTTCCAGTAAGCAGCAGCCTGCCAGTCACCTACTGGGGGCAAGCACAGAGCTCTAGGCCCAGGCTCCAGAAAGCAAGCTGGGGGAGGAAGGACTACCAGAGCAGAGGCCTCTTTTGCCTCTCTTTTCCCTTCTCAGATCCACCCTCACTTCTTCCCTTCTGAACAATCAGGACCCCAGCCCGGGCAGTCCATCTAACATTCTCGTCTTTCTTCCACGATTTCCCGTTCTTCCTCTTCACCTTCACATACCCAAAGCGCCAGAGTAAACTGCATACGTTTCCCTTCCCTCAGAATGCCTTTCCTCCGGACTGAAATCTGGCCCCATCCAACCTTCCTGCTTTTCGCTAATCCTGTCTCCCCACCATACTCAACCCGAAGCTGGCAGGGTGCCCTTTGCCTTCGAACTCCACAGCAACTGTCCTGTGCCTTTCTCGTGGCCTTGCTTGGTCTGTTGGGTACTTTGTTTCATTGTTTGAGGGTGGAAATCATGTCCTATTGAGTTCTGCCTCCCCCAGCATCTGTCACAGGGCTGGCACCAAGCATGATAAACACTCCCCTGATGGTGTAATATTTCGCTTCCCAAATTTTAGTACATAACACGGTGCTCAGGAGTTTTAGGCTAAAAGATACCCTGATTTTCAGAGAACCTCACGGTCTCTCATGAGAGTAGGAGGTCCACATTTTTAGAATACGTACCATTAGAGTAGCATTAAAGATTTTTCCACCATATGTCTTGAGTTCCCCAAGGATCTGTAGATAATTTAAACGTAGCTGGGCAGCAGAAATAAGTTGCTTAAATAGGGGGAAAAAAAGACTTAAGTTAGAGTTATTTGCTTGCCTAAAATCCGCACAATACTGAAAATGCGTTCTCTGAGGTTTCACAACAGACAGCTGGGGGTGCGGGTAGGGTTGGTGTTGACAGAGCCCATGACATTACCTTTTGTCGGGGTTCCAGCAAATTCTGGTTCCTCTTCATGTGGAAGCTAATGGCTTTCTTGATGTCTTTGCCTTTCATGTTTCGGAGTAAAGTCGGAGATATAAAGTTCTCTATTCCCCAGTCCTTCCTGCAGCGAGATATTGGAAACACCATTTTTACAGTATATTTGGCTCTAAGGAAGAGCATAATTACATATGATTCAGGAACTGAGTGTTCCCAGAATACTGCCATCATGAGCTTTCGCAACAGAAGATATAGACATATGTATATACATGTGTGTCTAAGTATACATAAAATTTATAAATGTCATATATTTGTATTTATATATATTTAATACACATACTCTCCACCAAAACCACAGCCATTCAGGAATTAAACTCCACCTATCTTTCTGGGAGCTGATTACTTTTGGTGTGGTATGATATTCTTTTTTTTTTTTTAAAGCTTTTATTTATTTATTTGAGAGAGAGACAGAGAGAGCAAAAGCAAGTGAGTGAGCACAACAAGAGGAGGGGCAGAGGGAGAGGGAGAAGCAGGCTCCCCAGCTGAGCAGGGAGCCCGACACAGGACTCAATCTCAGGACCATGGGATCATGACCTCAGCCGAAGGCAGATGCTTATCCAACTGAGCCACGCAGATGCCCCAGTGTGGGAGGATATTCTATTAAACAGAACAGATCTCAATCTTTTTTTTCCTATAACATGTGTGAGAAATAATGATCACACATGTACAACATACTCTCCTGGGGCAACAGAGAGCACCTGTGCATCCCTGAGGTCATGCTTCAGAACAGTACCAGGCTAACAGCCTCAAAATTCCCCAACAAACTGGTTAAAAATATAGATTCTCAGGTCCCACTCCCTACACATATGATCCAGTATTTCAGGAACAGAGCCAAGGATCTGTTTCATTTTTTAAAATATGATTCCCTGATTGATTTTGATGTCTAGACAGGACAGAGCTGAGATTGGGTGAGTGGGTTAACAAATCTGCGTAATGCTGCCCAGAGCAAAATGAAAATTTAAGCTAAGACTCAGGAGGTGTTGGAATCCCAGGACTTGAAACTACCCTAATAGGAGTATAATGCAACACAAGAGGCTCACACAAAATTAATTTCCAAAGCATTTCTGCCCTCAGAAGAGCTTTACACTAACATTGTCGACTGATTTCCCAAGACAGTTTCTCAGGAAGTGGGAATTGACAAAGGGATCCTATGTCATTCCATCTGCCGTTGGCTTCTGCCCCAGAGGGAGCAGCCAGATTCTGACATCAGGGGGAGCTGAGTTGGGTCAGAGACAGTGGGGAGGGAAATGGATGGAAAGGCAATGGACAGATGGGTAGGTAGGTGCGTATCAGCTTTCTGTGGAATCTGGCCATCCTGGCCAGGGGCCAGCCAAGTTATAAATGCAACACAGCTGCTGTTGACGGGACCTAGAAGTCCCCTGCCACTCACTCTATGTACTTCAAAGAGATCTTCTGTGGCTGAGCGCATGCGTAGATCCGCTCCTGGATGTGCAGGGCTGCGAGGCGGAGCGCAGAGCTACATTTCATTTCTACCGCAAAGCGCTCCTGGAGCACATCGCTGCAGCTCTAGAAGAGATGACATTAGAGGAATTGGGAGACAGCAACAGATGGATTGTGTTCCTAGTTCTTTCCAGCGAAAGGCTTTGAGACTTGGCCGTGTGACCTTGGTTAACTTACATTGGTATCTTCCCATTGCTAAACAAGGATACTCTAATCGACCTTCCACAGTCTCTGTGAGGTTTAAATTAGGTAACATATGGAAGCAGGCACCAGGGCACAGCATCGTACAACTATAAAGTGTTGCTATTTGTTGCCACCATTATCTGTAAGTTTTGGGCAAGGGAATTCGCCTAGTGTGAGCCACCTCATCTGTAAAATGGTAATGCCTCCCAAATGATTCTTCTTCATCAGTATGAAAACGATATGATAAATCTCACCCGAGCAGGAAAAGTGGGGGGAACACCAAGCTAGGGGTCAAGGAATCAATTTTTGGCTCCGCCACCAAATGCATGACCCAGGCAGATCATGTGACCTTCCCAAGACTCAGTTTCATCATTTCTAAAATAAGACTTTGAAGCACTAAGGTCCCTTGCAGCCATAAAAACCGTAACTCTAAATAGTAGTAGAAAACGTATCCTCCACAATGAGGACTAAGCCTAAATTTCATTAATACATAGCAAATCTCCTAGCATAGCAACTCAGTGATGGAAAGGGAAATTTGTGAGGGATGATCAGGCCTCTTCTCCTTCAAATAAAGATAATCCCTACCAGGGAGTTGCTTCATTGCCTTAAGCTCATGTTCAAAATAACCCAGTGTGCCATCTTTGAGAACAAGGACTGTTATTTTAGGAAGGGCTGGTCCAGTCACCTGTAGATAGAGGTATTCAAAGGCCACAGGGTCTTCTTTCAAGAGGTCCAGGGGGTCCTTGGGAACAAAACACACCCTGAAGAGGCAGCGGTAGTCATGTGACTCCTCCCTTTCCACCACCTGCAAGGTAAGGGAGATACAGTTTATCTTCTAGCCGCCTTTGTTCTCATAGCTATTCCACAAAGCAACTTAAAAAAAAATAAATAATGAAAGTCCCCAGAGATTTCAATTTTAGTGCCTCCCAAGACAGCTGCAGACCTTTGCTGCTGACTTTCCCATGGGTATAAAATGTAAAAGGCTCAAAAGGGTAAAGTTTCCCACTGACCCCATCACACTGCTCCCCTTTCCAAAAGAAATCTGCTTGCAGTTTCTTAGCTGCCCTTTCAGAGACAGTCTCTGTGTTTATATACTTCTACATATGTGTATCATTTTCTTTTCCACAAATAATAGTCTAGTATACATTGTTATTACATTATGCACCTCATCTTTTTTTTTCTACGTCAATTGTCTTGGGGATTTCATTTGATTTTCTTTTTTAATGCTAATGGAATAGAAGGATTAAAAAGCTGGTACAACAAATCACTGAATGTTTGAAAGACTGAGTGCTACAGACAGACTGTGCCCTGTCCGTCCATCAGGGACAAGATCAGAGGATGAGTCTTCAAAAAGGGCTCAGACTCAGCAACAAATGCTTCCCTGACTTCTCAAAGATCATCAGAGCTGGAAGAGAAAGATGAGGTGCCACTGGTTTCGTTACCTTCAGTAAGTCATCTTCTCTTTCTAAGTCACTGTCTCCACATCTGCAAAATGGGAACCCCCATACCTCAGATGAAAATCAGTCCTGATTCTCGCCCTGTCATCCCCAGGCTGAGTGAGGGCACGAGAAAGTGCGTGAGCACTGCGCATGTGCTGGGCCCTATCCCCGAGGGTTCTGGCCGAGGGGCGCCGCTGGCCTGGCCCGGATCTCTGCACGAGGAACAAGTGTACCTGCTGGATGAGTTCCTCCTCGTGCAGCAGGTGCAGCCGTGAGATGTTGTACTGCTCCTCCAGGGCTAGGGCAAAGTACTCCATGCTGCGGATGGACAGCTTCTCCTTCACGGTGAGGATGATGTCCTGCCAGGCACAGAGAGGCACAAGGGTCACCCGAGGGGCAGGCTGGCCCTCAAGCTCAGGCGCAGAGCAGGGAGGACCTCCTTGACCTCCTCTCTGCTCCTCAGTGCCGCCGGGGAGAAAAAAGCCTGTGCTGACGGGTCCACTGCCAATGCGGGCAGCCGAACCTTCACAGGCTGCATGGGGAACTTCTCATCGCCCCTCGCGGCCCTCCACCCACGGCTCTCCTCTCCTCGGGGCTCCAGTGCTACCTGAAAAGCCATCCTGTCTTGCATTATTGGGAGACTGAAGCCATCCCCTGGGGGCTTACGCCTCTCTTCAGGGTCTCTGGAATCATCCTCTTCCTTCATCTTCAACTGCTAACCAGACAGAATCCCATTACCTACCCCCTCTGCAACTGGCAAATCAATCTAACTTTTCTCAACTTCAGTTTCTTCCTGCAAAATGGAGGATAACGATGTCTATGTCTCAGAGTAGCTGACAGCATGGAATGATCATTACTGCAGTGCTATCAGAGTTGCCGTGCCACATCCCCCTTCTTCACTATAGTGGCCTTTTGTCATCACAAGGCCTTCGCTGCCACAGGACATTCGCACATGCTGTTCTGGTTCTCTCTGGCCAGCACACTTTTCCCACTATTCTTCACAAGGCTGTTTCCCTCTGTTCAGAGATGGTGACTCTGGTCACTGTATCTAAATGTGATTGTTCTGGCCATTCTCTGTCCCAGGGTCCCATTCAGTTCCCTCATCGATATTTAATATTATGTGCTTCAATAATACCTATATTCTGTAGTAACAGATAGTATAAGTTAAGTTATAAAGTATAAAGTTGAGCGAATGGGTTCTAGACCCAGACTACCACTACTAGCTGGGTGTCCCTGGTTAAATTCGATGCCTTAGTGTTTTCATTTGTAAAATGGTAATAATAACATTTATCTAATGGGGCTTGCTGTGTATGTGAATTTCCCCAGTTAAGGCACTGAGAAGAGTACCTAGTAGATGGCAATGTTCAATACATGCTAGCTGCTAATAGCTGTTTTCTGGCTTACTGTCTTTCACCCACTAGATGGTAAACTCCTGAGACCATGAACCTTGCCTGTCCTGTGCTCCAGGTCCTGGCATTCGATGGCGTTCAGGAAACTTTCACTCGATGAATAAATAATCATCACAGACTCATCAGAGATGTCCTGCCAGAAGCACAGGTTTAGCAAATGCCACACTTTCAGGTGCTACCTGCTCCTCAAGACCCCATCTTTCCACATGCTCTATTACTCTTCATAACTAAGCAGTGACTACGTCCTGAAGAATCTATCTGCTTCCATAACTCAACGTTATCTAATGCCTGCTTTGCACTGGCCTTGATGGAGAGCCCGTCTCCTGACTCTGTCGCACTCTCCATGTTCCCATGTCTACTGTGGTGTGAGCTCACCCATTTCTCCACTTTGCAGGGTGGTATCCTAATGACCACTGCCACCCATCTGATCTCCACCTTGAACCTAGGGCAAGGGTTAGAACACCACAGCCCACAGGTCAGATCCAGCCCACTGCTTGCTTCAGTAATTGAAGTCATATAGGAACACAACCATGTCCATTTGCTACAATGGCAGACTTGAGTACCTGTGACAGAGACCCTATGACCTGTAAAACCTGAAATATTTCCTATCTGGCCCTTTACAGAAAAAGTGTGCTGACTCCTGATCTACAGGAAGTTGCTAAGCCTAAGACTGCCTATGTACTGATTGTGCTCCCTTGCTCAAGAGTAGGGGACCCCCATGGCCTGCTAGCCCAAATCCAAACTCCTCAGCTTAATACTCAAAGCTCTCCGATATCAGGTGCCAATCGCTTCTCCCACTTGATCTGCTCCTGCCTCTTCCAATGCACTGTGATCACAAGCCCTCTACTCTTTTTTTCCCTTTTTAAAAATTTAAATTCAATTAATTAACATATAATGTATTATTAGTTTCAGAGGTACAGATCTGTGATTTATCAGTCTTATATAATGCCCAGTGCTCATTACATCACGTGCCCTTCTTGATGTCCATCACCCAGTAACCCCATCCCTCCACCCCTCTCTCCTCCAGCAACCCTCAGTCTGTCTCCTATGGTTAAGTCTCTTACGGTTTGTCTCTCTCTCTGATTTCATCTTAATTTTTTCTTCTATTCCCCTATGATCCTCTGTTTTGTTTCTTAAATTCCACATATAAGTGAGATTATATGATAATTGTCTTTCTCTGATTGATTTATTTCACTTGGCATAATACCCTCTAGGTCCATCCACATCGATGTAAATGGTAATATTCATCCTTTTTGATGGCTGAGTAGTATTCCATTGGGCATGCATGCACGTGTGTGTGTGTGTGTGTACACACACACACACACATACCTTCTTTATCCATCTGTCGATGGACATCTGAGCTCTTTCCATAGTTTACTATTGTGGACATTGCTGCTGTAAACACTAGGGGGCAGGCGTCCCTTCGGATCACTACATTTGTATCTTTGGGATAAATATCTAGTAATGCAATTGCTGGGTCAACTTTTTGAGAACCTCCGTTCTCCATTTTCCAGAGCAGACAAGCCCTCTACTCCTGTCAAACGTTCCCATCTTTAGGTGTCTTTTGGTGCCATTCCCCTTGCCTGGGGTGCTGTCTTCACACACCATGCAGGGCCTATTCCTGTGAATAGGAGTCTGTCCTATAATAAGAGTCTGTCCATCTTTCCAAGTTGGCCTCCCCGGAGGCTTTTCCTTATTCTCCAGCTGGCAGGTCTCTGTGCCCTGAGGCCTCAGCACACTGCTCTCACGTCCCACATTCATGACTCTGAGCACACTGCACCTTTCTCAGTGCATTGTGAGCTATCCCCAGGTCCCCCGCCTTCCCCCCGTGCCAGCCTGAGTCTCTGGGCTTCCTTTGGGTGTGACCCTGGGTAATATATTGCTGTGTCCCTGACAGCTTTGTGGGCACATAACTGTTCACCAGGTGGAATGGCATATTATTTTTCTTGACTTAAAGAAAGGGGGTTTTCTCTGTTAAGAACTTTGCTTCCCATGGAAGGGAGGTAGGGAAGAGAAGTCAATCATGAACAGACAGTGATTTTTCCTTTTTTTGACCCACGGGATTTGTTTATATCCTCCCCCACCCCTCTCTGTCATAAGAAACTAAAAGATTTACTTTTAAAAATTTGGTGACTACGGATAAGGACAATTAACTAGTATTATAGCAGCTAAAACCTTGCTCATTTCCCTGACTCTGTCTATCACCTGGGATCTAATTCCCCTGTGGTGTGTGCTTTTATTGTAAATCCTCTCAAAGTCTTCTCGGCCACCAAAGTGGGACTCACTTTCAATAAATCACATCTTCCATTCCAATGCACGTGGATCAAAGATGGCAGAGGTAGAAACCTTGTCTAATTCATTCACAAAACTTTGGTGCAGAATGGTAGTGCGGCAAGCGCCAGTGCAGGGTTTGAAGCCAGTTATGAGCTAGCTGACCTTGACAATGCAGAGGTCTCTTGGGCCTGTGTTATCATCTACAGAATGGCAGATAACACTTGTCACTTCACAAGGTTACTGGGGGCATTAGATGAGATAGCCCACAAGGAAGTGCCCGGGAGAGCAGGCCTGTAGTAAACACTTAACGAATCCATTCCGAGGGGCGCCAGGGTGGCTCAGTGGGTTAAAAAAAAGCCTCTGCCTTTGGCTCAAATCATGATCTCAGGGTCCTGGGATCGAGCCCCGCATCGGGCTCTCTGCTCAGCAGGGAGCCTGCTTCCCCCTCTCTCTCTCTCTGCCTGCCTCTCTGCCTACTTGTGATTTCTCTCTCTCTCTCTGTCAAATAAATAAATAAAATTTAAAAAACAAAAAAACAAATCCATTCCGAGTTCACAGAGGCCTTCTCTGGCTTCTCCTAAGTCACGCTGAGGCAAGAACGGGATGGGGTATTTAGAGCAGCTCTAGGAATCGCCAAAGGAAAGTGACAGAGAGGGACACTGGCTGTGTGCATGTATGTGTGTGGGGGGGGTACGTGTGTGTGAGAGTGTGTGTCTGTGTGTGTCTCAGCTACTGTCCATCACTTACAGCTGCACTGGCCCACTTGAACCCCTTTATTTGCCTCTTCACCAAAGCCTCGCTCTAACACCGTCTTCTCCCTTGTTCAGAAGTTGTCGTGCCACTCCCAACCCTCTGTGAATAAAATTCAAACTCCGTCTGCCGTCACTCCGTGCCCTCCACAGCCAGCCCACATCATCTCCCGCTCCTCCCACGAGAAAATGGCCTGGGCTCTGGTCCCGCTAGAAGGATCACTACTTCCTGGGCAACGCTTGCCTTCCTGGCTGTCTGCATTAGTCCATGTGGCTTCCCCAGGCCGATGGGTGCCCTCCCACCCCTGCCGACAGCCCTGTCCCCTACCTTCCCTTGTTGAATGCTTGGTTGCCCTTCAAAGCTCAGCTCAGGTCCAGCTTTTTTTGCAAAGCCTCCTCTGACGTACTGAAGGGAAGGGGCAGATGGTACTCTTTTCCCTGCGTGCAGAGCACGTCCTTGTCTCTCTCTTTGCAGCCCTTATTTCATCCTGCCCTGGACTCTGAGGAGCTCCTTCAATGTCCAACCTCCCTCAACTAGACGGCAAGCTTCAGGAAGACAAGACCACATTTTACCTGGTCTGTACCCTCACACCCGGACCACCTCCCTCACATGGAGAAGCCTGTTGGATACAAGCTGAACAGTCTTCAGCCCAGAACAGAATATGCAGATGCTTGGGCCTGCTCTGACATGTTGCTTGAGTGTTTAGCTGTACTAGTCTTTTTGGTAGCAGGTGGAGTCACATACAAGAGGCAAGGAGCCCGGGGGTAACAGTGAATGAAGGCTTACAAGTTGTCATAGGCCTTGCATACTTTATCCCTCTAAGCCCTGATTTCCGCCCCTGGAAGATGATGATAAAAACACATCTTGCGGAGGAGTCGTATGACTAATGAGATAATGTAGTGCTTGGCTTATTGCAGGTACCCAGACTTTAACGGTTGTAGGAACACCAAGGCAGCTGCAGGGCGAGGTGCCTGGGAGTTGTGGGAGCCAGCAGATTCTCCCTTGGAAAGAGACTTGAGTTCACTCTTAATACCTTCACAGTCGTGTTTGCCTCAAACTTGAAAGCTTTGGTCTGTCCATTCTCCAAGTACAGCTTGAGCACGTTGGGCATGCACAGCAGAGAATTACCCTGGAAAACACAAGAGGAGAGTTGAAACTGGCCCTTCCTTTCCCTGGGTGTGCCAAGTCTTCCGCTCCCCTGGCCCCGCCCAGGGTGGAGAGCAGGATCCTCCCTAACCTCCTCACCATGTTGTGGGTTGATTCTTGCCATCTGGAGATTTCTCCAATGGACCTGGTCGATACCACACAGAGGCAGGAATGCTATGTTCCAGGGATATCCACTACAAGTGTCCCATATGAGATGTGAGCCCTGTAATGAGTATCCTGATGGCACCGCATGAACCCGTATGAGGTCTCACAACCACTGGCAGCCACTTCAATACCTTTGGTGGCTGCCCTCTTGGGATACAACTTAATAAGTCAGATGACAAGCACGCACGCTCTCCCCAGAGGACCTTTCCTGGTGGGGCTGGGCGGGGGGCTGACTAGGGTGGGAAGCTCCCTCAGAGCCACCCCCATTTTCCTGCTGCACCCCTGTAGTGAAGCATCACCAAAGGGTAAAGGACCACTCCCACCTTCATGCCTCCCAACAATCGCCCCAGACTTGTGGACTCTCCTAAGGGATTCTGCCATTCTTGGAGGGTTTTTTGGGAAGCAAGCACAGGACTGTTCTGTGGTAGGTAACCCCATGCCAGCCAGAATGCCTGGGGTGGGGCAAGGCAAGAGAGGGCTTCCCTTTGGATTAGAGAATCCCCCCAAGGCTGGCTCTCATAAAAGTGACCCCTGAGTGTTTAGCAAATCAAGAAGGCCCTGGGGGTTGGTGTTCTCCAGAATCAGTGAGCAAGCCATTCTAGAGTTCCCAAGATTTGAGCTAAAACTAACCCCAGCTTTAATCTCTGCAAAGACTTTGGGTATAAAGCCCAACTGGGTAGAGAAGCCTATCATCTTTTTGCAAAAAAACGGATGGTCCACCTTGGATGAGAATTTTGTATCTTCTAACTATAAGGGACTCGTATCCTTTCAGTAAGACTCACACTCATCACTCTCTATAACTTAAAAAAAAAACCAACACAGTAGTTTTATGGAGGAAAAGGGGGTATGTTCGAATCGCAGTGTGGCTTTACCATCTAGGATGAGGGATTGCAAATTGCTTGCTCTCTTTCTCAACTCACTTCTCCGGTTTCAGGTGTTTAGAATGACCTTCATCTTTGGATTTCCCAAGGGCAAAACTTCTTCCTTGGGAGTTTATGATTTGGGACTTCCAAAAAATACATCCACAGCAGCATCACATAACCAGCCCCATTTACTTTTCTTTAAGGCTTCTTCCAATTTTTATCACTACCCATAAATTGTTTTTAGAGAGTGGTCGTAATAGAGCATGCATGATTTCTATCTTCATTTTTTACTCAATATGTATTTCACACACTTTTTCCTGGGGGTTTAATGTTTGTGATTTTAATGGACTTCTAATGTTCTATTGGTTTGAAATATCAGAATGGGTTTACTCATTCCTCGGCCCTAGACCTTGAGCATTCTTTTCAAATTTTTTTTTCTTTTTTAAATAGCAGTACCATAGATATCTTTGAACACATGGATTTTTGGCATTTAAGTTATTTTATAGATTAAATTAATAGGAATGTGATCCTTGGGCCACATTTTTTGTGGCATTTGTTATGTTTTGTCTTTTCCCTCTGACATAAAAACAGATGAAACCAATTGACAAAGCTGCCAGTTAGTACGTGACTGTGGCCTTACATTTTTTTTCTGTATTTGTGCTCATTTACTAAGCTCAAGCGGCACTTCTTCATATTTCCCTTCGCATTTCTTTAACTGTTAGCAAAGTTAAGCATTTTGCAAATGTTAGCTTACCATTTTAAATTCTTCTGGGACCTTATCCTGCTCTCAGGGGAAAAGGTTAACAACCAATTTTATCATCTTTTATTTTTTTTTTAAAGATTTATTTATTTATTTTAGAGCGAGAGAGGGAGTACATGTGGGCGGGGGCAGAGGGAGAGAGAGAATCTCCAGCAGACTCCCCGCCGAGCGTGGACAGAACTTAAGCAGGACTGATCCCACGGCCCTGAGATCATGACCTGAGCCGAAACCAAGAGCTAGACACTTCACTGACTGAGCCACCCAGGCGCCTCGATTTTATCATTTTTTAAACATTTGAAAGGATGAATAGGTGCATCACAGGGATGAACTCTCACTGGCTTTGCTGTCTGTACCTTATGTGGCTCATACAGAGACTTGGTGCTCTGACCTGCAAGTCTCCCCAGAGATACCTTTTTAGACCCCTCTTTCTCTAAACTCCCACCCCTACCAAAACTCTGAACCAGTTCTTGTAGCCAGTTCCGGTCAAAACCTGTCCTCTTACCTGGTCTTCTCACTATACCAGTGAGTGGGGGGTGGCAGCCATTTTAACAGAGGATCCAAGTGATGGGGTTCACGTTTGCAGAACTCTTATTCTCCACCTGTCCTGTGAGCTGGTTCTAGCCCCTACTTCTCATCACTCTGTATCACTCCTAAAAACACACACTGAATCTAAATTTAATTTGCTATAGAGGTTCAGCCCATTTCCACAAACATGGACACACAGAGACACAAACATGGCCGGGTGACGGGGTCTCGGGTTTTTCTAACACCTTAGGCCTCCCACTGGCCCCTTCATGAACAAATCCACCTTCCACTCTCAGGTCTAATGAAGGTGCGGTCTGTTAAGTAGCAGGCAAGCTAGAAAATAAGGACTCCGCAGATGTGACCAAGATCACCTGGGCCCTTTGTTAAAATGGCTGTGACACCCCATCTGCTGGTGTCTATGGCAAGAAGACCAGATAAGGACAAGCTCTGATTTGAAAGTTTGAAAGTCTAATATTGATTGCTGAGTTCAGAATGGCACTAGCTTCAGACCATTGGGAAGAAAATGTGTAAACTATGAATAAATGAGTCTTTAACCCAACAGTCCACATTAAAAACATCAAATGCCTGCCAATACTTTCCCTTTACAAATTTGTCCTCTAAACCCCCAATCCTGGTGATGTCTCCATATCAAAAAGGACTAGACAGTATGTTACAGTGGAAAACAAAAGAACTGAAGTCACACAGACCTGAGCTTGTATATTTTCTTGTTTATGGTCTCAGAGGTTAATTCTCTTAAACTCTCTAAACTTCTGCTTCCTCACATATTAAAATACCTCCCTTGCGGGGTATCGTGATGACTAAGGATTATGTACCCAAAAAGTTTAGGTTCATATAGCAGAAGTTCAACACATAATGGGTTCTTGGGGGAAAAAATGCCAGTCTCCACCACTCCCACCACTACTGTCAATATAGAGGGAACATTAAGTTTGAAGGTTCAAAATGAGAAATGAGCATTTAGAACTTGTTGGCATTTCATGGGCAAGAGAATGGGGTTCCAGAATACCAGACAGTCACACCCGGTGCTTCTCTCCCTGGCTCTCCCTGTCCACAGTCTGCAGGCACCTCACTGAGGGTGCTCAGAGCCTCTAGCAAACCGATGGTACTCCCTCAATATCCTCTCTGTGCCGCCAGAATCCAGAGTCTAAAAGAGGTAGGTGCCAAGAGGCGGCTCCCCAACTTCATGGAGAGTGATTGCAAGGCCCTGACTAGAGACGCACCTGGCTGTGTCCACTGACAAGCACTTCCTCAGCGAAGTGCACCTTCACGGGGTTGGTCTTTAGCCTGGCTCTCTTCTCCTCAGTCAGGAAGGATGACTTGGGGACTCCCTGCAAAACATTACCATGACACATTTTAGAACCGGACTTTTGTAAAAGCCATTACACACCCTCTCATCTCTTTTTTTTTATTTGACAGAGAGAGAGATCACAAGTAGGCAGACAGGCAGGCAGAGAGAGAGAGGGGGAAGCACGCTCCCCGCCGAGCAGAGAGCCCGATGCGGGGCTCGATCCCAGGACCCTGAGATCATGACCTGAGCCGAAGGCAGAGGCTTCAACCCACTGAGCCACCCAGGTGCCCCACACCTTCTCATCTCTTAAAAACAAAAGCACCAACCCTGACAGCTGTTGAGGCCTCAGTTAAAACCAACAGAGAAGGACAGCATCCCACTAAACATCTCTTTTCATAACATCTAGGGATCTCAACCCAGATAACGTTCTTATGTGTCTGAGAACAGTCAAAGACTCAGTATGGTAGCAAAATGGTTGTGTATGACAAAGACAAAAACTGGCTTATGAACAAGAAGACCCAAGTTCTGCTACTCAACAGTTGTGAGGACTCCTCAAACACAAATTCTTATAGAAGAAAACCAGTGTTGTGTGTGTGTGTGTGTGTGTGTGTGTGTGTGTGTGCACGCGCGCATAAAACAAAACAAAAGAACTCTGTGTGACTTTGGCCAAGTCATTGCTCCTCTTTATACAATGTGAGAGTTGGATCCAAATAACTCCAGGGCTCCCTGAAGCTCTGGCCCCTGTGATTAATCCTTGGCTGCTCTTTGCTCTTCTCATCTTTTGGGTGGTACCTTCTTTCCCCAGAGGTAGAAAGAGTCATCACAGGTTGGGATGAGAATGTGATGAAGCCCCTAGCCTAGACTGTAGGAGGTTAAACTGTGACACAATCAACAGCAGCTTGCATGATCTAGACCAACCATGTGATCTTTCTGGATAGAATCCTGATATGCTACTCCCAGCCTGGCATGCTACGTTTCTTGGTCTGGATAGTCCTTTAGGCCAGGCTCTAGAAAGGTACACATGTTAAGAGTCTCAAGATGGAGCTCTGGACCATATTTTATGTAGCTGACGGAAAAGAGATAGAACAATAGTCAGAGAAACTACACGAAACCATGCTCATGGCCTCCCATATCAACAGACCAATGCCATTAAGCACCTGAAGTGAAGAAGTGACCCTGAAATTTTAATGCAAGATAAATTTGATCTTACAGGTAACTAGAGCCTTGGTGTAACAGGGTTCATGACTATGATTCAGTATCTTAAATATATAGTTTGCTTTTTAAAAATTTAGTAAAAGGAGAAGGGGAAATAACAATGTTTCCAAGGAAGAGGTATACCTATGTGGTAATCTCTCAACTCCAGAAATTACTTAACCTCAATTTGCTTTCTTCTTCAAGCACAATGATTTTTCCAGTCAGAAGAAATAGAAGAAATAAGGGGAAAAAGAAAGTTATGACCCAAAATTGGTGATAAAACTATCAGACTGCTTTAAATGAGTTCAAGACACCTATGCCAGTGAATCTAGGAACCCCTAGACTATCACACATAACAGTTGGCATCATCCACAGAAGAGAAAATGGAAGAAATATTAGGAGACTAAAGATGGTTAAGTATCAAGTTTCCTAGAAAATGAACATGGAAGATCAAGGAAAACACATATTGGTAAGCTTGTCATTATTTCTTGGCAGAATTCAAGATAAGAGGTGGTCAGATTGCTTTTAGTCATTGATCACTGATAACCAATATGGAGTTACCAAGAATAAGTCAGAGCCAACCAAGTTTATTTTTCTTTTGAAGATGGGATTCCAAATTGGTAAGGCAGGGTCCTGGGGATATAGTAGTATTCCTTCATTCTTGCAAAGTGTTTGATAAGGTCTCCTATAATCCCCCTGTAGAGAAGGCCAGATGCAGAGCCATTAGAAGGATTCAAAACTAGTTGATGCTCAAAATTGTCCTGATTTCTAACTCAGCAACTCAGACTCCCTTTGGCTTGCTCAGTCGCCGACGACGATGGTTACCAATGCCTTGGATGAAGTCAGAGAAAGCGTACTTACCAAATCTGTGAATGACACAGAGCTACAAGGTATCATCAGATCTCAGGCAGCAGAAATTTGGGAGGAAAGGTAAAGGAATTGGATATCTAAAAGAGGTGTGTGGAAAACTTGGGGGGCAGGGCTATCTATGGGCCAGAGGCCAAAAAAACCCACTAACAACAAGCTTTAAGAGGGTATAAGAGAGTAGGGCTGTCAAGAGCTGAAGGGAACAGAGTAAAGTGAGGGGTCAAAATGACAGGTACAGCTGTCACTCAAAGGAATGAGAAACCAGGGGCAGAACAGGGAGAGATGCAGAGAGAAAAAGAATCCGTGGCGGGGGAGGTGGTGGGAGGAAGGGGCAACTGCTATTTTCTCCAGCCTTGGGAACAGCAATCCTGCAAGAGTGAGACTCAGAGCCGGATCAGACTAAAGAAAATCAACTGGCCGGGTAATGGAGGAAGTGGGGAGGCGTGGGAAGAGGTGGATCCTGACAGGAAGGGAGAATGAGTACAGCTGATGACTGTACAAATATACCCTTCAGTTCTGTAATTCCCTGACTGTCAAATCTCAGCATGCCAGAACACTGGGCCAAAGCAACATGATTTGACAGGGATTACTGTGAAGTGTGGCATTGAAGAACAAAAAAAATCAATTGCACAGCATGGGATGGGGGGCTTGGAAGCGATTCATTTGGAACCCAGCCTCGTTTTTGGTTAACCACAAGTTTCACCCAAGCCAACAGCGTGACTGGGCCTCTTAAAATCTTAACCCCATCTTGGACCTCGCTAGCATTTTCAGTGCATGTCAGACGTGCTCTCTCCGTCCCCTGGGCACTCTCACCAGTTGACCTTAGGTGGAACTGTATTCCTTTCTGGGTGCCACCATTTGGGAAGACCACCGTGAAACCAGGATCGATCCAGAGAGCTATCAGAGAAGTGAGGACTCACAGAGAAGCGTCTTATGATGAAGAGAGTTGATGGAACAGTAGTGGATCTGGAGAGAAGGCCACAGCTCCAAACCTCTGCTAATCTATTTCCTACAAGGTCGACTTGCCCTGATGAGCACTAGTTGGTGGGAATTACAGGGAAGAAGGGCCTCTCTCATATCTGGAACCACCCAACCATGAAACTAGCTGCTTTGAGAAAGAATACACACCCTGTCATAGAAATGCCCATTCCACAGGCCCCGATGCTGGTCCTATACTTTTATACCTTAATAGCAGCTCTACTATCTGTATACCTTGGCATCTAAAAGGTGTTGCAAATCACTCGCTTGAGCCAACTAATATTAAAAAGAGACACTTTAAAGGATATGAGCTCCTCATTATTCTAGGATATTTAGATGCTCCCTGGGTTCTAAATTAATCCATCAGAGAGTAGAAGACTTGAGCTGATAAAGACTTTCTCTGTGCATGTTTTTGCTGAACTAAGAGCTAATGCTTAAAAGGGCACCGAAAGGGAAAAGTTGAAAAGTTCTATATCTTTTTTTACCACTCCCTGCCCTAGACTGGCCAATGTCATTTCATAAAGACAGCAGGGTTGGGGCACCTGGGTGGCTCAGTCGGCTAAGCGTCTGACTCTTGGTTTCAGCTCAGGTTGTGATCTCAGGGTTGTGAGACTGAGCCCTGCGTTGTGCTCCGCTCTGCTGGGTATGGAGTCTACTTAAGATTCTCTCTCTCCCCCTCTCTGCCCCCGCTTAAAAAAACAATTAAAAAATAAACAACAGGGATTAAGGAGGTAGACTAGCATAATGCTGTTGACTGTGGGTTCTGAAATCTGACTACCTGGAAAAGAACCCAGCTCCACTGATTTCTGCGTGTGAGACCATGGGCATGTGAGGCCACACAGTCCTTATCTGTAAGAGGGGGATAACAAATATATCTATCTTGTAGGATTTTCTTTCAGTGAAGATTTAATAAGACATTAAGTATTGGTATTGATATAACAAATAACACATTATAAACCATGAATATAAATACAGCTGTCTACAATTAAACATATATATTTTTTTCTCCATAAAATTCTAAGTCCTACAGAAACAGTAATTACTATTCCAACTTTGGATTTCATTCTATTTTTTTAAGGACTTTATTTATTTATTTGAAAGAAAGAGACAGTGCACAAGCAGGGGGAGTGGCAGACAGAGGGAGAAGGGGGCTTCCCACTGAGCAAGGAGCCTGATGCGGGACTTGATCCCAGGACCCTATGATCATGTCCTGAGCCAAAGGCAGACAATTAACTGACTGAGCCATCCAGGCATCCCAACTTTTAAAAGATTTTTTTATTTTTAAGTAATATCTATACCCAACCTGGGGCTCAAACTCAAACTCTGAGATAAAGAGTATCACGCTCCACCGAGTAAGCCAGCCTAGCTCCGCGCACCCCCCCCCCATTTTGGATTTTATAATTCCTAATCAATTTCAAGCCATTTGAGAGCTCTAACAACCTGCTATGGCAAAGATGAGCATCCTTGCTGAAGCAAGACATAAATGATCATTCATCTTAGGATTATGTAACTCATGATGAGAGGCCTGAGTAGGCTGGACAACATTCAGGCCATTTCTCAGGCCGTGGGCCAATATCAGCTTTCCCTGCAGGACCCCCGGAGCACGACATTCGCATCCTTCTCTGCTTGGGAACCTCGGAGGGATCTCCAGAGTCGTACTGAACATGTTAATTTTCCTCTCCCTATACTTTTCATTTTTAAAAGGATGCAACCATAAGCTGTTTCCCTCTTATTTACTTAACAAGTGTTTTGCTTTCATTTCTTGAAAACAGCAGGGAAAAAAATCCACCTAATTAAGATTAAGATGTTCTCCATTGAGATGCTAATCAACTAACTAAAAAGAATCTCTTACCACCTGCACAACCATTTATACTGATTAGCTTTCAGAATACTGTTTTTTATACATTGGTTTCGCATTATTTCATAGACAAACTCTGTTTAGAAGAATCTCCGTTTATTTGTCCATAAAACATTTGGTCTGTCATATTTATGGCAAACATCTTAATCCTATTTAGGTGGTTTTTTCCCTTATTTTATTTCCAAGAAATAAAAACAAAAAACAGCACTTGTCAACAATGAGAAGAGACCACAATTTCTTTGCTTTTTTAGTGTTCTGAAGTTTTTGGACCAGAGAAATTTAATCTTTTCACATAATCAAACAGCTGTTTGTTCATTGTGCTTCTTCCCACTCCCTATATAGTTAGGAATTCTTTCTATAACCACTGGCCAGAGAGACGCTCATCCATATTGCCTACATTTTAATGTTTTTTTATATGTAATTATTATTATGTCAAATGGTGTGACGAGACTATTTTTTTTTCAGTATAAAGAAATGTCCTAGTATGATCTTGTAAATACTCATCTTTTCTTCCAGTGATTTGGGATGCCATATATTTCACATACTAAATTCTTTTTTTTTTTTTAATTTATTTATTTGACAGAGGAAGAGAGAGTATAAGCAGGGGGAGCAAGTAGAGGGAGAGGAGGGAGCAGGGAGCCTGATGCAGGGCTCGATCCCAGGACTCTAGGATCATGACCTGAGCTGAAGGCAGATGCTTAACCGCTTAACTGACTGAGCGACCCAGATGCCCCTCACATATTAAATTCTTATATCGGGGGCGCTTGGGTGGCTCAGTGGGTTAAAGCCTCTGCCTTCGGCTCAGGTCATGGTCTCAGGGTCCTGGGATCGAGCCCCACATCGGGCTCTCTGCTCAGCGGGGAGCCTGCTTTCCCCCCTCTCTCTCTGCTTGCCTCTCTGCCTACTTATGATCTCTTTCTGTGTGTCAAATAAATAAAAATCTTTAAAAAAAAAATTCTTAGTATCAATTCTAGGACTTTCTATTTACACGTCCAACCATTTCATCAATATCATACTGTTGTAATTATTTTAGCTTTATTAGTTTTAAAATTGGTTACATCAGGGCCATCCTCATTACTCTTTTTAAAATTTTTTAAATTAAAAATTTTTTATTTTATAAAGATTTATTCATTTATTTGAGAAAGAGAGAGAGAGTACAGGGGAGGGGGAGAGGGAAAGAGAATCCTCAGGCAGACTCTCCCACTGAGCACAGAGGCACAGGGGCTCAATCCTACCACCCTGAGATCAAGACCTGAGCTGAAATCAAGAGTTGGCCACTTAACTGACTGAGCCACCCAGGCACCCCATTACTCTCATTTTTTAAAAAAATATTTTCTTGATAAGGGATGTCTGGGTGGCTCAGTTGGTTAAACAACTGCCTTTGGCTCAGGTCATGATCCCAGGGTTCTGGGAACCAGCCCAGAGTCAGGCTTTCTGCTCAGCAGGGAGCCTGCTTCTCCCTCTCCCTCTCTCTGCCGCTCCCCCTGCTTGTGCTCTCTCTCTCTCTCTCTCAAATGAATAAACGAAATCTTAAAAAAAAAAAAAAAAAAGATTTTCTTGATAAGTCTCACTTCAATAAACTTTGCCAAAATCCAAATTAAATTCCATCGGGAGTTTGAATTTGCAGTAAGAATATACATTAATATGAGAATAACCAATGCATTCATAACAGTCTTCCCATCAAAGAACATGGTATGTTTCTCTTTCTATATTTAAAAAAAAATGTTTACATCCTTCATAATATTCTATTTTCTTTCACATAGGGTCCACCTATTTCTTTTCCTTGCAGATTTTTTTTTCTTATTTTTTCCCTTAACGAATTGACTGGGATTTATTTATCAACTTTATAATTTTTGTTTTCCAAAGTATCATTTAGATTTTGATTTTTATCATTTTCTTTATTCTGCTTTATGTTTGTTTTATAGTCTTTTCTTCCAACTTCTTGAACTGAATATTCACTTGACCTACTTCCTTATTCAATAATAAAATCACCTAAGGCTATACATTTTACTCTGAGTATAGCTTTGACTGCACATAATTTTTAAAGAGCACGCTTCTAATTTTAAATTTTCTTCTAACTAGTCGATAATGGTAGTTTTGCTTTTCTGTCTGACCCCATCTTTACTTGGGAGATTGCATTTTTATTTCCAAAAGGCTGGACAGTTTTAAGTTTTTGGTAGTTATTAATTTCTATTTCACTATATTCTGGAAAAAAGACTTATATAGTTTCTTATTTGGGGAATTTATTAAGTTTTCTTGGTAGAGTAGTATGTGGTCAATTACATTAGATTATTAAATGCATTATTAAAATTCTCCATGCCCCTATTTATTTTTTTTATCTTTACGTGGCCAAGGCTAAGAGGTATGAATTAAAGTCTCTCAGAATAAGAATTTTCTGTCAACGCTTTCTCCTTGGTAGTTCTTTCTCTTAGGACTTGATTATATACTTTTCCTTGTATCACAGAGAAAGGGCTCCTTGGCCTATAGTTTTTAGGATTGCCATTTCCTCCCAGCTCATCGTCTATGCCACATCTTGCCTTGTGATAAACCTCAGGGCTGACAAGACATTCACATCCAATGCCTCGCTTGGTCCTCATAACAACCCATTAGAGAGACAAGATAATTATTGCCATCATCACTGTCTTACAGAAATGAAAACTGAAAGTTAATGACTTGCCCAAAGTCATAACACACAAATTTATCTTAAAACTTGTAGTTTGGTGCCCTTGTCATCATCCCGCTCTGCAAATCCTAGATCTGTCTCCTTGGCTGGACCACAAGTTCTGGAAGCCTGGACTGAGCATACCTGTTTCCTCCACAGGACCGACCCATACCTGTCTCTCCTCTACAGCACCGATGCATCGGCTGTCTTCAAGCAATGTTGACTGCCTGCCCACTCACTGCCTGGCTGCTGTCCCTTCTGCCATTTGCCTTCCCTCTTTATTCTCTGAGTGATATCCCACTGGGGACTTGGGGTCTTGGGGCTGAGAAAGGTAAAACTAACAGGACATAGAAAGAGATTTACCGATGTGCAGCGAATAACTGTGATTGAAAGAGAGTCTTCAGCTTCCCTGAAAAAAAAAAAAAAGAATAAAAATAAAACCATTTCATGACTTTGGATGATGATGATGTGTGTGTGAGAGAGAGGGTCAAAAAGACTGGCAGAATTACAAAGCAGCCTAATTTGCTTCAGCTTCTTTGGCTCAGCAACAGTGAGAAAGATGTGAGGGAGGCAGGGGTCCGCAGAGGAGTGAAGCTGTCCCAGAGTGCCCCCCTCCACCTTGAGGGAATCTTCTGACACCTGCCTCTACCATCTAGTGTATACCTACAGCTACTTGGTTAAGTCACTTAGATTTAATTTAGTCTTTATGATGGGGAACTCATGCAGTTGGTATGACCACTAGGTTAGGTTTATGTCCAAAAAAATTTTTTATGAGAAAACATAGCAATAACACAGATAACTTAGGTTGCTATTTCAGATAACTTAGGCTAAACATTTCACTAAATTGAATGAAAATGTGGATCACATTTATCAGATAAAAGCCAACCAGCGTGTGGTGTTCAGGCACACAAAATCAGTGCAATGAGCCGAATCATATATCAAGATACTAGACATTTCTCTCTTGTTCTTACCTCTTATATTCCCAAAGTGAGAAAAGTCAACTAGATGCTGGCCAAACTTCCATTTTGTACTAGAGAACAGAACTGAAAAATCAATCCATGTTTCCTCTTCCTTTGCCATTGCCATTGCTACATAGAGAAGCTGTTTGCAAATAATTTCATTTGAGTTCCTGCAATATGAACATTTAGGCCAATTGCTGCTGGTGTGTTGCTTCCTCAAATGGGTAAAATCAACTTGCGGTTTCGAAGTACCTAGGGATTGCCTCTTTTCCATTTTATACAAGAACAGGCCTTTCCCAAGATAATCTACAACAAACCAAGGTCCAAGTGCTCTCAAAAGGACATTCAGGTCTCACAGATATCTGAAGGGATTAGAGAGGTTTTGTTGTGCCATGTTTTCCTTGATTTTTTCCCTTTATATGTGGCAATGGCCCTGGGAACGAAGCTTAAAAAAAAAAAAAAAAAAAAAGCGGTTCTGCGATTCCCACAGGGTATGACAGAGAGCACAGATTTATGGCACCCATCAAGTCACATCCCTGCTGAGGAGCCCTCAGTGGCTCCCCATTCTACACGGAGACTGACACCTGAACTTGCTGTGTCAGCATTCGAGACCCTTCACCATGTGGGCCTCACTTCCCAGAACTTTCCTCTAGGCATCTGGTGCCTCAGGCAAACTGACCCCACCCGGTAATTCCTGCTTATGACTTCTTTGCCTGGATCACGCTTCACCTCCACTTCTGTGGGCCAAATTCTACCCAGCACCAAAGGTACAGCTGAAATCCCTGTTTTGTCAAACTCGACTTCCCCAAAGGCTGGAGGAATCTGTAGCAATTACGGCCCCTTTCCTCTGCTCCTCTTGAGGCAGTGTCTGCCCTCAACCTCACAGGGGTGCACACGAGTCCGAGTCCACATTCTCAGCCCGCAGCGTGAGGGGAGTGCAGTCCCCTTGCCCCACACGGCTGCTTGCCCAGGTGCTCAGTAAACAGGCCGGGTTCAATGTTACCCACACGCCCACATTCCGGCCTACTGCTTTAAACTGAGAATAATTTTGCCTGTTAGTCAGAGTTTGATCTAGCCTGGCAGAAATAGTAGCATCACTGAAAATCTGAACTTAATTTGCAGGCATTGATCATCTTTGAGAAAAAAAAATCATCCGATAATTGGGAAAGCAAACTTCATGATTTCCCTCACCGTGCTTCATTTGGTAGAAACGAAATCATCAAATCCCATCTGGGCTGTCCCAACCACCCGACACCACTCACAAAAAAGGCATAATAAGTATCTTCAAGTTGGCTTTCGTGTAACTCTATTTCTCATGTCTTTTTATTTAAAGTCGTCAAAAGAGTATTGAGTGACCAGTTGGAAACGACGAAGCCTGTAGGTGCCTATGAGATGTCTGTCAGCCCTCTTCGCTGCTATCCTGACCTTCTGTCTTAAAACCAGGGTCAGCAATCGTGGCCTCATTCAACTGAGCACTCACTGTGTGCTGGCTCTGAGGGAGGTCACGGTCCTGACAGAAAGTGAGGCATTGACACAAGTCACGATGCCACCTGGGCAGAAGGTGGCAGCTGTCATATCAATGAAACTACAATACACCAACCAGGCATTTAAGAAGAGCTATCGGAAGGGTTCAGGAAGAACCGACAGATTTAGCATCGCTTTAGTCCAATCTTTGGCATATGCTACAACAACCCTAGAAATCCTTACCAGGTAGAACCCGTGTATTATTCTTAACTACACTGCCTGCTGTGCCCCACGGGGCGTCTAGCACAGCAGGGGGTTGATAAATACAGCACCCTGGCCTTCCCCCCCAATCGCTTCTCTAGACAGATGAAGCGCACGGTGATGGAGACCGAATTCTCAAACAAGGCTCCTGCCTCCACTTCAAGGAGACAGGACCCTACCAAAACCCTGGGGAGATCAATTTTGTCATTCCTGTCACCCATCTTTGCTCTCTGATCATCTGCGTGACTCTG
Organism: Potos flavus; assembly: GCA_028534135.1. NCBI lineage: Eukaryota > Metazoa > Chordata > Mammalia > Carnivora > Procyonidae > Potos > Potos flavus. The sequence continues at coordinate 29,706,164 of CM052892.1, forward strand.
TGGGTAACGGAGGCAATTTAGTACCTCAGTATATTGACTGCTCGTTCACACGAAAGGCTTTCGGCAGGCTCATCGTTCATTTGGAGGATCTGATCACCAGGGAAAAGCTTGCCGTGAGCAGAGCCTCCTGTTGGACAGAGAAGAAGTAATTGGTGTTCACACGAGGAGGGCCCAGACCCTGTGTGTCACAACGGCACAACTGAATGGCAGGCTGATCCAGTGCCCTGGGCACCAGCTCACCCCCCTCCCTGCTCCCCACCCAGCTTTGGGGTCACTTGGATCTATTTTCCTGTTTATAAAACATGAATAATGTACCTATCATCCATCACCTTCAAGGGATAGTAGGAGACTATCCTGGGAAAGAAAACTAGCAGAAACCCTCATAATCAACAGAGCTTACCAGTGAATCTACTGCATTCATCTCTAAAGAACTCTGGGGTGTGTGTGTGTGTGTGTGTGTGTGTGTGTGTGTGTGTAAACTGAAATCAGTAGATTTTAACTAGTTCCAGATCTAACATCAATACATAGCTGATATATGAAAACAAACACTAGACATTTCCAGCCTGCTCTTCTTCACCCTGATAGAGCCTATATCTTACAAAGACTCAAGTGAAAACAAATCAATAATTTCTATTACTCTCTGGCCAGCAACTCTCCCCAGCTCGGAGCATGAAGGGTTTCAGAGAGGAGGGCCAGCTGATCCAAACACTGTCACTGCCTCGAGACTGGCCAGGGAGCCATGGATGGGCAAAGCCCTGCTCCAGGCCAGCAGGAGCCTGCGGTTCCGATCAGCAGGTGCACTTGGGGCTTCCCCCCTCTCCGCACCAAAGAAAGGTACAAAGCTCTAGACAGAATTAGGTCAGAATTAGATGTGCCCTTTCTAACTTCCTGGGGTACGATTTTTGAAATTATGTTCTAGGACAGAGAGATGGGAAGAGATCCAAGGCTATTTCTCCCCCTCCTGAAAAGCCAAACTCCTTTCTTGCTTCCCAGTCTGCCCCTACCTGCTGTGACAGCCACCACCGTGAGGGGAAGGTTCTCAGAAATGTGAAATCCGTAGTCCTGGAGGAGGGCATCTTTGTCTATTTTCACTGTGTGTTTCACAGGGGTGAGGGTCTG
>CM052892.1:29707782-29741528 GCA_028534135.1 Potos flavus
GTATATCTACACATCCCAGATCCTGGCACACAGAAGATATTCAGTAGCCACTGCTGAGTGGATGGATGCAGGGATGCAGGGATGGGGGGGGCGGCAGGAGGGGCAGGGGATGCAGGAATGCGGGGGGGAGGATGTGGGGATGCAGGGGGGATGCGGGGGGGGGCGGCAGGGGATGCAGCAATGTGGGGGAGGATGTGGGGAGCAGGGGGGGATGCGGGGATGCAGGGGATGTGGGGATGCAGGGATGCGAGGGTGGGGGTGATGTGAGGACTCAAGGATGCAGGGATGTGTGGCCAGGCATCAGGCAGGAGGCTGTGCCTCAGTAGAGGTACAGAAGAGGAAAAACAGGGACTGTGAACAGGAACGAGGTATTGTTCCGTTTGGATGTCTGAGGCTGACTAATTCCACAGATGGATTGTTTCTTTGGTGATTTTGCTTTTTCTTTTGTGCTTGAAGATGAATTCCACTTCCCTTTCCACTAGGTAACTGTGAGGACTCCAATAGGAAATGCCAGAGAGTGAAGATTCCCCCTAGAGTAATCTTTAAAAACATATATGTTCTCTATAAATCTAAGAGCAGGTAAGTTGAAAGTTTGTACGTTCTTTCTCTCAAAACCACACGTCGTGAGCTATTTCTCATTTGTCTGTGGCGAACGACTTTTCCCCCCTGCGAGTCAGTGGTCCTTTCTGAGAAGGGTCAAATGGGGACGGGATGAGGTATTTACTGTCAGAGAAAACGACAGAATGTGGACGAGTAACAGCTCCCCCGGGGCTCTGCCGTTAAGCCCTATCATTTATTCTCATCCATTTACCAAATACTGTCAGGAATTCTGCTTAATGCAACAGGACCCCACTTATCTGAAAATCATCTGTCAGTGATAATGACCTCAAATTTCAACAAGGATCGGGAAAACCAAAATCTGCTTCATGGAGCCAAAATGCACGTGACAAACCCAGGTACAAGACCTCATGCCCATTATCCATCAAGGAGCTCCTCACAGGGTGCCTGCGTGGCTCAGTCGTTAAGCAACTGCCTTCGGCTCAGGTCATGATCTCGGAGTCCTGGGATTGAGTACCGCATCGGGCTCCCAGCTCCACAGGGAGTCTGCTTCTCCCTCTGACCTTCTCCCCTCTCATGCTCTCTCTCACTCTCTCTCCCTCAAAGAAATAAATAAAAACTTAAACAAAAAAAAAAAAAAAAAAAAAAGGAGCTCCTCACACCCCAGCTTAGAGTTGATTTAGGCTGTCTGACCCGATGATGACCTGACCCCGCCAGCTTAGGGACAAAGAGAGGATTTCTCCTACACAAGCACAGGGGTCACACTGAGAAGCATCTGCAGATGGATCTAATGAGAGGGAAGAACCAAAAACTGAACATGTAGAGTGAATAAAGCCCCATAGCCATTCCCAATTAAAACACAAAACAAAACAAAACCTTAAAGCTACAAAAGGGCCTTTGCAAATAATAATATAGTACACTGATCGCCAAAAATCACATTTATGTTCTTTTCAAAAAGAGCAACAGGAAGGATACTCTAGACATTTCTCATATTTAATATAGTGGGGGAAATGCAACGATAGTTTTCAGAGAAGGAAAAACGTAAGAGGCATAATAAACACAGGAAATGGAAAAGTCCCACTTGTTTTTAAACAGATGATGATAGTATGACTAGAAAATGATCAAAGGATTGCTGGCGCTAAAAAAAGGTTAGCGGAGTTACAGGATAAAAGCGCAAAACACAGTCTCAAAAAGCCTTCACTAACTCATTGAAACAGATTAATTGAATGTGTATTAGGTGCCAGGCTGATACGATACCAAAAACACAAGTGACAATGAAAACACAGATAAACTAAACATCATCACAATTAAAAAGTTTTGTGCTTCAAAGGGACAATTAAGGGGCGGCTGGGTGGCTCAGTCGTTCGAGCATCTGACTCTTGATTTCGGCTCAGGTCATGATCTCGGGGTCATGAGATCAAGTCCTGCATCCGGCTCTGCACTCAGCACTGAGTCTCCTTGAGATTCTCTCTCTCCCTTTCCCTCTGCCCGTCCCCCAGCTTGTGCTCACATGTGTTTTCTCTCTCTCAAGTAAATAAATAAATCTTTAAAAAAACAAAGGACAGAATAAAGAAAGTGAAAAAATCCACAGAATGGGAGCAAACATTTGCAAATCATATATCTGATAGGGACCTTGTAGCTACACTATATAAAGAATTCTTAGAACACAAAAGAAAAATAACTCAATTAAAAATAACTCAATTAAAAAGTGGGCAAATGATTTATGTGGACATTTCTCCAACCAGTAAGTAATCATTAGCCATTATGGAACTGCAAATCAAAACTGCAATGAGATACCACTATATCCCCACCAGGATGACCCATAATCAGAAAGACAGGTCAAGCGTTGGCAAAGATGCAGAGAAAATGGAACCCTGATATCATCTGGCAGTTCCTCAAAAGACTAAACGTTGAACACCATATGACCCAGCCATGCCACTCCTACGTATGTCCCTAAGAGAAATGAAAATCTATGTCCACACAAACCTGCACACAAATGTTCATAGCAACAATATTCATAATAGCCCCAAAGTGGAAACAGCTCAAATGTACATCAACTGATGAAATGACCAAGAAAATATTCCACGGCAGAATATTATTTGGCAACAAAAAGGAATGAAATATGAATACATGGCATAACAGGGATGCACTTGGAACACATTCTATTAAGTGAAAGAAGCCAGCCACAGAAAAACAGAAGAACACACAAGTGTGACTTCACTTATAGAGTATGTTCAGAATAGGCAAATCTATAGAGACAAGTAGTGGTTGCCTAGGGCTGAGAGCAGGAGAATTCTGGGAGGAAATGGGAAGCAATTGCCAATATATACGGAGTTTCTTTTTAGGGTGAAAAAAAATCTTCCAAAATGGATTGTGATAATGGCTGTACATCTCTGTGTATGCACCAAAAACCAATGAATTGTATGATTTAAGTGGGTGAATTGTATGGCAAGAAAACTATATCTCAATAAAGCTGTTGAAAAGGGCGCCTGGGTGGCTCAGTGGGTTAAAGCCTCTGCCTTCGGCTCAGGTCATCATCTCAGGGTCCTGGGATCAAGCCCTGCATCGGGCTCTCTGCTCGGCGGGGAGCCTGCTTCTCCCTCTCCCTCTGCCTGCCTCTCTGCCTACTTGCTATCTCTCACTCTGTCAAATAAATAAATAAAAATCTTAAAAAAAAAAACTGTTTAAAATAAGGTAAATCAGTTTATTTTTTTTAATATTTTATTTATTTATTTGAGAGAAAGAGAGAGAAAGAGAGCACAAGTGGGGGGAGGGGCAGAGGGAAAGAGACCGAGACAAGCAGACTCCCTGCTGAGTGTGGAGTCAGACACTGAGCTCGATCCCAGGACCCCAAGATTATAACCAGAGCAGAAGTCCAAAGCTTCACCAACTGAGCCTCCCGGGCATCCCAAGGTTAATCAGTTTAAAAAGATAAAATTCTGGGGGGAAACTGGTTATGATACAAATATATGAAGAATGGGCATAAATACATGCAGTAAAAGACCCAGATTTCACATGCTCAAAGCAAGTGAATTGACAACTTACACATGAAGAAATAAAGTCGGTAAATAACACAGAAAATGTATAACCTTATTAATTAAAGAAGTACAATTGAAAGGGCTACAGAGTACTATTACATGTCAAGTAAAGCACCAAATATAAATAAAAATAATAAAGCCCAACATGTGTGGGCCTTGGGATTTAAGGCTGACCATATAAATTAGCTACTCAATCTCTCTAGAAAATAATTAGGGAAATCGTAACATGAATTTAAACTTTGATCATTTTGTTTGACCTTCTGTTACCATGCTGACTGCCATTCCTCAAAGTAATAACCTCAGACAAAAAAATAAATTATTATTTGTATTAGACCATGAGTTCCTAAAAGACAAGGGTAGTATCTATTTATTCTGTGTTCCCTAGGCCTAGTAAAGTCCCAAAATAAAATATGAACTCAAAACACCCTGCCTCTTAAATATTCAAATATATTTATCATAGCTTCATTTAGAATAGTGGAAAAATACAAAATAACTCGACAGAGGATAGCAAAGAATTACTCCAAGACTCTTCATCAGTGAAGTATCACAAGCCTCAGAACTTTAGACATACATGGAAACACAACTTAGAACATATCCTTTCAGGGCGTCCTCTAAACTATCGTACAGATCCCCTTCCTAAGGGAGAGCTTGGATTATTCTAGACCTAAATTCTCTGAGCGATGAGTGAAGATTCTTTGCCCACAGGAAGCATTTACGCTTATTAGGTGAATACATGAGCAAAATACTATATACAGAAAGCATGATACAAAACAGTACTTCAAATGATTGGCAAAGATGAAAATGTACACATAACTATTAATAAATAGCAGACAACTTGAATGTAAGTAACAGAGTTCAATATTTGTCATTTTCCTTTGTTTGCTTAATTGGCAATACAGCTCAGCCCTATGACTAATCACGAATCATCTTCACACGTTCCAGAGCTCAGTAAATGGTATCACAGGGACTCTTGGGAGTCATTCTTGACTTTACCCTGCTCTTATCCTTACTATATGATTAGTCACAACACTGAAAGATCTCTAAAGATGTCCGACCAGTTCTGTCTCCTCAGCCACCATTCCATTTCAGGCTGCCATTACCTGTCCTGCAGACAGATTTCTCCACTAGTGTCCAAACTGATCTCTCCACTTTTCACTTTTGTCTCTCTTGAATGCTTCTCCATCCAGTACCCAGACTGATTTTATAAATGCAACCCTGCTCGGATGTCTTCCCATATCGCATGGCCTCATCCAAAATCCTTGATATGGCTTAATACAGCTCCGGCCAACCACTCTAATCTCAACAACCAAGCCATTCATTCTCCTGATATTCTTGTTCTAGCCAAAGTAGTCTCTTCTGAGTTCCTCAAATACACTGGCCTTTGCACAAGTTCTTCCCTTTACCTAGAATCCTCCCCTCAGTGCCATAACCCCTTATAGCACACACTCTCCAGAAATTTACCCAACACACTCAACCCCTACTCTATCTTCTGCTCTGGGCAGAACTATCTCCTTCTGTGGAACACACCCACAGAACATGCACATCTCTTTTAGAAATATACATAATATTTGCAATGACCAATGTGAAGTCTCTTGTCCTCTCTAGACTACAATTTGTGAGGCAAAAACCATGTCTTTTTTGTCCCATGTGCCAAACTCGATGCTAGGCATAGAGTAAGGCTTATTAACATATGGCAAATAAAAGAAAAGCAAAACATATCACAGGGTTAAAATAGAATCCATTTGGATGCTTTCCAAATGGCGTCTTCAGTTATCTGACTTTTCCCTTTGGAAGGGTGTATTCCTCAACAATGGTAGACAAACAAGGCCCCACTGTGTTGACTTATCCTCGCACGGTGTCAGTGGCTTTGGCCCAAAGTTTGCATTTGACATTTTTCCCAAAGGCCACATTCCGCCTTTTGTTTGGAAAGGGATTGCTTGAGAACACGACCAAACTCTGGTTTCTCCTCACAAAGACTGTTTAATATTGGACAAGGAGCTGAAGGAAATGCTCTCTGCCGCAAAATTTCCTCCTCTGAGGCATCTTACGAGTATCAGATTGAGCCCTGACAATCCAGAAACATATTCCTGGTTCCTTTTGTGATGGCTTCAAACCACACATCTGAGGTTATTCTGATGATTTTACGTTGAAACAGCATGAGAACTGTGGCTCCGCCAGTGGAATGGCTCTAGCCTACAGTAGAGCTAGGGGAAAACAGCAACACGTTACATTCATCATGAAAGTAGTCTCATGTACACAAATTCTATGTTTTATGGGTCACTCGTTCATACCGAATTGACCCACACTGGAAAAGGAAAAAAATACCACATGGAAATAAATTATGCTTCCGATATTCTCTGGCTTTTTATCTGTTCTCTGATATATCAGAAAATTTTTTTTACTTCTATCCCATAACAACAAAGAAATCATCTCTGAGTTCCAGCAGGATGTGGAGAAATTATTTTGAATCCATGTTTAAACACTGTATTAGACGCTTAGCTTGAATGATTTTAAAAGCTAAAGTCTGGTATAAGCTGGATTTTTAATCTAAGGTTGATTCAAAGAAAGCAGAAATAGAGGGAGGAGTCCCCACCAGAAAGAAAGGTAGCATGTAGTCATAATCATAGGACTCTGCTTATGACAGTGTCTAGGGACCATGCAATAAAGAGACTGGGAGTGTATACTATAGGGACAAGGCCTACAGTTGAGAGAAGTAAGTACTCTATTATTACTTTAAAAAGGAGATTCAGAAGATGAGGGCAACTCTGAAAGTGCAGTGCAGGAGCCTTCCAGCTTGTTCTCGGATCTTCCCACTTTTGCCCATAGGTCAAGAAGCAAAAGTTGATACCTGAAGTGGTCTTTCTACATCATTAGGAATATTAGAAAGGCCAAAGGCAGCCATGCCTATAATTGGTAAATAGTCTTCTTATGGTTGTAGTGAACAAGTACATTTGGAAAACACGCAAAACCAACAGGGAGGGCTCCTGACACGAAGATGCCATGATGCCGGTGCACGCACACACAGGTAGGTGTGTACACATGTGCCTGTGTGGATGTGTGTGGGCTTGAGCATGTGTAACACATGCATGTGTGTTCATTAGTATCAAGACTCAAGGTAAGTTGAAAGAAATCTTTTTAAGCTCTGAGGATAAAACCAAGCGCCAAGCAGCAAGCTGTGTCAGGCCCTTCGTGTTTCTTTAAATCTTGTTCTATAAAACGAATACTTCTAGATGAAGCACAAGAGAATTCAGTAAATCTTATGCGGGGTTGTTTTAATAATACAGTTAACAGTGTTCTAAAGTTTACGTGCAGGAATTGTAGGCAAGGGTAAAAAAAAAAAATTGAAAATTTAACACAAGGGTGTAAAAATAAGCAGATCAATGCTACCGAACAGTTAGCCTAGAAGGAGATCCAATTTCCAACTCACAGACAGAGGAATTTCATAGATGATAAAAAGAGGGGCCATAAATCATCTAAGAAAGGAAAGATCGCTCACAGTCAATGGTGAGGCAAATAGATACTTACTTTTTGGAGAAAAATCAAGTTAGATCTTTATCTCATAGCCTAAAATAAACTCCAAATTAAAGAATTAAACATAAGATATTTTAAAGCTATTAAATTAAATAGGACATTAATTTAATTAATTATGGGATGAGGATTTTCTAAGCTCAGAAGCAATCAAATAAATCATCAAGAGAATACCATTTAACTACCTAAAAGCTGAAAATTTCGTAGGAAGAAAAAAATGGTATAATTAAGTGGAAAAGTATGCTATCTTTTTTGGATACAAGAGGATTTTTATTGGAAAAATAGTATACTATATATAGGTGCACATGTGTATATGTCAAGAAATAGAACATAATAGAATATTATGGCTTCCCAGATACTTTCTGTGTTCCTTTCCCACTCACTAAGTCTGTCTTCATTTCTAATTTAAGAATAATATTAAATATGTATCAGTAAACTGCAATATATGATATAAAACATGTGTGCACTTAAAATAGGCATTATAAGACATACACTTGTGTAAACACTACCTAACTTAAAGAAGAGAACATTTCATGTAATTTGTAAATCTTTAGGATGTCCCTTCTCAAATACGTCCCCCACTCTTTCAAACCTAAGTCTTTCTCATGTCATCATTTCTAGAGCTATACAAAGCAAGTAAAAAGATGACAATTTAGTTCAAAGCAAAGTGCTTAAAAATTAGGTTATGATGTAATATTTCTGTGTTGCAGCTCTTATTAAGTAGATTTTATTGCATTATTTATACAGAAATTCAAAACATGTCACAGTGACCATTTGTGGGGTTAGCTATTTCTTTCTCTCTCTCTTTTTTAACGATTTTATTTGACAGAGAGAGATAGTGAGAAAGAGAGAACATGCAGGGGGAGTGGCAGGCAGAGGGAGAAGGAGAAGCAGGCTCCCTGCTGAGCAAGGAGGCTGATGCAGGGCTGGTTGCTGGGCTGGATGCGGGACTCGATCCCAACACCCTGGGACCATGACCTGAGCCGAAGGCAGATGCTTAACGACTGAGCCACCCAGGCACACCTTTGGGATTAGCTATTTCTAAAAGAGCACTGACACTATACATGTTATTTTTACATTGGAATATGAATGTAGGTAGGAGGAGAGTAGTCATCAACACATCTGAAGAGTTTTGCACTCCTACAATCACAGGTTTCACTAGGCTTGCACACTCATTCTAACTGAGCACCACTGTCTGAATTTGATCGTAATAATAATTGCCCACTGAAACTTAATTGAAATTTTAAGAAATCAAAGCAACTTCGAAAGTTGACACTCCTCCAGAGAAAAGCACCTGTTTTAAGATGCATTACAGAGCTCTAACATAACCCCAGGTCCATAAAGGTTATCAGTTTGTTTAGCAACGTTTGGAAATGGAAATGGCAATTTTGACTCATTTGCTCCTAGACAATTCAATTAGAGTCAGAAATAAAGTTAAAATTTTATGGAAAAATGGCAATCACAAGTAAAGTAAGTATAACTAGGCTAAAATGATTGGAAGCTTTTGAAAGTCTGGAAAAAATAACAGGATTGTTATAAGGTGTATATAAATTATTATATGACTGCAGATGAGCTTCTAGGTTTCCATTTTCTGGACTAGAGAAAACATATTGATGTACTTCTTTTGTTTCTTGCCCTGGCTGTCAAAAAACTCAGACCCAGTTAGTACTCAAATGTTAAATCCCACATCTAATTGGTTTACATTGTATAACATTTCTACATGTTTATTTAAAATTTTCTACATGTTTTAAAACTGTAAGTCATCAAAAATTTTCCTTGGAAGAAAAAAGGATGTAAAATTTATGTACAGTTTTTTAAAGATTTTTTTTTTTTTTAATTTGAGAGAGAGTGTGTGTGTGTGAGCGAGAGAGAGCATGAGCAAGGGGAAGGGACAGAGGGAGAGGGAGAAGCAGGCTCCCCACTGAACTAGGAGCCTGACCCTAGGACCCTGGGATCATGACCTGAGCTGAAGGCAGACGCTTAACTGACTGAGCCACCCAGGCGCCCCTAAATATATTTTAATAAATAAGTTAATGCTTCATTATGAAAGCTCTTAATCAATAAAAATATATTGGACATCTATTACATACTATGCACTCTTCCAGGGCTGAAGACACTTTGTAAAACAAGACAGTCATGGTCCTTGGTCTCATATGTGGCAGGTAAGCTATGCCAAGGAAGCAAGAGGAACAAGATGAGGTTGGAGAGTTAGGCTGGGGCCAGATGGGAAAGGGGCTCGCAGGCCGTGGCACAATGGCAGGTGAGTTCCTGACCACTTTGGGGTGTGGAGGGGTGAGTACGTAGGGCAGATGTGGTGTGTATTTTGAAAAGTCCACTATGGCTTCAGAGTAGAGAATAGGCTGGATCAGAGAAAGAGTTAAGTGATCATGGCAGTGCCCCCAGGGACAGAGAGGAGGACAGATCTGAGATAACACCTGACAGGAGCTGCTGGTGGGGTGTGTGCAGAGTGGGAGCAAAAGGGAACAAGTCAGGATCACTCCCAGGTTTCTTAAGCAGCTGGTGGTCGGAGGTACCATTTACTCCACTCTGAGGAAATTGCAATTATTTCCCCAAACTTAGCTTTTCAGTTCTTGATCATTTTCAAGTAATCTGAGGACCCCAAGAACCCAGCCTGTATCAAGGTTGTGAGATTAGAGATGAGAAGCAATTTAAGCAAGGCCAAAAGCATCCTAGAAACACAACAATGATGTCTTCCACGCATATTGCCAGGAACCTTTCCCTCTTTTGCTTCTCTTTCTCAAGCACTTGGAAACCAAGACTGCAGAGACACATGGAAAGATGCTCAACATCGTTAGCCATCAGGAAAATGCAAACCAAAATCGCAGTGAGAATCCCCTCCCCCACACTAGAAGGGCCACAACAGAAAAGAGAGATAATAACAAGAACGGGCAAGGACGTGGAAACACGGCACCCTCGCACACTGCTGGTGCAAATGTAAAATGGAACAGTCACTTTGGAAAACAGTCTAGCAGCTCCTCGAGAGGTTAAAAACCGAGTTACCATGTGACCCATCTATACCACTCCTAAGGATATACCCAAGAGAAAAGAGAACATATGTTCAAACAAAAACTTGCACGCACATATTCATAGCAGCGTTATTCATAATAGCCCCACAGAGGAAACAACCCCAGTGTACATTAACTGATGAATGGACAAAGAAAATATCCCATAATGGAATATTATTTGGTAATGAAAATGAAACACTGATATATGCTAAAACATGGATGAACCTTGTTCATATAAGGCTAAGTGAAAGAAGCCAGGCACAAAAGACCATGTATTATATGATTCCATCTATGTGAAATGCCCAGAATAGGCAAATCTGCGGAGACAGAAAGTACATGAGTGGCTGCCTAGGGCTGGGGGAGGGGCAAAAGGGGGGTGACTGACTGCTAATGGGTATGAGGTTTCTTTTCATGGTATTGAAAATGTTCTAAAATTGGATTGTGGTGATTGTTGCACAATCTGTACATATACTAAATAGATACGAAAAATCACTGAATTATACACTTTTAGTATGTAAATTTCATGATATGTAAAATATATCTCAAAAAAGATTTTGGGTAAAACAACTTCCTGGGGTACCTGGGTGGACCAGTCAGTTAAGTGTCTGCCTTTGGCTCAGGTCGTGTGTGATCCCAGCATCCTGGGATCGAGCCCCACATCTGGGCTCCCTTCTCAGCAGGGCTCCTGCTTCTCCCTCTGCGCCTCCCCCTTGCCACCCCCTGCTCGTGCTCTCTCTCAAATAAATAAAATCTTTAAAAAAAAAAAACTTCCTATAGGACAATGTCACCTTTTATTTACATTATGAGAAAAGCAGGATATTACAGAGTATCGATGTCAAATATTTAGCACCATCAAGTTAAAGTTACACAGGTCTCTTTTCTGCAGGAATTCGCAGAGGCTTTAATGGGCTAAAATGCACTGTGTGCAAAATGCAAGCAGAGGTGGGTGGGAGTGGGGTATGGGCTGTGTCACTTCCAAATGTTTAGTGGAACACAGGACTAGGTTTTGCGGAACCCACTTCAGGAACCAATGTACCTAGCCGTTTCCCCACTTACCATCAAGTACTACTTAACCACTTGCAATCAGTCTCCTGGGACTAAATCAGCTCCGGGTTACAGAGACGAGGCCAACACTTTCCCTGTGCTCAGAGATTACCGTTCAGAAGGAAAAAAAGAGATGTGCTCAAATAAATTGAACACACCAGGAGGAGCGCACCTTCGATGGCAATCCAATGCTGTGGGTCCCACCGGAGTGGTTAAGTCTAACTATGGGCTGGGGTGCACTTCCTGGAAGATGGAGAAGTTCAGCCAGACCTTGAGCTGCAGGTGGGTTCTGTATGCACGGAGTTGGGCTCGGACAGGAGCCCTGGTTTGTAGGGGTGAAAGAAGAGGGGGTGCCTGGAGTGGGGGAACGATGAGTAGATAGATCCTTTAGCTGGAGTATGATGCAAAGGAAGGAGAGCAGTAAGGCAAATAGCCGTAAAGGACTGTAGGTCAATCATGGAGAGCCTTGAATGCCAAACCAAAAATGGTTATCCTCTAAGAACTAGGCACCCATCCACGATTTCTGAACAGGGGGTGGGGATGATCTTAAACAGGGCACTCTGTGAGCCTCAGGTGTTTCCACTATAACACAGGGCTAACTCTACCAGCCTCGCTTCCCCGCAGCGCGTGGATCCCAGCCCTTGGCTGCAGGGCAACCTGGTCCTGAGCAAGGTTTACTGGCCAGCAGCACAACAGCTGTTTCCAGCTCCTTTTGAAGAATGTGTGTCTCAGAAACACCTGACCCATGGTATTTCATCTCTGTGGCAGGGCCAGATGGGAAATCTGAGATGGAAAGTGAATGCTTTGAAACATTTGAAACAAATGCTTTGAAAATATTTTAAGTTCTCCTGTAGCAGTCAAATCCGATCTGTATTTGATTTCATTTTATTTTGTTTGGAATGAAATAGGGACTGCAAGGAAGGAACAGCTGCTGGAAACAAAGACGGGGAAAGAGTATAAACAGCGGATTGCCTGACCCTCACATCAAATACTAAGGCAAAGGATGTGTGTGAGAGGGAGAGAGACGGAGAACATGTGCGAGTGTGTGTTCACAAGTGTAGGAGTGTATATTCCACAGGAGTGTGGATGAGCATGCCTGCGTGTTTAAGTCCATTTGTGTGCGAGTGTTTGTCTCTGTACGTGTGTGTCTGAGTTTGGTGGGAGCATACGTCGTGGGTGTATGTGGAGAGACACAGAGGGAAGAGTTGGAAGGGGGACAGCGAGGCGCTCCAGCAAAATCGCAGATCTGTCCATGCCTCCCCACCATATGGTGCAAGAACAAAGCAAACTGGAGACAGCGATCCCCGGGTGCCGCCAAGATTGCCGAAACCTCTTCCTGCAGGGACACCACATCTTGACGGGCAGAAGTCTCTGCCAGCCCAGGAGCCTTACCGGGCTGAGCTGTCCCGCGAGCGCCGTAGCCATCTCGCCACCATTTGTTCTATTCTGTGCGCTTTCCGTGTCTGGAATAAACTGGCCTCCACCTCTTCCATTTACCTAAAAGGAAGGAGAGTTTTTCTTAAGAAGCTAACCAAAATATTTGGAAGAGGATTCTGACAAATCATCGTGATGCTTCCTGTATTTGCCCATTTAATGACATGCTGATCAAATAGCTAGGGCTCTCTTTCTTTGAAATTAACACAAACAGGTCCTCAGTGTTCCTGGAGTGAACAACTTCATAGCAGACCGCTGCCTAAGGAGTCCACGGTCTTGTGGGAAACACATCAGAAATCTTTAAGAATTAAACATAAGGGTTAGGGAATAAAGTAGAGAGGGTTTCTCGAACTGTGACTGTGACCCATCGTAAGAGATGCCCCCTTACCGCATGACACTGCCTGCTGCCCCCAACCATGTGTGCGTCCCTGGACCCCACAGCTCAGTTCTGCCTATACTGGAAGCTGTGTGGACACAGAACCATTCTAATCACACTGTGCCTGTTCTTCTGATTGCTGCTTCTTTTGCTTAATATTGTGAAGTTTTGAATAGGTAATTCATTTGTATAACTCAAACCCCCCAGATTGTACAAAAAAGATATATATTACTGTATATATTTACCCTTAAAATATATCAAGAGGGCAGATCTCATGTTAAGTGTGTTCTTGCCAAAATAATAATCTTTAAAAGACAGTCAAAAGACTCCCTTCTTTGCTGCCCACATCCAGCCAGTTCCCACACTCATTCATAATCACTGCTCTCCTTTTCTTTCCAGAGTTTATGTCTATATAAGCAAATATAAATAAAGATTTTATATCTCCTCTTAACACAAAGGATAGTACATCATACACCTTGTTCTGCACTGTGCTTTCTTCTCCTTAAAATATATATCCTTGGTATCTTTCCACATCAATACATAGAATGCTTCTTCATTCTTTCTGACAAGCCCTGAGTACTATACTCTATGAATGCACTGTGATTTAAAAAGTAGTCCTCTCTTGATAGACATTTGGATTACTGCCAATCTTTTGTTGTTATAAATAATGCTGCAGTAAATTATGTTGTACATATATCATTTCTGCATGTATGCAATTACATATCTGGATAAGTTCCCAAATTGAATTGCTAGGTCAAAAGTTATATGTATTTGCACTTTGATAGATATTGTCAGGTTACCAAGAAAACAATACATGTGCTTGAGATTAAAGTTTCATAAAACAGTATATGTTTATATTTCTCTGTTCTGGTTTTTTCACTTTTTAAAATACTTGTCTCAATTTACCAAATTAATTTGACAACCCAATAAATAACACACAACATAAGATATGACATTGGGAAATAACTATGGATACAGAGAAAATAAAAATGAACTATAAGAGATTATTTTGCTTAACACTACACAAATACATTTTAAAACCTTGATGACACAAATGGTTTTCAAGGAAAATATATATGATATAAGATGACCCTATAATACACAGGAAATCTAAAAAGACAAGTACCATAGAAGATAAAGTTGGTAAAGAGCCACCCCTACAAAAAAGTTCCAGGCACGGACAAATTTAAAGGTAAATTCTTACAAATATATAAGATGTGGGGCACCTGGGTGGCTCAGTCCTTAAGTGTCTGCCTTTGGTACAGGTCATGATCCCAGAGTCCTGGGATGGGGCCCTGCATCGTGCTCCCTGCTCAGCAGGGGGCCTGCTTCTCCCTCTCCCACGCCACCCTGCTTGTGTTCCCTCTCTTGCTCTCTCTCTGTGTCAAATAAATAAATAAAATCTTTAAAAAAATCTATAAGATGTACTTCACTCTGATCATTCTTTTTTTTTTAAGTATAAACTTCTTATTTTGGAATAAATTTTTTTAAAGATTTTATTTATTTATTTGAGAGAGAGAGAGCACAAGTAGGCAGAGCGGCAGGCAGAGGGAGAGGGAGAAGAGGGCTCTCTGCTGAGCAGGGAGCCTAATGTGGGGCTCGATCCCAGGACCCTGGGGTCATGACCTGAGCCAAAGGCATCCGTTTAACCAACTGAGCCACCCAGGTGCCCCTATTTTGGAATAATTTTAGATGTATAAAGCAGTTGCTGAAATAATACAGGGATTTCCCATATATCCTTCATTCAGCTTTCCTAACGTTAACATCTTACCTGCTCATTGTATCTTTGTCAAAATTAACACTGGTCCACTAATATTAACTAAACTTTCAACTGCATTCAGATTTCACCAGTTTTTCTACTAATACTTCTTTCCTGTTTCAGGATCCAATCCTGGATACCATGTTACTTTTAACCAGTTTAGTTTATTTTTCCCCAAATTTCCCCCAAATACTGTTTTAGCTATTGTAGAGTATAAAGAAGGAAGGCTCCCAAAAATTTTTTGAGCAGCCAGTATAACATTGATACCAATTCTGATCAAAACAGTGCCATAATAAATACAATCTCTCTTGTGAATAGCAAAGTAAATAAATAACATGTTAGCAAATAGAATCTATCAGCAATCAACAGAGTAATAGTGGGATCTACCCAGGAGTCCACTAGCCAGGGCATAAAAAAAAATGAAAGCAGGACACCCAACCTGACCACTTTGAAAGTGGAAGATTTACATTTCTCACTTAAATGGCAGCCAAATACAAATTAATGGACAAAAAACAGGCTGTAACCAAAAATAAATTCCATTTAGATCAAGGGATGGGTCAGTCTAGCTTTCTTCAACAGTAGGGACATCAGATCTGAATGCTGTCTTCAGTTCTAGGCAGCTCCTTTTTTTTACATTATAAAAGAGACAGTAGATTTCTGGTTAAACACGGTGAATTCTAACTCTCTCTTAATCTCTTCTCTTTCCCAAACCTTATAAATCACAGCAAAGGACTATAAAGGGCATTAAACCCATAGCATACAAGAAACAAGAGAGAAAACAATAGATGAGAGAGGTAGACAATGTTGGGAAGGTAGAAACTGTTTGGAGGAGAGCAGAGCAAAGGAAACAGAAACCTATGTGCTATGAGAGGGATTCTGATGAAAAAGGACCTGATTTTCACCAAGATGCCTCAAGTATTAGAGGTAACAGGTATGGGAGAAAGCAGGGATGAAGCATAGGACTGGAAATATGGAAATGGATTTCTATAAGCAACAATTTTCTTCACAGGCCCCAGCCCACACCACTTGGCCACCTAGACAACCACCCCTTCTCCATCCTACTAGAGATAAGAGGCTTATTTTCTGGAGAAATCAAACCAGAGAGTCTCCAGACTTAGGAAAACCAGGCACAACAGAGACTATAGGATTGAAAAATAGGATTAAGTAAAACTCTATTTACTTAATGACAAGACCTTCAATCTCTTCTTTTGCCCAGTTCCCAAAATACTGGCAGCTAGGACTCCTTATCCCAAGCAAAAGACTAGAGAATCCGTTTCTGGAGAACTGAAAAGAACCATAGAAAAGATCTTCAGATATTGATACTTCCGGCAACTTGCTGCCTGATCATCATACACTGAAATCTGTTATTCAGTGAGCCCTACATATCATACAAAGTTTCTTACATATGAATGGATAGTTGAGAAAAGCCAACATTATGAAAAACATATCAAACAGAACGTAGAAGAAACAGAGACAATGCGGGAAACTGAAGAAAAATTATAGATTCTTTAAAAAAGATATTAGATCCATGAAACAAGAAGAGGATTTTTTTTAAAAAAAGAGAGCAGAGAATGAGAACACTTGAACATTAAAAAATAAGATAGCTAGAATTTAAAAGTTCAATTAAAAAGTTGAGAGTTTGAGTGAAGTCAGTGAAATATTGGGGAAAGAGTCACCAAAAGCTAAAGACAGGGAAAAGAAAGAAGCTTAGAAATGTATAGTATCAATCCAGGAGGTCCAATAGTCATCTAATAGGAATCCCAGAAGAAGAAAACAAAGGAAATGGAGGTAAGAAAATTATAAAATAATTCAATAAAATTTCTCTGAAAAACCTAAGTTTTCAGATTAAGAACACCTACTAACTGCCCAGCATAATAAGTGAAAACAGACCCACATCAAGAAATAACACTGTAAAATTTCAGAAACTAAAAGCAGTGAATATCTTCAAAACTTCTAGAGGAAAAAATAGATTGCATACAAACAATTGAGAATAAAAATGGCATTAGACTTCTCGGTAACAATGGAAGCTCAGAGACACCGAAGCCATGCCTTCAAAAATTACTTCAATTTAGGGGCACCTGGGTGGCTCAGTGGATTAAGCATCTGCCTTCAGCTCAGGTCATGATCCCAGGATTCTGGGATTGAGCCCTGCATTGGGCTCTCTGCCCAGCAGGGAACCTGCTTCTCCTTCTCCTTCTGCCTGCTGCTCCCCTGCTCGCTCTCTCATTCTGTCAAATAAATAAAATCTTAAAAAAAAAAAAATCACTTCAATTTAGAATTCTATACCCAGCCAAGCTACCAATCAAATATTAGAGAGGTTTTCAGATATTCACGTCTCAAAAAATTTACCTTTCATATACCCTTTCTCGGGATGCTCATAGAGGACGTGCCCCAGCAAAACAAGGAAGTAAATAAATAAAGAAGAAATGGGAACCAGGAAGTTGGGGATGAAATACAGACAAGAGGCAAAGAGAACACCCAGGATGACTATGAAGGGATGTACTACAGTAACACCTGAACATGAGACCTAGAGAGCAACTTTATAGACTGGTACATGAAGACCGAGGTCTTAGGAAAAAAAAAATATGAATATAGATTATCTAAAGGGTTTCTGCAGAAAAATTCACTAAGAGGCTGTTGGAGAGTATGTGAAAAGAATTAGCAATAAGCACATGGAAAACTAAGCAAATCAAAAACAGGGAATTATAAAAACAAAATGTACAATAAAGGAAATAAAATTTTATTTATTTTTTTAAAGATTTATTTATTTATTTTGAGAGAGAGAGAAAGAGGAAGAGAGCATGCATGAGCGGGGGGAGGCGCAGAGGGAGAGGGAGAAAGAGAATCTCAAGCAGACTCCCCATTGAGCACAGAGCCTGACATGGTGCTCGATCTCATAACCCTGAGATCATGACCTGAACCAAAATCAAGAGCTGGACACTCAACCGAGTCACCCAGGTGCCCAAGGAAACCAAATCTTAGCTCATCACTTGTCTCAGAAATGAACAATATTTACGTTGTCATAATAATGTAAACACTGAAAAATGATTTCTCAAAAACAGCTGATATGATTTGAGGAGGATACGGTGAAGGGAACTAGTGTAGTGGCATAAGAGCTGAGTCCTCATCCACCATAATAAATAATGTTTAAAATTAATAAATTAGGAAATAATAATACGAACATATTTCTCAGAATTATGAAGGGAAAAATCAGAGGATACAGCTAGACGAGCAGAAAGAGGTTGCCTCTAAGAAAAGAAATTAGATGCTAAGGGGGACTGGGGCAGGGACTGTTGCTGTTGATTCCTATCAGAAGCCCTTAGTACTACTTTTTTTTGACTATTTAGCTATAGTTAATTATTTTAGCTAAATTTAAAAAAAATGAACATATGCTTACAGTAAAACACACAGAAAAAAATATAATGAAAATAAAATCACCTATAATTGTACCCCCAGAGTTATCAACAGTTAATTTTTCATTTTTCTATGCTTACAGATGCTACATACTTTTATTCAAATGAGATATAATTTTCCCATTTAATAGTTCATGAATATCATTCCATATTAATATTTAAGCAATTACATCATCATTTGAAATCGCTATATACTGTTATTTTCTTTGGCCATGTCATAATTTATTCAGTACATCTATCCTTGGTCATTTGTGCTATTTCCAATTTTTCAGTATTATATAAAAGCTTTACAATGAACATCCTTATTCATGGTAAATGGCTACTTCCCAGATATTTTCTTGAGAATAATTTCTCAAAGTGCAATTAATGAATTTAAGCATGTGTCATTTTTAAGAATTTGGATGTATCCTGTCAAATTGCTTCCAAGAAAGTAGCAGTTTTCACTCCCTGCCAGATTTTGTGAACACTGAATATTATCATTTTTAAAAATATTTGCTAATAGGATGGGAAATAGCATCTAATTATTGGTTGAAGTATGTATTTCTTGAAAAATATAGAAAAAATGAATTGTACACATAATTCCATCCATGTTAAAAATTATATAAAGTATTTGGTGAGTATTCACACCAACTTTGCCATAAATTTATACTCATCTGTGTTACACATATTAATATACACAGTCCACAATAATAGAATCATTCTATACTCAGTAGTTCCCATTTTTTAACCTGCAAATATATCATGGACATCTTTCCATATCAGAGCTCATTATGGTTCTTATTTGAAGTTATTTGATTACTAACTACATTTGAACATTTTTCATAAGCTGTGGTCACATATTTCTTTTTTGTTACTTTCCTATTTCTATTTCTTCCTTATTTTTCTACCGGAATGTTTGCCTTCTTGCTATTGTAACAGCTCTTTTATAATAAGGATTATTTAATGTTCCTTTGCCAAGGACACAAAGTCACATCATATTTCTGTGAGACTTACCATGGAGGGTCAAGAATGCAGGTTCTAGTGTCTTGACAACACAGAGAGACTAATCACAAAGGATAGAATGATAAATGTCCAGCAAGGTCCACAGGATATTGTTTTCAAATATTAATTGCCTCAGTCAAACCCTTAGCAGGAGTGAGTCGGAGAACAATTTTAGGATATGGATATTAACTTTGTTTCCCTTATTTCTGAGCATCATACTTTCAGCATCTTTCTATATAGGTCTAGGATGGTAAGAAGACTTACCAAGTCATATAAGGACTCACTGAAAAAAAATATCAGAGAATATTCATTTGATGAAGATTTGGAGGAGGCCTATATGATCCTGGTTCACAAACCACCTAAAGGCCTCCATGTGGAAGAGACATAGTCCACAAGGTTCCGAGGTACAGAGCCAGGATTAATGGGGGAATGCCACAGAGCAGGAGACCCTAGCTCAGGCTAAGGCTAGACCTTTCTTTTTTTTTTTTTTTTTTTAAGGCTAGACCTTTCTAATGTTCCTAATAATCCGAGGATAGAATGAGTTTGCTCCAGAATTAGCAAGATCCTGGTCAGTGAAGGTAATCCAGGTGAAACTAACTTCTTGGATGTAGGAGGGACACTGGAGTGGAATATAGGGACTAGATGACTTCTGTGGCTCCTTCCATCCACGCAGCCTGAGGTCTCTAACTAGACCTAGAAACCAGGCAAGATGATATTTGTTGTGCTCTATCTTGAAATTCAAAGATCCACATCGCCTGGACAGCTGGAAACCCTGAAGTAGCCACAGCACCAGAAGATACAAAATCTCCCACCTCTCTGTTGTTTTAGTCTCCAAATGACTGCAGAGAGATCAGGGATCTCAGACATAGCCAAAAGGACATATCCAAAAAGCTTTTCCATTCCTTTTTTTTATTATTTATTTAAGATTTTAAGATAATGAATTAAGATTTATTTATTTATTTATTTGAGAGAGAGAGAAAGTGAGAGAGAGCATGAGAGGAGAGAAGGTCAGAGGGAGAAGCAGACTCCCTGTAGAGCTGGGAGCCTGATGCGGGACTCGATCCCGGAACTCCAGGATCATGACCTGAGCCGAAGGCAGTTGCTTAACCAACTGAGCCACCCAGGCAACCGAGATTTATTTATTTTTGAGAGAGATAGAGAGAGAAGAGGAAACATGAGTGGTAGGAGGGGCAGAGGGAGAAGCAGACTCCCTGCTGAGCCTGATGCAGGACTCCATCCCAGGACCCTGGGATCATGACCTGAGCCGAAGGCAGACACTTAACAGACTCAGCCACCCAGGCACCCTTTTCCGTTCCTTTTGAAGACCATAAAATTGCAATAGCTACTTACAAGGAGTTGTTATAAAACTGCTGCCAAATATAATTTAGCTAATTGATTCATATAAACATATATGGCTTTAATGATAAGAATTAATTTGCATTAATATCTAGACTGTGGGTAAGGCACATGCCTTCATCCAGGGATCCCTGAAGACAAACGAATGACTACATCAACCAAGCCATTAAAAGTGCTCCCTGATTCAGCAAGGTCTGAGCAGGAGAGTTTAAAGTCAAGAAAATGACCTGCTAATGGTTTTAATATTAGCCTCTGGATTGCTGGGCTAATGGAAGAAAATAAGAGCCCAGATAATCTCCAAACACTGGAATCTTTTCTGCAATCCCACTGCCAAGAAGTCACCTGGCCTCTAAATGTTCTGTCATTCACTGTTGGACCCATCTGATTGCTAGAAAGTTTCTTTACATAAAGCTAAATTCTACCTCTCTGCAACTTCAGTCCTCAGCAGTAGGGCTGCTCTCTGACCACTTCTCCCCACCCCTCACCACCATCTAAAAGAAATCAGCTCCTTATTCTATACATCAGCCTTTCTGGATTTGAACATAGCAATCTTGTGGTCTTCAAGTCTCCTCTGGCCCAGAATAAACATCCCCAGTTCCTTCCGCAGTTCTTCATATGACAAGATCCCTGTAGATCACCCTTCTCTGGGCACACACCAATTTGGCAAAATCCTACAAGGGGCATGAATCCCCAAACTCAGCACACTTCTGGTTGTCTGGAACAAAGGAATGTGAAAGGGTAAACTCTCTCAAAATATTTTGCAAATGGAGAAGAAGACACCAGGGAGACAGCTATCTTAAAAGCACATTTACAATTAAGGGATATAAGAGGTTATAGTAAAGGACTTCAAGCAACTAGTACTGGTTATTGAGAAATGAAAATAATGAATGCTAAGCATAGAAGAGAAAATGAAGAGCCAAAAATCACTTACACTAAATCGAAATTTTAAAATAAAACTTGTAATTCAAGTGAAGCTATCAGACATAGAACAGATTGAGGATATTCTACTTACACATAATAGAGGCTAGCAGAGAAAAGATAAAAGCAATGCATGAAATTGAAATCAAAGAGACAAATGTAAATTTCCTGAGCTGAAAAACATCTGTTTCAAATATAAAGAGCACAAAAAGCAACTCTCCAATATATGCCTTGCAGAAGGTTCTTTACACAGCAACTGAAGTTCTTAAACTTCAAAGATTGAAGAATCATCCTCAAACCTATTTTAAAAGAGGAAAAGAATATGATCACTTGGAAAAGAAAAGATTAGGCCCATTTTTTTGCAGCATACTATTTACCTATAGATTCAAGTTTGCTCTTTTTCTCTCTGGAGAATATAAATGCTTTACAAGTGATACTTAAAACTCTGTTCTTGAAAGACATCCCAGTGAGTCCTTATGTGACTTTTTTAACCTACTAATGAAGGTTTTTTGTCAGCTTAGTGTTTTCTTTTTTTCTTTCACTATTTTTTCTTTCCTTTTATTACAATGTCAGCAGCTTGAGCATAGAGACTATGTCTCTACTTTCTCCCAGGATCTGTCACCTAGGCTCAACAAGTGTTTGTTGAATGAGTGAATGAACAAAATTAAAGCAAAGGCAGAAATAAACTGGAAAGTTAGTATAAAATTTCACTTAATAGAGACAAAGTTAATGTGGGTTAAAAACTACAAAAACTGACAAAGCCAATAAACCAAGGGTACCAATTATTATTAAAAAAATGAGAAATGATCAAAGACAGACAAACATAAGAGAAAAAAATACTAGAGAGTGCTATACACATTATGCACAAGGAATTTAAATAAGCTAAGTAAATACGACCGGCTTTGGAAGATATATTAGGAATGCATCTTTCTAGAATCTTCCTGGTAAGTCCTTCAATTTTCCTGAGGGGCAGACTCCTGGGTAACAAGGTCAGCCTCACAGAATGGTGTCTTCCAAGATTTCCACATCAACCTTTTAGTATGTAAGTGCATTCTTACCTATCAAGGGATTTTTCTAGATCAGTTCCTTGGGCATAGTGGAAGATGTATACTTTCCATTTAGGGTCTTAACAGGAGAAGACTCTAAGACCCACGCTGGAAGTTAAAAATAGGAAGCTCAGCAGTGAAACCCCCTGGGAGCCTCTAGGATCCCAAGAGACTAAGGGGTTGCTGTTGGTTTTTCCTGGATGTGCTGAAGATACTATTTGTTAAAAAAAAAAAAAAAAAAATCCAATTCAGGAAACACTCATTTACTGGAAAAACACTCAATGCAAATGACCAAGAATGAGAGAGGAGTGAAATGTGGCCCCGCCTTCACAGAAGGGTTAGTTCCTTTCTTTTCTCTGACTGGTGGTGGGAGGTGCCTGGTACTGAGAGGTACCAGGCAAAGTGATCAGCACAGGTAGCTAATTTATTCTGTGGTTTCCACAAGGCTGATCAACTCCAGGAAACTGAGGCAGTTCACCACCTTCATCTCCAAAAGCAAAGAACCAGGACTAAAAATATGAAATAAAATTCCGAGTGAATCTATATCTGCAGAAGAAATTTAGAAAGTGAATTAAAAAAAAAGTCCATGGAAAAAAAGTGCCCTACATAGAATTTGATGTGTTACTGTGTTTATAAAGAATTATTTCAAACTCTCCCCAAATTGTTAATATTCTTCAACAAAGAAAATGGTAGCATGCTACCAAGTTCTTCTAATAAAGGAAAGACAGCCCTGTTTGTTTTTTTATTTTTTTAACGATTTTATTTACTTATTTGAGAGAGACAGTGAGCACGCACAAGTGGGGGGAGAGGCGGAGGGACAAGCAAACTCCCCACTGAGCAGTGAGCTCGATGCAAGGCTTGATGCGGGGCTCGATCCCAGGACCCTGGGATCATAACCTGAGCCGAAGGCAGATGCTTAACCCACTGAGCCACCCAGATGCCCCTAAAGCCTTGCATTTAAAATCTGACAAAGCTTCACTAAAAAGGGATATAGGTCAATCTCACTCATGAAATACTCAAAAAATTCCTAAATAAGATCATAGCCAGAAAATGTTAATAATTCTTGAAGATGGGAGATGGGTATGTAAAAGTTCATTTTACTGTTCTCTCTACTTCTCTCTAATTCTCTATTAAGAGAATTCTTAATTTGCTTGGTTTCCTAATTTTAAGAAATTACCTCCAGCAAAATCCACATTATAAAGACAACATATCATAGTGAAGCTGGTTATCCTAAGAAACAAAATCTCAATTTAAGGAAAACTATTAATATATTTTATCTCATAAAAAATAATAAAGTAAAGTGATTCAAGATACTAGAAGCTAATCTTGCTTGATTAAAAAAACAGGCCATTCAATATTATTTTAGATAGAAAAAGAGAAGCATTCTCTTAAAAGAGAAAATAAAATCACGATGTTCACTACAATATTGGAGTTGCCGACCAGTGCAACATGAAAGAGAAATGAGAGATAAATACAGCAAAGGCACGTAAATCATCAGTGCCAACAGGTGGCATGACTGCATATGGGACTCAATTTCAAAATATCGGGGAAAAATAACCTAGGCAAAATTGTTCAGTTGTGAAGACTTAGAAGAATTTATGAACAATCACAAATACTGGAATAGACTATATAAAAGGAACCTGGACTTGTTCTGAACAGCCCTAAAGTGACAAATCATCGAAGCTGAAGAAGACAAATTTCAACTCAACATAAATAACTTTTCTATTTTGGGGGGCAACTGGGTGGCTCAGTTGTTAAGTGTCTGCCTTCAGCTCAGGTCATTATCCCAGGGTCCTGGGATCAAGCCTCATATTGGGCTCCCTGCTCGGCGGGAAGCCTGCTTTCCCTCTCCCATTCCCCCTTCTTGTGTTCCTACTCTCACTGTCTCTCTCTCTCTCTGTGTCAAATATATAAATAAAATCTTAAAAAAAAAGAACTTTTCTATTTTTTAAGAAAATTTAAAAACACACAAAAGGAGACAGAATAGTATCATGAATCTTTATGAAACTGTGGAATCAGCTTTAACTTTCATTTATTTTGCCCATCTTGTAATGCATTTTCATAATCAGAGCTATCAAAACGGCACCACACTGCCTTGAAGGAGAAAGAGCTTTTCATAACCAAGGTGTACAAGAACTACAAAAGATATTAGCAGGTCAGGAATCCTATAGGGGACAGTCAAAATTGGATGGAGACTAAATCCACATGTGCCTTTTAGGAGTCTATGATTTAGGAGGTAAGATAATCCAGATTGTAAATTGGTCTTGGGCATATTATAAACAATTTAACTCCTGAAACCAATATTACACTATATGTTAACTAACTGGAATTTAAATAAAACCTTGGAACATAAAAAAATGTAATTATATACCCCCCAAATTTTATTTTTTTAAATATTTTTATTTATTAATTTGTCAGAGAGAGAGAGAGAGAAGGCAAGAGCATGAGCGAGCACAAGCAGGGGGAGCAGCAGGCAGAGGGAGAAGCAGGCTCCCCACTGAGCAAGAAGCCTAACTTGGGACTCGATCCCAGGACCTGATCATAACCTGAGCTGAAGGCAGACACTTAACCAACTGAGCCACCCAGGCGATCCCACTCTCCCCCTAAATTTTAAAACAGAGTTTTTTTATTTTAGTCATCTTAGTATCTCCAGCTCCCAACATAAATAGATATTCATAAATTCAATAAGTTTTCCTTAGATAAATGACAAATGGATTAATGGAACACAAAATGGGATGGTGGAACTTCTACACACCAGTAACAAACAGAAAAAAATAATAATAAAATATAAACCTTCTTATAATACCTAATATCCAATATACATAAGATCCAACGATATAAACCCAACTATTGAAGCAAGGAAAAAAAAAACCAAGAAACCAAAAGGTCTGGCAAATATCCAGCCTTTTGAATAAGGAAAGAAGTAAATGACCAGACTAGCATTTTCTCTTAAACTAATATACATAAAGTGCTAAAACTTCTTGATCTTCCTCCCTTGGCTCCTGTGACATTAGTCTTATTTTCCTTCAGCATCTCACACTACATATATCTATTCGGCCTTCTCTGCAAACTCCTCTTCCCCCATTATCAAATTCTTGGTTTTGGTTTTCAGCTCTGATGTCATCTAAATAAATGATACCTATTATTTGTCGGTCAGTGGTTCCCAAACTTCATATTAAATCATATTAAATATGAATTTAATATTAAATATTAAAATCATATGAAATTATATATTTTATTATTAAAATCACATATTAAACATATTAAATCACATATTAAATCACCACATATTAAAATCACCTAGGGAACTGTTAACAATCCCAGATCATACCCTAGACCAATTAAATCAAAATATTTGAGGGTGTGAGCCAGACACTGGTGGTTTTTAAAGGCAATCCCCCCTCCCCAGTGATTCCAGTGTACAGCAAAGTTTGAGACTCATTGCTCCAAACACTCTCCATAAGCAATGCCATTTACTCCCAGTTTCAGCTGCTTTGAGAACCAACTGCCTCTCTAGGATCTCTACCAAGATGTCCCATAAGCACTTGAGCCAGTTATATCTAAAACAGAATCCACCATCTTTCTTTGCTCCATTCCTCAAATCCCCTCCTCCAAATGGAACATCTTGTTGAGGAGACTACCATTGAATTGTCTAACTGCCTATGCCAAAATTGGGGAATCATTCTTGACTCACCCTGTTTCATGCCCCACATTGTTCCAGTCCCCAAGTTCTATGGACTTTGCCTCCAGTTATCTTAATCTCTCACTTCCTTCCCTTTCTTAGCACTACAACCATACTCAAACTTTGATTGTGAGTTCTCATAATAACCTCCTAGTCAGGCCCTGCTTCTGGTTTTACCCGCCATCAATCTGCCCTCCATATAGCTACCAAAGTGGTATGGTGTGTCATTCTAATCATGTGACTCATTTTCCCTCTTCCTCTTCAGATGGTTCCCTCTTCATCTTTATGATAA
This sequence comes from Potos flavus, assembly GCA_028534135.1. Taxonomy (NCBI): domain Eukaryota; kingdom Metazoa; phylum Chordata; class Mammalia; order Carnivora; family Procyonidae; genus Potos; species Potos flavus. The sequence continues at coordinate 29,734,234 of CM052892.1, forward strand.
AGTCTGAGCTCAGGAATTACGATAATATTAACAACACAACTATATTAATAATACTAACATTTGCTATGAACCAGGCACTGAACTCAGCAATTTATATGCCTTATCTTATTTAATGCTTGTGCCAACCTTCATTACGAAAAGGAAACTGAGGCATGAAGAAGTTAAAGTAATGTGGCCAAGAGCACATGGTAAAGAAGTGGCAAGAACCGGAATTCCAAATCAGATTATCTTGCTTGTTTCTGGAACTGGACTCAACCATTCCAGCCCCCTGCCTCTGTCCTGGCCTCAGGATGCAGATAAGCCTTCTGTGATCTGGCCCCCCGCCCGCCTGTGTGTCTTATCTTCCTCCCACTGGACCCTCCAGCAGAACTGAATTACTCCTCGTTCTCCAAATAGGTCCTGATTTCTCACAGCAGACCAGCATAGAACACCTCCCTCTCAGCTACTTTTCTCATCTGTAAGACCAATTACAATGATGACCACCCAGCTATGCTCCAGGGTTGGTTTAAGGCTTATATTATATTACTTGTGACAATTCTTTGGGAGTTATAAAGTTCTATGCAGACGTTACCAAGAGAAACCTCTTTTTCTGAGGTAGCGTGAGCTCAGTTGTATCACCAAATTTGTCTGAGGCAAAAGTTGGAAGTATAAGAAGTTTACCTCTGCCATAAAAAGGAGTGAAGAGCTGACACATGCTATAACACGGAACCCTGAGAACGTGCTAAGTCAAAGAAGCCAGTCACAAAAGGCCACATGTAATATGATTTCACTTATATGAAATTTCCGGAATAGGCAAATCCATACATCTAGAAAACTGATCAGTGGTTGCCAGGGATTGTAGGGAAGGGGAAAGGAGAATGGACTAATAATGGGTAAGGGGTGTTCTAGAATTAGACCGTGGTCATTGTACAAACTTGTGAAATGCTAAAAACCACTGAGTTCTATACTTTAAAAGAGTAAATGTAATGGTATGTGAAATTTTTTCTGTTTTTAAAAAAGAAGTTTACTTCTGGCATTGAGTTTCACCTTTTCCTGTGCTGCTAAGTAATACCCTAACTCCAATAAGGAACCTGTTTTTCTCATATCCTCCTCCCCACCTCATTCCTTCTTAGGAAAACCAAGAACACTGGTTCCCTAAAAGCATTAGGCATCTGGAGGGCTGGTTAAAACACAAATCGCAGGGCACCTGGGTGGCTCAGTCACTCAGTCACCCAAACTCTTGATTTCGACTCAGGTCATGATCCCAGGATCCTGGGATGGAGCCCTGTATTAGGCTCTGCACTTAGCAGGGAATCTGCTTGAGATTCTCTCTCTCCCTCTCCCTCTGCCCCTTCCCCAGCTCACGCAAGCTCTTTCTCTAAAATAAATTTAAAAATTTAAAGATTTTATTTTTATTTGAGAGAGAGAAAGTAAGAGAGAGAGAACAGCAGCAGGGGAAGGTAGAGAGGGAGAAGCAGACTCTCCCTAAGCTGGGAGCCCAATGTGGGGCTCAATTCCAGGACCCTGAGATCATGACCTGAGCTGAAGGCAGATGCTTAACCAACTGAGTCACCCAGCTGCCCCTAAAATAAATTTTTAAAAAATGTTTGAGACATAAATTGCTGGGGCCCAGAGTTTCTGATTCAGTAGGTCTGGAGTGGGGCCCAGGAATCTGCACTTCTAATATCGCTCTAGGTCAAACCTAGGAAATGCTGAGAAGTGCACTGATCTAAAGTTTGGAGACCTGCCTTCTCTTCCTGGCTTTGTCTCTAATTAAGCCTGGAATTAAACAAGTTACCAAACCTCTGGCTATCTCTTTTATTTTAGTAGTGAATTTCTCTAAGTATCTGCCAATTCTAAAACTGTATTATCTCCTCATTTCCCTCCTTAGGTACTTCAAGGCTCCCCATCCCCAAAATCAAACTGCTTCCCAAATGTTCTACTCAATCTCCCACTACTGCTCTCCTGACCAATTTGGAAAACTATCATGTATATAACCTACATGTCATTTATTACTCATGACAACCCCACATGGTAGGAATCCGTAACTACTCCATTTTGAGAACAAGCAACTTGGGCTTGTCAAAGTTAAAGAACTTCAAAGTGGCTGAGGGGACTCAAGACCCCATCCTCCTCTTATCATGTAATTCTCCATTCTGATGCCTCTTGGTCCCTTACAACAGCCCTAGATGGCCCCTCCTTGTGCCTTTGTTCATGATCTCCCCACTCGCTGAGACTTATTCAAATCCTATCTAACCTCCAAAACCCAGTTCAAGCTCCATCACATCCAGGATGGGTTTCTGCCTACTGGTCTACCATGTCCTTCCTAGTTCTCCAATCACAGAGATGCTGTGTTATGTTTTATTCCTCCATCCAGCCTGTGATCTACTCATCTATGCTCTTGTCTTCCTATGGATTTAGGTCTTCGTTTTTGCCCTCTGGATTATAAGCTCCTTGACAGTAGGAGAAAGGTGTCCTGTTTCTTTGCAAGGGTCTAGCAGAATGCCTTGAGCTCAGTTGACATTTGCTGAATAATGGCAGTTTATGGATGTCTGAAATGCTATGGTAAGATCAGAACACCAGGAGAAGAGGCAAGTTTAATTCTTGAATGTTCTAAGGCAAAAGAAAAAGTTATTTATAGATACTTCGGGAAACTCCTATTTACATTTCTAATGTCAATCATTTGATGTTGCCTGGGTTCATTTCAGTGATTCCAGTTCAGTAAGAGATAATGGGCTGGGGTCTCACATCTGCATTAATATTCTAAAAAGAATTAAGAATAAGATGAAAAAGGAAGGGGAACCCATGATGCCACATTATTATTCCTCAATATAATTGCAACCAGCGCCCCAGGAAGGAGTGGGAACTCTTTCTTCCCTACATAGGAATCTGAGTCAAGTCGTCCACTGCAACACAGCCTCCAACATTCTGACTTCACAAGTCATTTCATTTGTGGTCATAAAAAGAGTCAGAAGTTCAATGACATTATTTTATTTTCATCTATTTTGAAATAACACCACACATCATTCCTGTTCCTCCTCCCTCTTCCCTTCTTACCCCTCTTTCAGTCTCTGTTTTCAGCGGGGAATCCCTTTTTTTTATAGAAAGGGATTTGAATGCCTAAAAAACAAAAAACAAGAACAAAAAACTATCATAGACCTAAGGAAATAAGCAAGTAAATAAACCAGCGTCTCATGGTGGGCTCTCCTAGTTTTCTAAATCCCTCAGCCATATAAAGGAGCTCTGGTCACCAGGAGCCTCTGCCATCTGACCTGGCACCAGGTGTAAAGGAGATGCAGCATGTGGCCCATGGGAAAGTCCCGTGGATCACCATCACCCCAGAGTGGCAGTCCCCAAATGGCACGTGACCTCAGATTGCCCTCACGACTCCTGCCATGTCAGCAAACAGCCAGACCATCACACCTGTAACACACACGATCTGTGTCAAGAAGGATCCGTGCTATGGCACTTCCTCTGGAGCTTCATCCCAAACAATAAGATTCATGAAATCACAGGTCCGATCGTGCCAGATATGTTTTTTTCATGGTACACATTAAAACAAATATGCCACTACTTAAACAAAAATGTTCATTCACGTGTCACCTAAAACCATCTTGGGTGCCATGTGGCACGAAGACAGGCCTTTGGGAAACACGATCTCGGGGCACTGTCATGCCACTCAGATTTCACCAGTGCCGAACAGGATTAGGCATCTCTGGTGGAGGGCGTAGCCTCCTCTCTAGCTCAATGCAGACAGCCTCCGCGTGGCCCTCTGAGAGCTGCAAGGTGACAACACATGAGCCAGCATGAATAGGGACCCAGGCTGTGTCTTTCTCTTGCAGTGATCGGAGGGCACAGACTCCCGGGCCACTCCATGCAGAAGACTGCAAGCGGGTCACACAACTTACCCACTTTATCGGTTGGACAGTGAGCCCTGGAAAGGATGTGGGAAAGGGCGTTACAGTGAGTACAGTAAGGCTATCTGCAAGATGTCTCATCACCACGGCTATGCTGAAAGGGGCCCCATAAGCAGCCTCGAAGATGGATGGCGAATATCATTGCTGGATGGGCTGTGGCTGCTGAGCCCCTTGTCTCCACCCTGGACAGGAACGGAGCACTGGATGGGGACACAGAAGCCCTGCAGTTGGGTTCCTGCTCTGCTACCAGCAGGACATGGGGCCCAAGTCATGTCCCTTCATTCTCTGAGTCCCGATTTTCCTACCCGTGAATTTAAGGGCTTAAATACGGATGAACCTTGACAACACTGCGCTGAAGTGAAAGGAGCCTGTTACCGGAAGCCACAGCTGGTAAGATTCCAGTCCTGAGGAAGTCCAGACTCGGCAAATCTATGGAAGCAGACAGTAATTAGTGTTTGCTTAGCCTGGGGGAAGTGGGGAACAAAGGCACATAACAAAATAGACAATATTGACACACTCATGAAGCTTACATTCCAGTGGAGGCTTTCCATAGGCAAGAATCAATAAACATAACAAAGGAAATGATAAAGACTATTAGAAGGTGTAAGTGCTAGGAGAAAAGAGAATCAGATTATCAGTGCCATGGGGCAGTCTGGGGTCTGGCTGAAGTTCATTCACTTGGAGATCTCATTGTGGGTTCTCCCACTCCTATCTCCATAAGGCCACAGAGTTCCTCTCTCTTTCTTTCCATATCCTCTAAGCTGAATCTCTAGTCAAGTGCTTGGCTGTGACACACCTGGACAAACATCGCTGTGGCCAGTGCTTCCCTTTCTACCTCTGAGTCCACTCTCACATCCACACATCCATTCAGCCAGGCACAGGGGCAGAGGAGAACACGGAGGCCCGCAATGGGGTCTGCAACTCACAAGGGAATCAGAACTAGAACACCTAGTTGTAGTTCAGAGCAGAATGGAAGAAGCCATCTACAAGAGACGGGAGCAAAGGCTCAAGGCTTTTGCACCATCCTCTACAGTTTCACTCTCTCTCATGGGCATGGATGATCTCATTTGGTGGTCACATCCTGATCCTTCTTCCATGCTTGGACAGTGCTGCTGGGCTCAAGACTCTTCTCCAGTGACCTCTCATGCCAAGAGCATGGGCCCTGACATGAATCCTGGATTCCAACTCCAACTCTCGCCAGCCATGTGCTAACCACACATCCTTGGACAAATACCACAGCCTCCCTGAACCCATACTGACATCTGTGAAGTGGGCTGACTTCACCTACATCCCAGCATGTTAGATAATATATATGAAGTACTACCAGAATCCATGGCACGCAGAAAGTCCTTCCTAATGACAGTTATAATAATGTTAATTTCAGGTTACCGTCTTACCTATATTGTTACTTAACTGTATCATCTGTGTCTTTTATATCTTAATATAAATCCTAGACTGCATTTCTCTCCAATTGACCTTATTCCTAACTACTAGCTAATGAATTATTAAATAAATGAATCAGTCAGTGGAAATTGGATTATCAGAGAGAGAAAAGGCACAAATAACTCCAGTTTCTGGTTTGGATGGCTGGAGAGGGTGGTCCCTTTCACCAAAGGGGGAAGCACTGGGAAAAGGGCAGGTTTGGGAGGAAAGATGAGTTTGGTTGGGAGAGGCTGAATTTGAGGTACTTAGGAACGTTCACAGATATGTCCGGTAGACAGTTGGAGCTGACAATAAAAACTGGAAAATCATGGGGAACCTGGGTGGCTCAGTCGGTTAAGCATCTGCCTTCAGCTCAGGTCATGATCTCCAGGTCCTGGGACTGAGCGACTGAGCCCCATGTCAGGCTCCCTGCTCAGCAGGGAGCCTGCTTCTCCATCTGCCTGCTGCTCCCCCTGCTTGTGCTCTCTCTCTCTCTGCCAAATAAATGAATAAAATATTTTTTAAAAAATTGGAAAGTCATCAGGTCGAAACCATGAGAATAAATAAATATCCTGAAAGTAGCTGCATATCAAAAACACAGAGGTCCTTTCAATAACACCAACGCCCTGCCTCCACCTGCCCAAAGATGCTGATTTAACTGGTCTGGAAAGGGGCCTGGGCAGGGTTTGTTAAAGGAGTCCCTGGAATGGTAATGTGTAGCTAGAGTTGAGCAGCACTAGGATAAATGAGCGGAGCCAAGGAAGGAATAAATGAGCCCTCTGTGCAACTATCATTTGAGGGACTGAAGACACAAAGGAGTCACGAGGAAAACTGAGAAGAAATGGTCAAAGAGGCTCAGGAGCAACCAGAGGAGTCTGGAGAGAAGAAAGGTTCAAAGGGGGAAGGAGAAGAGTTTGGCAGCTCTTCAATAAGTTAAACATAGAACTGCCATTGGCCCAGCAATTCCACTCCTAGGTACATACGCAAAAGAGTTGAAAGCAGATGTTCAAACAGTAACTTCGACACGAATGTTCACACAAGAGCCAAAAGATAGAAACAACCAAAAGGTTCATCAATGGATGAATGGATAAACAAACCGTGGTATGTCCACACAATGGAGTATTGTTCAGTCATAAAAAGTAACTGAATATTGACACATGCTACAACACTGATGAACCTCAAACACATAGGCTAAGTGACAGAGCCACACACAGAGGGCGACATGCTGTGTGATTCCGTTCACATGAACCATCCAGGTAAGTCCGCAGGGACAGAGCACAGACGACTGGCCGCCAGGGACTCAGGGGAGGATGGAACAGGGTGTTTCTGCTTAATGGGCACAGGGTTTCCTTTGGGGTGATGAAAAAGTTCAGGAACTAGATCGCGGTGATGGTGGCACAACGTTGTGAACGTACTTCATGCCACTGAATGGTGCATTCTTAAACGGTCTTTTAAAGGTAAAGTTTATGTGTATCTATTTTACCAAAAGACTACGTAACCAACCCATGCCAAACACAGCCAAACAGCCAAAAGATCCACCCTGAAAGGGGCCACACGCTTGGCAACTGGGACTCTGGTGATAACGAGTCCCCTGCTGTCCCCTGCTGCCGCACAGCCACAGAGGATCCAGGGCGGCCTCGAAGCCAGGGAGGGCCTTTCCAGCTCAGACGCCACAAGATCCCACGGTCTTTGGTGTGCCCGTGACATTCACTATGAAGCTCTTTCCCTCTCCATAGACTTGTCGGTTTTTGCAAATGCCCTCCTCTGGTTAAGAAAAATTCTCTTGACAAGCACCTGGACGTTAAGTCACAAAAAGGTGGAACCTAAACTCCAAGCCCAGACTTATTTCTCACTATCCACTGAGTCATCAAACGTCCTTACACGCCAACTAACTCTGAGTAGCTTCTGGGCCGTTTGAGAGCACAGGCCCCAAAACGAAACCCACAGCAAGTGCACTGCCTGGGAAATTCAGACCGA